>CM038677.1:148389324-148911141 GCA_021605205.1 Aegilops longissima | reverse complement strand
TATATATGGGAAGTCTGTTTGGTCACGGAAAAGTTTGAGGCGATTTGGTAATGTCTGGGACCACAGGAGGGTCCGAGGGTCCACAAGTGGGGCCACCAACCCGGAGGCTTGCTTGGGCCAAGTGTGGTGAGGACCAGCCCTAAGTGGGCTGGTGCGCCTCCCACAAGGGCCCAAGGGGCAACTAAGAGAAAAAAAGGGGAGAAGGGAAACCCTAGGCTTAGATGGGCCTAAGGCCCACCCTGAGGCGCCTCCTCTCTCCCCTCTTGGCATGCCTTGTTTCCCATCTGGGGCTGCCGCCCCCCTAGGGGTGGGAACCCTAGAGGCGCACCCTCCTCCTCTCCCTATATAAATAGAGGCACAGGGCTGCCCATAAGACATGAGAACTTCTCCTCTCGTTGGTGCAGCCTGCATCTCTTCCTCCTCTCCCTTGGTGCTTGGCGAAGCCTGCTTGGGATGCCACGCTCCTCCATCACCACCATGCCGTTGTGCTGCTCTTTGGATGGAGTCTTCCTCAACCTCTCCCTCTCTCCTTGCTGGATCAAGGCGTGGGAGGCGTCACTTGGGCTGTCTGTGCGTGTGTTGAGCGGGAGGTGTCGTCCGTTCGGCACTTGATCATCGGTGATCTGAATCACGGCAGTGCGACTCCATCAACCCCGTTCTCATGAGCAGCTTCCGCTTAACGATCTACAAGGGTATGTAGATGCACTCTCCTTCCCTCGTTGCTAGTTTCTCCATAGATAGATCTTGGTGACACGTAGGAAAATTTTGAATTTCTGCTCGTTCCCCAACAAGGCCTCATAGTTGGCTTTGGCCTAAGGAAGCCATGACTGAGGAGCTACTTGGGCTGGTGAGGCGGTGGTGGGCCTTTGTCCATGGGTTGAAGTCGTCAGCGCTCCATCTGCATCGAAGGTGCCCGTGGAACCCTTGCCCGTGCTAAGGTGCCTTTGGGCAAGATGGGCGTTGAAGCTTGTGACGGACGAGATCACCACAGCGCAAGGATCGCCATAAGCCTGCAATGTATTATGAGGCGTCTGAAGGTGCCCACCTTATAGCGGATGAATGCTCGAAAGATGTAATTTTTAGTAGACTACGCATTTGTTATCCACATCGCTGAAAACTTGTTCATATCGCTAAGCAACACTTTTGAATTTAAAATATTACCTTACATATGGCCGTGTATTAAATTTGAGAGATGGCGAGTAAATGGCTTGACCCCCATGCCATGAGTCTTTGGGGTGTTGGGATAAACTTGAGCGCTCTTGTTCCCATTCTTGGGTCCTTGAGGCGCTCAACCCAACGAACAAGGCAACAGACTATAATGCTTGAACACTCTCCTTAGCCATAGAATTCTATAATTTTAAATTTCGTGACGGGAAGACGAGTTGAGGGCACTATCACGCCTAGGTGGGACAATGCCGACTCCTCGCTCTAACAATCCTGTTGGTGTGATTGGCTAGTTTTTAAAATGCCGTGTATACAGCAGCGATCGAGTGTTGGTCCAAATTGGGCGGGCGGAGTATTTCTTTTAAATGGCTTTTCGCTGACGGGTTTAGAGCCTCTGAATCCGGCATTGGCTGTCGTATCCTCAGCATTATCGCCGTTAATGGGCGCTTATGCTTATTGCGTTGCGAGTTACCATTCTGTCCTTGGTATCCGAATTACGGGGCTCTTGGTCATGTTGTTACTCTGAGCTAGCCAGCTGTCCTCTCCAGCATAAGCGGGTCATGAGTGTTATGAGGGCTGCCATGGATTTGGCTTTTCTGTCCTGGGTGTCGGGCAAGCCACTCATAGCGGATGTTGTGTTTGAAGGCTGCAAGGTCCTCTGCATCCATACAATCGGCGATTTGATTTTTCTTGGTTAGGAACCGTGTCGAGAATTGTCGGCGATTCCTCACAGGCTGCTGAATTATGTGGCTTAGGTCATCGGCGTCTGGTGGTGCGCGCGTATGTGCCCAGAAGTGTCGAGGAATGCGGCTTCAGGTCTTCCCAACAACCAATTGACTCTGGCTGGCAAGCTGTTAAGCCAATGCGGGCTGGTCCTTTAAGCTTGAGTGGGAGGTATTTGATGGTGTGTAGATCATCACCGCGGGCCATGTGGATGTGAAGGAGATAGTCCTCGATCCAAACCGCTGGATCTGTTGTGCCATCGTATGATTCAATGTTCTGGGTTTGAAACCCTTAGGGATTTGTTGATCCATCACTTCATCGTGAAGCATAGTGGGTGTCTTGGCGCCTCTGTGTCGGGCTATATCACGGCGCAGCTCAAATGAGCTTTGTCTACTATGTTTGGCCGGCGGAGTTGCCATATCGGCGTGGCAGTTATAAATCACGTGTCATGGCATACAGCGATCCGTAGATCAATCTTGTTTGCCTTGCCTTGTCCTCAATATATCTACGAGTTTGGTGCATTTCCCAGCGCCTTGGTATTTTTTGGCGGCGCGGGGTGCGGCTTGAGTTGAGGGCGAGGGCCTCTGTCCTGACCACGAGGTGGTCGGTCAGCCGTGTCATCTTGCTGGTGATGTAGGTTTGGGTGCTTCCTCCTCTAATCGGGGTAGCAGCCTGCGTTTTAGGTACCTCTGGAGGCGCTCGAGTTCATACTCCTCGGCGCAGGACTTGATCCATCTGTCAGCTAGCAAGTCTTGGTCAGCTCTAAGCTGTTGCTGCTTTTTCTTGAGGCTGCTTGCCGTGGCCATGAGCCTGCGTTTGAAACACTCTTGTTCGACGGGATCCTCGGGCACGATGAATTCGTTGTCGTCGAGGCTTGCCTCATCTTCGAAGGGAGGCATGTAATTATAGTCCTCTACCTCTCTTTTTGCCGCTCTCTCATGAGGCTGGCTTCTCCATCCTCTGCGCTGAATCCTGCTTTGGAGGGGTTGTCTTCGGCTTTTGTCAGGGTGTTATTGTCTCCGTGCGGAATCACCGTTTTCTTTGTGGCGGGATTTAGCGGCCTTGTGGCCTTGGCGCTTAGGCTGTTTCTTGGAGGGTCATCCTCCGCTGTTCCATCGCCATTCCCATCTTTTGGGATGTCCACCATGTATATGTCGTATGGCGGGTGGCCTTCCGATTGCCTGTGGGCGCTGGTTCTTAATCGTCTCTGCATCGTCGTCCATACCATCGATGTCTTGGTCGAAGTGTAGCATGTCGGTTAAATCATCAGCGTGGCTCTGAAGTGGGTGGTGGGTGGGCTTTGAATTTCTTCGTCGTCGCATCCCAACCTTCGACCATAATCCGGCCGGGGCTCTCTGATAAAGAGAGACTTTAGTGAGTTCGGGATGTCGCCAAAGGCGAGTCTTTGAAAGATGTCATGGCGATGAATTCCATGATCGGCGTAATCGGATTCGATTAGCGGGGACCGCGGAAGGTTGGTCCGGAGAGAGTCTGGTACCTTGGGTTACAAGCCATAAGGGCCAGGGGTAGGTGTCTGGCTCAATCGCCGTAGAGTTGCAGCCCCGGTGTCCGACCACCCGTCCTCGATCGGCCTGATCGGCTCGAGTTAAAGGTCGGGCCGGACCTTTGATCGACCTCCGGACCTTTGTTGACGAGCTAGATCATGCCCCTCATGATAGTCTTGGTGGCGCTTGGCTGTGGCTTGAACCCGTCGAAGATCAAGTCTCCAGCGGACGTCGGCCGTGTAGTTCAAACTTCAAATCTGACTGGTGGCGGGCGTAGCTTTCAATCTGCTCCGGATGGCCAAGCGTTGGCCGTGATGCAAAAGCCTTGAATACAAAGATCTGTCCGGGAGAAAAGTCTCACCACAGGCGCATCGTCGTTGATAATCGGAGGAGCCATCGGACTAAAGATGGCGACAGAGGAACTCTCAATGAAAGCACCAATGTCGGTGAAAAAACGGCGGATCTCGGGTAGGGGTCCCGAGCTGTGCGTCTAGGCGGATGGTAACGGGAGACAAGGGACACGATGTTTTACCCAGGTTCGGGCCCTCTCGATGGAGGTAAAACCCTACTCTGCTTGATTAATATTGATGATGTGGGTAGTACAAGAGTAGATCTACCACGAGATCGGAGAGGCTAAACCCTAGAAGCTAGCCTATGGTATGATTGTTGTTAGTCCTATGGACTAAAACCCTCCGGTTTATATAAGCACGAAGAGGTTAGGGTTACAGAGTCGGTTACAATGGTAGGAGATCTACATATCCGTGTATCGCCAAGCTTGCCTTCCGCCAAGGAAAGTCCCATCCGGACACGGCACGAAGTCTTCAATCTTGTATCTTCATAGTCTAGGAGTCCGGCCAAAGGCTATAGTCCGGCTATCCGGACACCCCCTAATCCAGGACTCCCTCGGTCCCCCTTGATGCTCAAACGAGCCTTCATACCTTGGCTCCGCTCGGGGAGGCGTGTGACGACCAGTGCGAGGACTGGCTGGGTGGCATGTGCTCGGCGTGGCCCACGCAGCCCCGTGTCCAGCCCCTCGCGGCACTCAGGGAGGCTTTGCGATGGTGCCGGACATTGAGCTCTGGGCTCCACGAGGTTGATACAGGCTGTGGGCTGCCCTCGATGGTTATCACCAGCGCGAACATGGCGCTTCCGTATGTGTCGGGCATAGCCGCTCCTCGGCGGTGTCGTCGACTAGCGCGAACATGGTGCTTCCGCTGAGTGCGTGGGAGGGGCTCCCCTCGGGAGGAGCCCCAGGCGTGTACAGCCCATACGACACGGTGCCATCACGGTAGGGCTATGAGAGGTGTATCTGGGCACCCGTGTGCCAGCGCGGGACTCACGGGGCCCTACCTCAAGGCGAGTTGCGCCTGGCTCTAGGCCTTTGTCGGTGGTACGTTCCTGCAAGGTGGTTAAGATGCAAATGCTCTACATCCTCTGGTCCCGGCCCTCGAGCAAGCTCAGCCACCGCTGGTATGCCAGGTCGCGATGCCGTGGACAAGGCCAGGGGGTGAGGGTTGGAGATCCAGTAAGAGCTCCTGAGTCGCGATGCTCAGGAGCCCCCCTTTTAGCGTGCAAGCGATTTGCGTAAGGAAAAATAGGCCCGTAGTAGGCGGCGAACGGTAACCATAAGCAGGTTAATCATGAGGAAGCAAATCAACTTAGATAGATGCAGAGAAAAGCAAATACCACTGGGTCAGGCCCAAGCGGCTTGGGGATGATGCAGCCCGAGGGGCGCCCCCAACAAGGTAAGCTGAAGACATAAGCAAAACGGACACATGCCGCAGGGACAGACCCATGCGACCTGGGAACGATGCAGCCCTGAGGGCGCTCACACCTGAAATGAAACTTGGAAAGAAGTCACCTGATACCATTGCAGAGCGAGTGTCGGGGTAGCTGATGGTGCGGGGTGAAGAAGCCAATCCTCACGAGCTCTCGGGACTCCGAGCCTCGGGGGGCTCAGGAGGTCCGAGCGGCCCGGTGAGGTCCACCTCCATCTCCTCCAGGAACGTGCGATGCTTGGCCATCCGAGCTTCCAGAATGCTTGTCATCGGTATTTGGTGAGCTCGGCGCGTTCGGCGGGCGAAGGGCATGCGAGCGTAGATGTCTGTGGTCGCGCAATGCCCCCATGTGAAGGCGGAAGCGCCGAGACATGACTCGATTGTGCCCTGGGTAGTCGATGCAGACATGCAGCCCGCCATCCTCGCCTGGATGGGGAGCTACGCCGGGCAGGCGGCAGTTGCCGCGCATGACTCTTGATTCCTATAACTCTTGAGCGACCTTGGTGATGAATTCCTGAGGGTTGGGCCCTCCCTTCCTTACGCCTTCCTGAGGGAAACGTGCCGCGAAGCATGCCTCTAAGTGGTGCCCAAGCGCATCCCTCGTGATCTTGGCAAAGTTGGTGGCTCCCCAGGAGAGAGCCCCCGAGCCCTGCCCGAGGAGGGCGGCGGGCGCGCCTTCCTATGCGATGGTGGGTGGCGCCCCTTGGACGGGCCCATGTCCAGATGTGGCGTCTCCGGAGGTGCCTGCCTCCTGAGGCCTCGAGCCAGGTGATGTCTTCTTCTTCTTGGGAGCTGCTCCAGGGAGGTTTCCACTCTTGCTGTCCGGGTCCTCAATTGACGCGGCTTGGAAGGCGCGCTCAAGGGAGCACACCACATCCTTCTCTTCACAGGGGACTGTAATGACCCCGCCACTTCCTGGCATCTTGAGGACGTTGTAGCCATCATGAGTCACTACCATGAACTTGGTCAGGGCTGGATACCCGAGATTGGCATTGTATTGCAGGTGAATGTGGGCGACGTCGAAGTCGATGAGCTCGGTGCGGTAGTTGTTGTGCTGCTCGAAGGTGACAGGAAGGCGGACCTGCCCTATCGGGACAGTGGAACCATCAGTGACTCCTGAGAAAGGCTTGGTTGGCTGAAGCTGATCGTATGGCACTTGGAGATTGTTGAACGTCTTGTCGGACAGGACGTTGAGCCCTGACCCACCGTCAATGAGGGTCCTTGTAACTTGTACATTGCTGATGACTGGGGAACAGGGCATTGGGAGGACACCGTCCGTTGCCGCGCACTTGAGCTGATCCGCTGAGCCGAACGTGATGGCGCATGCAGACCACCTGAGGGGGCGCGTGGCCTCAAGCATGGGGAGGACTGCATTCACCTCGCGGGCAAACTGCTTGAAGATCTGTTGTAAGGCTGGGGCTTGGCGCCACCCAAGATCAGCGATTGCACGTGGCTCTGAAGCCCCAGCCCCTCGTCGATGATGGTCTTCATTCCTCCTTGGTGGTGGTGGCAGAGGAGGAAGGCCTGCGTTGTCTTGCGGGCGATCCTCATGAGGCTGGTCTTGCCAGCGGTCCTCGCGAGGCCGGTCACGCCACCCTTGGCGAGGGCCATGGTCGTCCCATCGTCCTCCACCTCTTGCTCCGCCCCGGCCGTAGCCCCGATCGTTGCGCTCAGGGCGTCGACCGACATGGCCTTCTCGCACGGCCCTGAGCTCTTGGCATTCGTTGGTGTTATGAGTATGGAGATCGTGGTACACACAGTACCGGCTGCCCTTGGACGACTCCGGCTGGTCCCTGCCATGCTTCGTGTCCGGCTCTGCCGCGAGCACAACTGCTCCCTTGCGCTTCACATCTTTGGCCTTGGCTTTCTTCTCTTCTCGGTCTGCTGCTGGGAGCTCAAGAAGGGAGATGCGTCCATCCTCAGCCCTTGCGCACTTGGTTGCCAGGTTGAACAACTCGATGGCGTACAGATCTTCATGGATGTGACTCCTCCTTCATCCTAACGTCACGGACGCCATCGAGCGCGAAATGATGGCCTCCTCGGTCACCACAGGAATCTTGAGCGAGCATTGTTGAGCGTTGGATGTACTACATAAGGTCTCTCCGGACTGCTGCTTGATGCGGCGCAGGTCACCTGACCAGCAGACGGTCGCGAATGCCACTGGAAGTTGGCGATGAAGCGGTGCGCATCTCATCGGGGAGGAGATCATGCGGGAGCAGGTTGAGGAGCAGTCGGCGCCGTCCTTGAGTGCCAAGGGAAACTAGTTCGCCATGACCTTTTCGACCTGTTGGCGGCTTCGATGTCCAGCTCGTAGAGCCGTAGGAACTCCGCGGGATCGGCAGTGCCGTCGTAGCGAGGAGGCAGGTCAGGCTTGAACTTGCCTGGCCAGGCGAAAGTGCGTAGCTCGGTGGTGAAGGCGCGGCAGCCTACGGTGGCCACTAGAGCCCTTTGCTGATGCTGGGCTTGTTCCTGGGGATTCCCGCGCGCCGCTGCTTGGAGCAGCACGGGGTCTTGACATGGTGGTGCAGGGATGTGGTCATGGCGCACCGGTTGCGGGAGCACGCGAGCACCGTCTTGGGGACGAGGGATCTCTTGGCAGCTCCTTTCTTGTCGCGCGGGCGCTGGACACGGTGGATCTCGATCACAGGGCGCGCGCCTTGGAGCAGGCGCCTTCTTGGGGAGGAGGTGGCGGAGGCACCTCTGATCTGCGCCTCTGTGCAGGGCGGAGGCGGCGGTGAGAGGGGCGGCAGAGAGAGCCCCCAGCGCCCAGCGAGCTTCGGTGATGCAGGCGAGCCGATCTTCGTAGAGGTCATCGTCGGGGCAGATGGCCTTGAGAGCTCACGCGCCCGGGAACAGCAGCGGCGTGTCGTCCGTCGAAGCGCGGCAGGCGTGGGGCAACGAACCGGCTGGAGTCAGCGGCAGGGTGGCGGTCGGCCTTCTCGTCGCACGAAGGATCGAGGGCGAGTCTGCTGCTCGTTCCCGCCGGGCGGTGGCGGTGTTGGCGGCGGCGACGGAACTTCGTTCCCGCCCGGGCGATGGCGGCGTTAGCGGCGGCGATGAAACAGCAGGGACACCAGCGGGAGCCGTCTGGCAGCAGGCGGCGAGCAGCCCGGCGCTTCAGCGCGAGCCAGCGGCGTCGACCATGAACCTGACGGAGGATCGAACACGAAGCGATGGAAGAAAGATTCGGCGCACCCCTACTGGCGCGCCAAATGTCGGATGTTGGGTTCGGCAGACCCTTAAGGTTCGAACTACGGGGTGCACGAAGATCTCTCACCTCTGATCTCGTCCGATCGCCTCGTGGGATCTAAGCTAAAAGCGATGAACAACCACGAGGACACACGATTTATCTTGGTTGAGACCACCGTTGTGGTGTAATACCCTACTCCGGTGTGTGGTGTGGTGGATTGCCTCGGGCTGATGATGAGCAGTCTGAGGGAAGAACAGCCTCGCGAGAGGTGTTCTTGAGCTGGTCTGACGAACTGCTTTGGTGAGTTCGATCGCCTCTTTCTCTCTGGCTAGGGTTCTATCAGATGCCTTCTACGGTGGTGGCTAGCTGTATTTATAGAGGCCCTGGTCCTCTTCCCAAATATTGAGCGGGAAGGGCGCCAAGAACGGCCACTTCAAAGGGGAACATCTAGTACAAGTTATCCTGACTAAAGTTGGTCTTTGGCTGCCAAAAGCACTGGCGATGACGCCATCTTGGGCTCCACAGTGACCTCCATCCTGCCGCTTCGCTGGCCTTGGTCTCGTTGCACTGAAATGGAAACCTTTGCATGATGCCTTGGTACTCCACGCCTGGCTTGCCCCCTTTGCACCAAAGAGGAAACAAGGACACTGCTTGGCCGGTGTCAAAGCAGCACCCTTTGGTCTCGATCATCATGGCTTGCGTCACGAGCACCTCGCGAGGTACCCTGCCTTGATCTCTCCGCCTCCTCGCGAGCCTGCCTAGCGAGGCCGTTCCTGAGAAAGCCTAGCGCCATCCGCCCATGCAGTCTTGGTCCCTCGCGAGGTCTTGAGTCTTCTTGTTGATGAAGATGGGCGTCTTGGGCCACCACTTGAAACCACGCCGCGGGCGCGGGCGAGCAAGTGCAGGGACCCCGTTCCCGAGCAGCCCGGCGATGTTGAAACCTCGATGTCATCCGATGGTTCGAAGTAGGTCGGCGTGATGGACATCGGCTTGAAAAAACAGCGGTGCGGCCTGCCGATGCGGTCGTGACTCATGGCGTGGTCAATGCGGCGATGAAGTGACCGTGCGGTGATGCGGTGTGCCCACTCCGTGTAATCCGTGGCGCAGCGATGTTGGTGATGATTTATCGCCCGCGATGCGAAATCCTGTTGGCTCACCGAGATGATGATCGAAGAAGTTGAGCTCGGCTCAACAAAGTGACAACGATGTCTAAGCGCGGTCGGCGGCCGTGGAACAATATTGCGGACTAGTTTGACACCAGCATGATGGTGAAGATCATGTTCAAAAGATTTTAAAGTTAGTGGAATGTGTTCAGGAACAAAACAGAATACCCCATACAAAACTTCCTTTAAAAAGGATGTCTGAAATCCAATTCATAAAGAAGACGGACTCGGGTCGGATTCGTTTTCACGCAGAAAACAGATCCGAATAGTGATGCACTAATCGGAAGGTTCCCGAAGTTTGGACGGTCGGATCGAGCTGAAATTTTGAGGGGTGGTAGATATAGGAATTCCGCAGCCGATCAACGGTTGGAACTTCCAAAGGACGTCCGAGCTAGAAGCTGGACACCATGCCCTAAACTCGTCCAGATTCCCATCCAGATTTGATAGGGCTCCGGTATATTGCGGATTGTCAGAGATTCCTCCATCGAAACTCGAAGAAATTTTCCAGCGTTGTTGTAGACTCAATTCCGCACAGTTCCACCAAAGCAATCGTTAAAACGACACTTGAGGAGGCGGTGACGGCGGATACAAGTTCGGTGTCCAGAAAAATAGCACGGTCGCCCGAGGGCAATGTTGATGTTCAGCCCCCGGGATCCCTGGATGATTCCTCCATGATCTTGATAGAGATCGGAGTTGATGTTGATGAAGGCCCTCATACGAACATGACGATCGGAGGTAGGGCACGGTCCTCGGTCCAGCCAAGGTGACCAGCCGTGCCGGTAACGAAGAAGCCGGCATCGCAGTTGATCTGCAGTCGATTCATTGATCCTTTTGCCGATCACACAAAGGAACTCTCAATGAAAGCACCAATGTCAGTGTCAAAACCGGCGGATCGAGGGTAGGGGGTCACGAACTGTGCGTCTAAGGCGGATGGTAACAGGAGGTGGAGGACACAATGTTTACCCAGGTTCAGGCCCTCTCGATGGAGGTAATACCCTACTTCTTGCTTGATTGGTCTTGATGATATGAGTATTACAAGAGTTGATCTACCACGAGATCGTAGAGGCTAAACCCTAGAAGCTAGCCTATCATTATGATTATTGTTGTCTCATCTATCGACTAGCCTGGCCTCGGTTTATATAATGCACCAGAGGCCTAGGATAACAAGAGTCCTAGCCGAATACGCCGGTGGGGAGGAGTCCTTGTCTTGATCACCAAGTCTTGTGGAATCTTCCTTGTATCGGCAGCTGTCAAAGCAGCCCATGAGTATCTGACCATGGGGTCCTCGGCCCAATCCAAGTGATCGGGAGACGACGTGATGAGTACCCCCCTAGTCCAGGACACCGTCACAAGCCTCGTGGTACTTGCCAAATACATAAGCAGGCCAATAATCTGATAATACCTCAGTTGATCTCTAGCAATCCTTCGATTCTTTCTAAGCAACACACTAGCATCATATGTAGTTGGAGAAGGCATGCAGTCGCTATACCAAAAATGACTCAAGACCTTTTCCACATGGTGAGATTGAGGCAGCGTAATCCCAACATTCGCATCTCTCAACAACTTGATGTTCATAATAACATCAGCTACTCCTAGACCCTTGACGACCCACAATTATAGGGGATCAATCATATTCCTTTAGATAAGTAAGAGTGTCGAACACAACGAGGAGCAGAAGGAAATGATAAGAGCTTTTTAGTAAGGTATTCTCTGCAAGTGCTAAAAGTAACAGTGATAGATAGTTTTGTAGCAAGATAATTTGTAACAAGTAACAATCCTAGCAAAGGTGCAACAAGGTGACTCGGTCCTTTTTATAGCAAAGCACATGCCGAAAAGTTCTCTTATATAAAAGCAAAGTGCTCTGGGGGCACATGGGAATTATCGTCTAGTCACATTTATCATGTTTAGTTGATTCGCGTTCACTATTTTGATAATTTGATATGTGGGTGGACCGGTGCTTGGGTGCTATTCTGACTTGAAGAAGCATCCCACTTATGATTACCCCCTCTCGCAAGCATCCACAACTACGAAAAAATAATTAAGATAAATCTAACCATATCATGAAACATATGGATCCAAATCAGCCCCTTACGGAATAGCGCATAAACTAGAGTTTAAGCTTTTGTCACTCTAGCAACAAATCATCTACTTATTACTCCACGATGCCTTCCCTTAAGCCCAAGTATGGTGAAGTGTCATGTATTCGACGTTCACATGACACCACTAAAGGAAGCAACAACATATATATCTATCGAACGAATACTAACTTCACATGATTACTTGTAACATATCTATCAATTTCATCAGATGAATTTCATCCGGCAGTATAACAGATAAGCAGTATGAGGACGTGTGAAATGAAAGTTCATTTCTTCATGATTAGCCTGCGTCCTTTCAGGCATTTTTGTCAGGCCCAAGCAAATTCTTCAGACGTTAAAGCACGTCTGGAGGTCTGACCCTGCACCACCCACATCTGAAGGGGTGGCAAAGAGTTCATCACTCTGCGAGCTCCATATGAGAATGGTGGCATAGAGGCCAACCCATTTCGTTTCACATAAGAGGGGTTAGGGTAAGCATATGAATAAGAAGAGAAATTCTTCGAGGACTTATGAACATATTGGTTTGAAGAATAATGCACATATTCATAGCCCTTAGCTCTACCTGCGAAAGCGAGTTGTTAGCACGATGATAATCATATGAGGACTTTGATCCATGTGAGGAATTTGGTCCATATGAAGAGTTTGATCTGGGGTTCCTATTCTTCACGGTGGTGTCATGAGGACATTCACTGAAGACTTCAAAGGCACTTCTTGGGAACCCAATTTTTCTTCATAGGGAACCGTTCCTGCGATTAGTGCCAACATATCTAGCAAATACTTCACCATTCTGATTTTGAACAGTTTATAGTTGGAGTCAAATGACTCATCGGAAGAATGAGGAGATTCACATGTAAAGCGGATAAGTTAGATGGATCAAGCTGGAGGTCCCGTTGCAGCAACCCATGAGGTTTTGGGGTATTGCTCGGGCTTCAATATGTTCCATCAGCATTGAGTTTCCTCTCAAAGGCAATACCCTCTTTCCTAGGATTCTGTTGAGGTGCTGCTTTTAAGCACATCACAAAGTCGATGCCCTTTGAGGCTTTTGTACATGCTGTCATGTACAATTCCTTCAACCCTGCATCGTCGGTGATACTAGCAATGTCCTCGAGATGAGGAATTAGTGATAGCGAGGCAGGTGAAGAATTTGTAACAGTTGAAGCATTTGAACATTCGGTGAAGAATTAGCGATTCACGTTCAATGCACTTTAAGCATGGAGGAACAAATTCTTCACGAGAAGCGCTGATTTGTTGAGCTACCAATGAATCGCGCTCCTACGAAGATCTTCATAACTCACTCTTAGCTTCTCAAGATCTTGCTTTCTTTGAAGAAATTCATAAGAAAGTTTCTCATGATCGAGACAAGAGAGTGTTATGATGACCTTGAAAGGCTGTCAAACCTAGGCGAAGTCTCTGAAGATTTTCGATCGGGGCTTTAGTCGATCCATTTCTTCACCCAACATATCATCAATTTTACCTAACATGTTTTGAACCTTTTCCAAGGCATGTTGTTGTTTGGTGGCAATACAAACAAGTTTGGTATAACTAGGTTCAATATCATCGTCAGATCCATCATCATCAGATTCATCGTCACTAAACACGGATGAGGAACATTCGGTTACCTTGTCACCCTTTGCCATGAAGCAATAGGTGGGAGCGTAGTCATCACTATCTTTATCAGCTTTGTTGGTGAGGTCATTTTCTTTGGAGTAGAAGATGGACTAGCTGACGAAAGCAGTAGCAAGAGCCAGACTCACCACACTAGACTCGGATTCTTCTGATGCCTCCTCTTCCTCATGTTCCTCAGATTCAGCTTCAGAGTCCATTTCCTTGCCAATGAATGCCCGAGCCTTCTTGGAGCTGCTCTTCTTGTGAGAAGAAGACTTTGAGGATTTTGATGATGAAGATTTCACCAATTTCTTCTTATTCTTAGCGTCATCAGAACTGTAATCCTTGTATTTCTTCTTCTTTAATTCCTTTTCCCACTGAGGAAAATCTTGAATGTAGTGACCAGGTTTCTTGCATTTGTGGCATAGTCTTCTCTTATAGTCACTGGATGAGGAATCACTGCTCCTTGAGGATTTTCCAATGCGACCACGTCTTGAGAACTTCTGGAATTTCTTCACGAGTAGTGCTAGCTCCTAGCTCAATTCTTCAGGATCTCCAAGGCTACTACCAGAGTCTTCACAATCAGATTCAGACACAGCCTTGGCCTTCAGGGCACGTGATTTTCCATAGCTAGAACCATAGAGATATCTCTTTTCAGCAAGCTGGAACTCATGAGTATTTAGCCTCTCGAGGATATCAGCTGGATCAAGTCACTTGTAGTCGGCATGCTCTTGTGTCATCGGTGCGGAGTATCAAATGAGGAATCAGCGATCTCAACAATTTCTTCACCACCTCACGATCGGTGATGTCGATTAACCAAGCGCTTGAAGCTCATTTGAGATGTCGATGAAGCGATCGAAGGTTTGTTGAACATTTTCATTGTCGAGTCTTTTGAAGCGGTTGAAGAGATTTGAAGAACATCAACTCGAAGTCACGCTGAGTTGAGACTCCTTCATTTACTTTGGACAGCCTATCCCGGATAAGCAGCAGTTTCCAAAGCACTCACTCTTCCATCTTGTCCTTTACTCGAGATGGCCACATATGATATTCTTAACTTGAGAATCGAGTTGCTTGAATCTCTTCACATCGGCAGCATTCAAAGAGGGTGAGACGGAGGAACACCATTTTCCACAACATACGAGAGATCGTTGTCAATTGCCTCAAGATGCATTAGCATCTTGTTCTTCGATAAGGGTAGTCCGTCCCATCAAAGGTAGGACACCCAGCTGAGACCTTGATCATACCTGCGATCGACATAACTAAAACTCCGGTGGTTAAACCAAAATCACACGAGAACAAGGGAGTATCTTGCTCGATACCAATTGAAAGTCGTTATATCAACTAGAGGGGGTGAATAGGCGATTTTATGAATTCTTCAATGAGGAATTTGCGGTGAGGAAATTCCTAAGTGAAGAACTACTTACAGCGGAATAAGTACTCGAAGTAAGCATAAGAGAATGCGGGCATGGTCATCATGATAAAATGAAGACAATCAAAGAGTACGAAAAGCGTAAACACAAGATAGCACAAGATGAAGACAAAGCGGTGAGGAAATTGAGCGAGGAAAATGAGAAGTCTTGATCAAAGTCTTCAAACACAGATATGAACGAACACTCAACACGATAATGAGGAAATGAAAGAGTTGAGGAAATAGAACCAGTTAGGTTGGTGAAGACAATGATTTGGTAGACCAGTTCAACTGCTGTGTCTCGGTTATGCGTCTGGTTGGAGCGGTGAGTATTTAAACTCGAGGACACAGTCCGGACACCCGATCGTGAGCACGCAGCTCGGGACACCAAGTCCTCACCGTATTCTCCTTGAACTAAGGTCACACAGACCTCGTCCAATCACTCGTGGTAAGTCTTGGTGACTTCCAAACCTTCACAGACTTGGTCACTCGGTGATCCACAATTCCTCTTGGATGCTCTAGACCATGGCGCTAACCGTGCGGAAGAAGCACAGATCTTCAAAGGTAACAAGCGTCGTGTCCACGCAGGATCAATCTCTTGATGATGCTCAATCACTTTGGGTTTGTAGGGTTTGGTTTTGGGTTTTCCTCACTTGATGATTTTCGCTCAAAGTCCACGGAGGATGGGTTGCTCTCAAATGACAAGTGTCAAGTTCTCTCGAGCAGCCAACCAGCTAGTGGTTGTAGAGAAGCGACTATTTATAGCCTAGGGAGCAGCCGACATGATAAGACATAAATGCCCTTCAATGATATGACCGTTAGGTGGATAAGATATTTTGGGACAGGTGGCGCAAGAAGACACAGCGATCGGAAATTTGACTCTCAAATTCCTCGGGGCTATCATGTTCCTCCTTTGTGTAGGCAATCCGCCTTGGCGAATTCCTAACTCCTCGGTCGAGAACAAATTCCTCGGTGGCGGAAGAACTTCGTCTACATCCTTTGAAGAAATTATGAACTGTATGAGATTTCAAAGGCTTCACTCGAAGGATTGGTAGGTGTAGGATTTTGAGTTGAGCATCCATGGAAATTTTTCCTTAGTATTTCCTCGACCCCCTTTAACAATACGGTGTTTCCTATGACTCAAGAAAGAGAAAACGAAACTACGAAAACAAAAGTCTTCATGCTTCATGTTCCTCAAATGAATACCAAGTCTTCAAGGTCACACCAATTTCTTCACTTTCAAAGTCTTCAGAAAGTCTTCAGAATATCAAAGTCTTCAATCGAAGAACTTCATTTTAAGGGGTCGACTTTCTCTGTAAATATCAAACTCCTCATAGACTTATAGACCTGTGTACACTCATAAACACATTAGTCCCTTAACCTATAAGTCTTCAATACACCAAAATCACTAAGGGGCACTAGATGCACTTACATACAACTACTCACAATCAACATATTGTTCATGATATGTGGGTATAAATATTTTTCTTCACTGCATTGTGTGTTGAGGTCATGTTGTGAAGAATTGAACCAAACTGATGCTTGACCCATTTATGATTGCGATCAACCTTACGATGAAGGCGAGGAGTAACTCACGATCAGTCATCACCACAGGTCTTTGTGGCTTGAGGATTTTGCTTGGTGAGGTATTGGCGGCAGAGTCATGTGTGGCAGAGTCATCATTGGTGGAGTAGGATGCAGCTTTGCGAAATTGACCATCCAATGGACGAATGCCTTCATCTATCATAGCAGTTTCCTTGCCTTTGTCATCAGCTGAGGAAAATGCCCGTTTGAGGACTTCAATTGGATGCAAGTAGCTGCAGTTATTCAAAGTATTAGCCTTGTAATTGAGTGAAGACCTTGTCCTGATGAATCTCATAATCCAAGGTGCATAAGGATTCAGCTCAAAAGGTGACATAGCAATGTTTGCCAGAGTCCTCATGAAGAAATCATGAAGTTGGCCAGGAGCGCCATGAATGATATTGAAAAGCATATTCTTCATGATGCCAGCGACTTCTTCATCATTTGAGTCGTGGCCTTTGATCGACTCATTGTCTTCGTCGAGAATCGATAGACAGTCCGAGGCACATACAATAATTCCTTGACGAGGAATTTGGTTACGTGGGGCCTGCCACGGCTTCAAAGGCTTCATCGGCACTTGCATGTAATGATTTGAAAGCTCAGGTTCGTTGTAGATACAGCGAGCACCATCAAGGGAGGGCCGAGTGGGAGGGCACGAAGCAATTCGATTCTTTGGTGCCTTGTAGTGAGTATTTTCATCATCCATTCCAATACCCATGAGTTCACATCTTCAGAATCTCCGGTGATGTGCAGCGTCGCATAGAATTGAAGAATTAGTTCTTCATTTCAATCACAGATGTCAGTGCAGAAATTTAGCAATCCTGCATCGTGAAGAACACTGAGGACTGGCTCGAAGCTTGGCAGAGATTCCATGTCCACATGAGGAATATGTGCATGATCGAAGACTTTGTCTTTGTTGAATAGCCTGAGAGGAATAGAAGTTGGCTTGACTAGCAGTCGAAGCGCCTCTTCCTTATCGAGCGAGTCATATGGGTTGTAGTTAGTGAAGAATACATGCTCGCCGAAGAAATCTTCAGCCTTGAACTTTTGCTTTGTTGAGAATGGATTCTTTGGCTTTGGCAGTGGAGTGTCAGTGAGTTGCATCACGACCTCAGGAATCGCAATCTCGGGTTCTTTAGGCTGAGGAATTTCTTGTTCCTCTTCATATGCAGTCTGCGTGTTCATAGGATCAGCAGCAGCAGGTTCTTCAGCACTAGTGGCTGGAATTTCTTCATGCACGGATGAGTTGGGATGGGTTTCTTCAGAGCCCATTTGAACCGTTGGTGCAGGGGACTGAGGAATCTGTTGGATTGGGGTGAAGAGTGGAGAATTGGGATGCTGACTTTCCCAAAATTCATCGTTCATCACTGGTGTTGTGCTTCCAATATCCACATCTTCTCCAATTTCTTCAACGCCAGCCTCTTCAGCTGTGAACTGAGGCATTGGCGAGGAAATGACAGGAGTAGAAGGGATCGCATCCACTTCAATTTCATCATCAATCTGCTCTAACGAAGCAGTAGAATGATTTTCTTCATCAGATCCGCTTGGGATCTCATACTCTTCACCAAAAGGAACAAGGTCCTTTGATTGAATGGAGGAAATTGGAACGGCATTGATTGGATTTTCAAAAGAGCTTGTCATAGGCTTCATTTTCTTCGGGGCTGAAGAATTTGAAGCAGCTGATGCTTTCCTTTTCTTCACTGCAGCTCGCTCTGCAGCCTTGGTCTTCTTCACATCAGATGCAGATGGAAGGATTGGAGTTGGTGTAGGCGTGGAAGGAGCTGAGAAATCTGGTTGAATTTCCTCGGCATGGCCATGTCGATTGCCCCGACTTCTTCAGATTCTTCAGGCGCACCACTAGTGGATGCCTTGGCAATTTCTTCAGCGGCTGGAATGGAGTCATCAGCCCTGGAACTAGCATTGTCTTGACGAGCTGAAATTCATCAGTGATCTTGGCATGTTCTTCAGCGAGTGAGAGGCTCGGCTGAGGAATTTCTTGTGCGTTGGGGCTGCAACATTTGTGAACTTCTCCGTCAGTTTCACAAACCTGACTTTGGCTCCTTTCCAGTCAGCATAGTATGAGTCAAATTTGTCGCTGAGGGCTTTGATGTCAGCCTGCATCTTGACAAGTTCTTTAGTTTTCATCTTGACAACATTCTTCTTCAGCAGTTTCTCTTTTCTGTACTGCGATTTCTTGATCTCTCTGGCCCTATCATATTTCCGTTTCTCCTCTTGGATGAAATGAGTCAGCATGTGACTTTGGCCAGGTGTCAAATTGAAGTCAGGCATAGGTGTGTTTGGGTCCTTGTGCGAGAGATCAATGTAGTCTAGGATCGCTTTTGGATCCAACAGAAGCGGCACAGGTGTGCCTTTGGCTCTAGCAGCCCTTACTTGCCTATCTCTGATGATTTCCGCAAGTTCATCATCATTAGCCTCATCATCTTCAGGTGGCTCTTGTAAGGCGACCTGTTTCTTCTTGGGACTTGGCGAGGACCTCGTCGGTGTTGCCTTAGTCTTGAGAGAGTTGGGCGGATGAAGAATTTAGGCATGGCGAGGAACTTCTTTGAGACACCAGAGGCAATTGAGATGCCTGCAGTCCTTTGGCACGAGGCCAGATGCACAGGTGCTGAGGACTTTGTCGGAACTGCTGAGGACTTTGGAGGAGGTGCTGAGGATTTTGAAGAAGCAGGAGCAGCATGAGGAATTGGTCGTGAGGGCATTGCTGAGGATTTTGGCTGTGAGGGCACTGCTAGTGAAGCACTTGGCTTGTGTGCGGGCTTCTTTGCCATAGATTTTCTTGGCATGACAGCGGCCTCAGTGGCAGCAGCAGTAGCAGAGTCCTCATTAAATTTCCTTACTGCTTCTTTGGCTTGTCTCGCCAACTTGGCTTGGCGCTTGGGCCATTCTTCAGGAAAGTCCTCACCACGCTTGATGCTGGTGGGGTCAGCTTCTTGGCCAAGTGCCAATGGAGCTCTTGGGCATGGAGGATTCAGTGCAAATTTCTTCATGTACTTTGGAGTAACATATCTGTACTCCCTCCATTCCCTTGCCCATCTCCTTTCAATCCTCTGAATGCGCACCTTACAATGATTTTTGTTTTCCCTGCCAAAATTGGCTTCATCAGGTGTGCAATAGTCAGCATAAATGTCCTCAGGAATCTCAAAAGCAGTCATGACCTCAGGCCTCTTTCCTCCTTTCTGTGGCTTCTTTCCTTCTGCCATATTCTTCAGCTGAGGAATTTGAACAATCGAATTCTCTGAAGAAGTATGCAACTTTTCTTCGAGAGCGCTGCAAATGAGTTAAGTTGATGAGAACCTAGTGATTCAGCGGCGGACATGAGTACTGTGAGCAGTATAGTTGCGAGGAATTTGGAGAGGTCATATGCCTTCTCGGAAGGTTTTTAAAAGAACTAGTTTGAGGAATTTGACCAGATGAGCCTTGAAGAATTTCACTAAGCGATCTTTGTCTTAGGTTCGAGTTGTATAGATCGAGGATCCACACAATTAAGGAATCTTGCGGAAAATCATTGCTTAGAAAGCGAATCAAGAGCATATTCGTTTGAGGTGTTCATATGTGTGAAGATTTGAAGAATAAACACCTTTGAAGATTTTCGGGAAGGTTTGAGAATCAAAGCGGGTAATAAAAGTAACTTTTAATTACCGAACTGAAGAACTCTGACGAACGAGAAGTGTAGATTAAAGTTAAATCGATTCAGATCTCCCACGCCCTAACTTCGGCGGAGGAAGACAGCTTCTGGCGGCGGAGTGAAGATTTCAGCGATCGGCCTTGATCTGACAATGACGAGTCGAGGCGGTGAAGCTCTTCCTCACCAGCGACGATGGAGTAAGCGGCGGCACTAGGGTTTGAAGCTCGGCGAGAGAGAGAGCGGTCGGCGGAGTAAATGAAGTGAGGAATGGGAGAGGGGTATATATAGCCACGGTGAAAAACCGTTAGCGAAGATTTTGAATGAGCGTGCCTTATCCTTCTCATTAAACGACATGTGTCACCCACGTACTAAAAAGTGGAGATTGTGTTAGATCGTGGGTGAATAGACAAGTTTCTCGTGGGATGCGGAACGGTTTGAGCGGCAAAGCCGAAAATTTGGATAAGATAAGTTAAAAGTTCTTTATAATTTCTTCAGGTGACAAGGACACAGTGAAGATTTTGAGCGAGTTTCAAATAGAGCACACATGAAGAATTTGTGAATAGCTTGGGTTGAGTATAGCATAGAGGGAAGGGTCGATCACATTCACTTAGCGAGAAAAAGCAACTTGAAGAAATAGCCATAAGTGAATCTTGTAGAGGACATAAAACCATATATATATATATATATATATATATATATATATATATATATATATATATATATATATATATATATATATATATATATATATATATATATATATATATATATATATATATATATATATATATATATATATATATATATATAGACAACGAAGAAAGACAACGGAAACAGTGAAGATTTTGCAAAGTTGAAGAATTTGAGAAATTGAAGAATTTCAAAACTAAGGAAAAACTCAAATTGAAGATTTTCAATTTTGGTGGTGGCGTGTCCCACCGTATAAGAATGATGATTTCAGACACCGCGTACAATTGTCATAGGGTTCTGAGAATCAAATTCTTCATTAATTTCTTCACAATTAGAGTGTTATTCTTCACTGATTGAAGAAAAACGTTTCTTCATGTGTTGCACATCTAAGTCAACAATTTTGCATAAGTGTCGGGATGTGTGTCCTTTTCAAAGAACATTGAAGATTCTAAGATATTTAGCTCACACAAACTTGCTAAATCTCTTCTCATCCAAGGGCTTTGTGAAGATATCGGCTAGCTGTTCTTGGTCTTCACATGCTCGATGGAGATGTCGCCCTTCAACACATGATCACGAAGAAAATGATGGCGAATCTGAATGTGCTTTGTCTTGAGTGCTGAACTGGGTTGTGAGCAATCTTGATGGCACTCTCATTGTCACGATGAGAGGCACATTCTTCACGTTGATGCCGTAGTCCTTGAGAGTTTGCTTCATCCACAGCAATTGAGCACAACAAGAGCCAGCAGCAATGTACTCAGCTTCCGCGATGGACGGTGATCGCAGATTCTGTTTCTTCGAGGACCAACAGGACCAAAGATCGTCAGGAAATGACAAGTACCAGATGTTGACTTGCGGTCCACACGATCACCAGCATAGTCAGTCGAGAATATCAATGAGATCAAAAGTTGAGCCCTTGGGGTACCATAATCCTAGTGTTGGTGTGTGAGCTAGATATAGAAGAATATGCTTCACAGCCTTATGGTGTGATTCCTTGATGTAGCTTGAAATCGGGCACACATGCAAACACTAAGCATTATATCTGGCCTAGATGCACATAAGTACAATAGAGAACCAATCATGGAGCGGTATACCTTGTGATCGAAGTCAATACCATTTTCATCGATGCATAGATGGCCATTTGTGGGCATAGGAATTTTAGCGCCTTTGCAATCTTGCATGCTGAATTTCTTGAGCGTCTTTGAGGTATTTCTCTGAGATATGAATATGCCATTGTGTTGTTGATTTAATTTGAAGTCCTAAGAAGAATTTCAATTCTCCCATCATAGACATTTGATATTCTTCACTCATCATATAGGCAAATTCATCACTATAACGTTGGTCGAGACAGCCAAAGATAATATCATCAACATATATTTGGCACACAAACAGTTCACCATCATATGATTTAGTAAAGAGAGTAGGGTCAAGTGAACGGGTGTGAAGCCATTCTTCACGAAGAATTCCTTCAATGTATCATACCACGCCTGTGGCCTGTTTGAGACCATAGAGGGCCTTGTTGAGTCTGAAGACTTTGTCGGGATTCTTTGGATCTTCAAAACCTGGGGGTTGAGCAACATATACTTCTTCCTCAAGCTTACCATTGAGGAATGCACTTTTCACATCCATTTTATATAAAGTGATATTATGATGGTTAGCATAAGCAAGTAATATGCGAATAGCCTCAATACTAGCAACATGTGCAAAAGTTTCATCGAAATCAATTCCTTCAACCTGTGTGTAGCCTTGAGCTACAAGTCGTGTCTTATTCCTCACCACAAGGCCATTTTCATCTTGCTTGTTGCGGTAGATCCACTTTGTGCCAATGATATTATGCTTGCGAGGATCTGGACGTTTGACCAGTTCCCAGACATTGTTGAGCTCGAACTGATGTAATTCTTCTTGCATGGCCTGAATCCACTCAGGCTCCAGAAATGCTTCATCTACCTTAGTGGGCTCTGTAATAGAGACAAAAGCATAGTGCCCACAAAAGTTAGATAAATGTGAAGCTTTTGAGCGTGTGAGAGGACCTGGCGCTTCAATGCCATCGATGATCTTGTCAACTTGCACTTCTTTTGCAACGCGAGGATGAGTTGATTGTCGTCGAGGAATTTGATCAGCATTTTATTTAGCACCATTTTCTTCAGCATTATCTCCAGGTGCTTCAGCTCGACGTTCTTCGCGTACAGGAATGAATTCTTCAGCAGATTCTTCAGTAGGAATGACATCCTCAGTCGCCTTGAACTTGATAGATTCCTCAGGTGTTGGTTCATCTATCACAGAAGGTAGGTGCTCTCTTTGCGAGCCATTAGTCTCATCGAACCGCACATCTACAGTTTCAACAATCTTGTAAATAACATTGTTGAAGACTCTGTAGGTATGCGAGTCCTTTCCGTAACCAAGCATAAAACCTTCATGTGCTTTCGGTGCAAATTACGATCTCATATACTTCATTAGTGAAGAATATGATATCAATTTCATCAGATGAATTTCATCAGGCAGTATAACAGATAAGCAGTATGAGGACGTGTGAAATGAAAGTTCATTTCTTCATGATTAGCCTGCGTCCTTTCGAGCATTTTGTCGGGCCCCCAAGAAATTCTTGGACGTTAAAGCACGTCGGAGGTCGACCCTGCGAAGAGATTAGTTCCTTTTCTTCACCACCCACATCTGAATGGGTGGCAAAGAGTTCATCACTCTACGAGCTCCATATGAGAATGGTGGCATAGAGGCCAATCCATTTCGTTTCACATAAGATGGGTTAGGGTAAGCATATGAATAAGCGAGCAATTCTTGAGGACTTATGAACATATTGGTTTGAAGAATAATGCACATATTCATAGCCCTTAGCTCTACCTCATGAAACATAGTTATTAGCACGATGATAATCATATGAGGACTTTGATCCATGTGAGAATTTGGTCCATATGAAGAGTTTGATCTGGGGTTCCTATTCTTCACGGTGGTGTCATGAGGACATTCACGAAGACTTTCAAGGCACTTCTTGGGAACCCAGATTTTCTTCATAGGGAACCGTTCCTGCGATTAGTGCCAACATATCTAGCAAATACTTCACCATTCTGATTTTTGAACAGTTTATAGTTGGAGTCAAATGACTCATCGGAAGAATGAGGAGATTCACATGTAAAGCGAGATAAGTTAGATGGATCAATGGAGGTCCCTTTGCAGCAACCCATGAGGTTTTGGGGTCTTGCTCGGGCTTCCAATATGTTCCATCAGCATTGAGTTTCCTCTCAAAGGCAATACCCTCTTTCCTAGGATTCTGTTGAGGGTCTGCTTTTAAGCACATCACAAAGAGTCGATGCCCTTTGAGGCTTTTGTACATGCTGTCATGTACAATTCCTTCAACCCTGCATCGTCGGTGATACTAGCAATGTCCTCGGATGAGGAATTAGTGATAGCAGAGGCAGGTGAAGAATTTGTAACAGTTGAAGCATTTGAACATTCGGTGAAGAATTAGCGATTCACGTTCAATGCACTTTAAGCATGGAGGAACAAATTCTTCACGAGAAGCGCTGATTTGTTGAGCTAGCAATGAATCGCGCTCCTTCGAAGAATCTTCATAACTCACTCTTAGCTTCTCAAGATCTTGCTTTCTTTGAAGAAATTCATAAGAAAGTTTCTCATGATCGAGACAAGAGAGTGTTATGATGACCTTGAAGGTTGTCAAACCTAGGCTGAAGTCTCTGAAGATTTTCGATCGAGGGCTTTAGTCTTGATCCATTTCTTCACCAAACATATCATCACTTTTACCTAACATGTTTTGAACCTTTTCCAAGGCATGTTGTTGTTTGGTGGCAATACAAAGAAGTTTGGTATAACTAAGTTCAATATCATCGTCAGATCCATCATCATCAGATTCATCGTCACTAAACTCGGATGAGGAACATCCGGTTACCTTGTCACCCTTTGCCATGAAGCAATAGGTGGGAGCGTAGTCATCATGTAACATCCCAAAATTCTAAATTTTGGAATGTTATAAATAATAGATAGTTTTGATTGATTGTCTGATTGATTGACTGAAAGTGAGTGAATTGAAACTTTTGAAAGTTAAATGAGAGGAATAAAGGACTTTCCCAAACTTTCATTTTGCTTTTATGCTTTTAGTGAATTCAAATACTCTTCATCACAAAACCACGGAGAGAAGATGACATGACTTCTTCCATTTAATTAAATGACAAGGGTGTTGAAAATATTTGAATTTCATTTGGAAAATATTTCCAATTCTGAAACTTTATGCAACTCAATGATTTTCACGAGCGAAGATAAAATGACTTCTTCAAAACATATGAAATATGAGTAGGGAGTTTCAAAGAAATAAATTCAAAGTTCTTTTGAATTTATTTTCAATTGGAGTTATTTGAGTTTTATTCAAATTATTTTTCTCCAAAAATAAAATACATGGAAAATAGGGTAACATGATTCCCTACAACAGAAAATTGGAGAGGAATAAATTTGAATTCATTTTGGTATTTTTAAAATGATGTTTATTGGATTTTATTAGAGCT
Source organism: Aegilops longissima (assembly GCA_021605205.1). NCBI lineage: Eukaryota > Viridiplantae > Streptophyta > Magnoliopsida > Poales > Poaceae > Aegilops > Aegilops longissima. Next base: position 148,886,063 of record CM038677.1, on the reverse strand, counting down.
GAAGCACTCTTTGCTTTATTTGAATTTGTGTGTATTTTATTTAATGCTAGAATAATGTTCATCATGTAGGAAATCTTTTTCTGAAGATTTTGACATATTATATGCCTATATAATATTTTCATTTATTTGGTTTTTTTATTTTTATTTTGTCTCTGTTAAAAACAAACTGCAGCGCCTTGGGCCAAAGGCCCAAGCCGCCTAGCCACCGGCCGGCCGAGGCCAAGGCCATCACGCGCGCCGCACCAAGGGAGCCAGGGAGCCGCTCCTTTTCCTTTTCCTTTTCCTAGTAGGACTCTTTTCCTACTTCCGTTTATTCCGTTTTGTTTCTAGATCTTTTCCCTTTTGTTTCCTAATCCTAATCTATTTCTTGTCCCCTACCCCAAGCAAAACCCTCCCCTCCCCAATATAAATACCCAAGCACCCCCCCCCCCCTCTAACACATAAAACCAAAACCATCACCTCTCCTCTCCTCTCCTCTCCTCACCACCACCACCGCCCGCCCCCTCGCCGCCGCCGCCCACCAGTGCCGCCGCCCCTCACCACCGCCGCCACCCAGCGCCGCCGCCGCCGGAGCCCCTCGCCTCTTCGAGGTACTAGCCCCGCGCCGCGTCACCTCTTCTTTTCATCGGTTCGGTTTTTTCGTAAATCGTTCCGATTTCCGTTCCGGTTTTCTAGATCGGTTTTTTTGTTTTGGTTTTCTTTCCGAGACCCTAGATCAGTTTTTGTTCACCGGTTAGTCCCTGATTTTCAAACGGCTATAACTTTTTACTCGTTAGACCAAATCCAACGAAACCAACGCCCACTTCTTCGTTATGATCCCCTCTATCCAGTAATCCAACTTAAACATGTTTTTGAAAGTTTTAAAATTTGAATTCAAACTGATTTGTATTTAAACTTCGTTTGATCATAACTTGAGTTTTATAACTCCGATTTAGTTGATTCTTTTTGCAAATCGAAGCTCTTGACCTAAACTTTCTGATAAGGCCAAATTCACATAATTTTGGTACTGTTAGAAATTGTTTTATGTTGCAAGAGTTATTTGCTTGGTTTTGATGTTTTCCAAATTGTTTTCTTCGATCTGTCCGATCTTTTGAGTGATTGCTTATGTGTGGATACTATTGATTGCTTACGATAGATTGACCGGAGTGTGACGAGTAGAACTATCAAGAGTTTTGAGTGCGAATCATCTTCATCAACATTGCGGGCAAGTAACACTTTGATCATACTTTCTCATACCCAGTTTTTATGCATTAGATCAATCCTCGAACACTTGCATGATTAGGATCTAAAATAAATTGTGGGATGGGAAGTAGTTTGAGGTAGTACCTATTACCTGTTTTATTATCAAACCCTTGGGAGCTACTTCTACGTTTGCTTATTATGCCATGCTATGCTCGTATACGTGGATTGGGTTTGAGTGAATATCCATGACAGATGTGAGATTGATAATTAAAGGTTTATTTAAGGTGGCAACTTAAACACACATCTGGGTGGATTGAGGCACTGGTTACTCGGACTTGCATCTAGGCACACAGGTTTCAGGACTTGCTGTATTTCTTCGGACCGCCACCCAGGCTCAAAGGGATCATAAGATAATTCATACTAGTAACTTACGTGTGCAGCCACATGCCATTATGGGCTCGGCATAGTTGACTAAGTCGTGCGAACTCTTATAGTGGTGGACTAGCAGATGTAGGGATGTAGGTGTACGGTCCACCCATCGTAAGGTGCTAAGCGCTTTTGAAAGACTATGTCTCGGTCATCCGTCTCTCAAACACCATGTAGTCGAGAAACCAAGCGGAGGCGATCGAGTCTTGTGGGGAAAAGTCATAAACCTCTGCGAGTGTATAAACTAATCATGGTTAGCCGTGTCCCGGTTATGGACATCTTGAGTATCTAGTTCTTCGATTATCCTGTTGATCTCATCATGTTACTCTAATAAATATTGTTGGGTTTTTAATGAGTACTTTTAATTGGGATTGAGGATGCTGTCAACCATTCTCAATGTTTAACAACCACCATGATAGTTAAACAAATTTATTTCTTTGCAGTAGGGAAAAATTGGCTTTATGCAAAACTGTAACCGTAGAGCTTTCCACCAGCCATATATGCATGTAGTATAGGCTTATTCTTTCATTACTCTCTATGTGTTACATTGCCAGATATTCCATGTGCTGACCGTTTTGGCTGCAACTTTTCATGTTGCGAGACTTTTGAACGACGAGTAAGTGATACGTTAGGGTTACGATTTCCTATACTCAACTTTGCCGTTGGTGTTGATGGGAATCCACAACCTTGTTGCTTCCGCTATATTTGGATTGAGGTAATAGTATTTACGTTACTTTATACATGTGATTTACCTCTGTTATAAATCCTTGAGTCTTGTGTGCGTCAACATACCGATCCGAGGATGACACGAAAGCACGAGACTTGATCCATTCGGTCGGGTCGCTACAAGATGGTATCGAGCACATGTTGACTATAGGGCGTGACCCTAGAAACTGACAAGCCCATAGGAAAGATTTTTCTCTACAGTTTCATTTTCAAAAAGATCTTGTACCTCTCTTCTCTTCTGAGCTTATTTCAAATATTCCCTTTTAGTGAGACCATACCCCTTTTCCCTTTTGACCACTCGAAGATTCGACCGATGAGACCACTCCAAGGAGATAAGATATCGGACAACTAAGACCATTTGGAATGAAGAGGATTTTACCATGTAAATGGAAACTACAACTGTTGAAGACTCCGAAGACTATGAGATTTTGAAGGCTCTGAAGAATTCCCGGATTTGTATGACCTATAAAGGCACCACTTATGGAACTTGACAGACTATGGAAGCTGTCAAATACCCGAGATCAAGGTGTATTGGAGTAAGAACGGAACATGGAGAGTTAGAAACTCAAAGTTACATCAAGGAAAACCCTAAGGCAGGAGATATCAACTATGGAGAGATAGCTCATGGAAATGACAAGAGCAGAAAGATGGCCATCCATCATGTTATCATTCGCCTATGCTATTGTCACCGTGCGGAGTTAAGTATGCAGATACATGGAAGGATGGATGGTAGAAGGTTGATGGAGCATCTGTCAGCAAAAGATGCAGTTTTAAATCTTAGCTAGTGTATCACCAGGATCTGGAGTATTACATCAGGAAGTTAAGATGGACCTACAAGAAGCAATATTAGACAAGAAGGAAATTGGTGAAGAACTCAGGAACCGAAAGCTGAAGTAACCAACCCAGAGGAACAAAACCTCGAGATACCGGAGATTCGTCAGGACTGAAAGACAGTAGGATCATGGTTCATGTCAAGGAAGTTGAAGTCAGAAGTTTGGAATGCCACTCCAGAAATATTAAAGGACGTCGCGAGAGACTTCGCGTCAACAGAGATGATCTGGCAAAAGAACTTGAGAAGGACAAGCATGATCAGAAGAAGCCATCGGAGACATGAACAAGACTTGCAGAGTTTGATTACTTTGAAGATTTATTGACCTTTAGAAGACCAAAACCCTGTTTATACCTCGTTAGATCGACGATTGTGAGCTGTCATTTGTTTGATGTTTTCCGACAGCCACAATAAAATCTGTCTTTTCAAAACAATTGTTTGCATTGTGTGTATCCCTCTCGATCCCTCTTATCTCACCCCATAACCCATGGACCCAATAGATGATGAATGGAGAAAAGCTTATATTTTCTGGACCGATGAGTCAATTAAAGACGGACCGATGGATTCAGAACATGGAGGATCACATGGAGAATAACCCTATACCCGTAAAGGATATGGCCCAAAGATGCTCTTCAATGCTTTGAAAGAGGTGCCGCTACTTGGTGGAGGATGTACCAAACCATCAATGGATGGCAAGGAGTAACCACTTGGAAGGAATTTAAGTTGACTTTGCCAAAGTCTCGGTTTGTGTCCCGTAAATTGGAGCCTTATGTAAATATTATGAAGAACCCTTGTGCATGCAAGCTCGTGGAGAAATAGGACACACCCATAAAGAACACAAGGATGAATGCCCTAATTGTGAAGGAAGCCATCCAGTGAAGAATGCCCAACTAGGCAGATCACTTGTTTCTTGTGTGAAGGACTACCCACTACCCCCGCCAATGCCACATTTACCCCATGGTACAAAGAACCATCCAGCAGAAGAAAGAAGAAATGAAAGGAGCCCTCACGGAAGTTCTAAGGGAAGCTGTGATAAAGGAAGAGAAAGAGAACACACCCAAAGAGGAACCAATTAAACCCTGCACCAAGTCTTGCTATTCATGTGGAGAAGAAGGACACATCTCCCAGAATTGTATGAATGGGGATCTAGTAGAATTTCCGACGGAGGAAGTAGAGTATGACCCACAGGAAATAGAAGCCCTGATTGTAATGGAAAAGTCCGAGAAGAGAAGTAGATTGGATTCGGGAAGGATCTGAGTCATGTCACCTGTTATAGGTGCAAGGAGTCAGGGCACTACTTCAGCAATTGCCCAAAAAGGAAGCCAAGGACCCAAGGAGGCTATATAATCACAAGGAAACCTCGAAACCTGTCAGAAGTAATATGTTTCCGTTGTAATGTAGCAGGGCACTTTGCGGAGATTGTCCAGAAGGACAAGGAGGCTGAGTGGTATATAGTTGAATTTATAATGAAGAAATGGAGTAGTAGAAGTGAGAGCTTTTCTTTTATATTGAGGTGTTAAGTTGAGACATGTAATGGAAAAGCGAGAGATTGTAATAATTGAAGAATCAATAAAGTTAGCAGTGTTGGTACTGCTTTGGATTTTATGAGTTACCCTATGAGGAAAGATGTTGACCAATTTCGAGGATATGAGAAATATGGTCTATGGAATATTGGAACATTTTAAGGGTGGTAGTACCTGTAAGAACCATTGACCCCTGGAAAAGATAAGGATACCCACTGAATGGATTTCAGACAAAAAGGAATAGGAGTTTTGTCTTGATATGTTTGATACCCCAAGAGAGTGTGGGATGACGTTGGAGACCGTCAGTTGTTGGACCAAATGTGATCAAGGATGTCAGAAGAGAATGTTAAGTGGATTCGAGATAGACCGAAGGTAGCTCAGTCCAGGCAGAAGAGTTTTGCAGACTCAAAAATGCAAGGAGGTAGTCTATGAAATTGGAGACAGGGCATGTCTTCGTGTCCCTCTGCGAGGAGTTAAACGATTTGGAGTTAAGGGAAAGTTAGCCCCGAGATTTGTAGGACCATACGGAGTTTTGGAGCGTATGGGAGAATTGGCTAACAAGTTGGAGTCACCCGAAGGACTGTCAGGAGTTCAGGATGTGTTTCACGTTTCCCAGTTGAAGAAGTGACATGCAGAGATGACCAATATTCCCTGGTAAGGACGCTTGACCCTGGAAAGGATCATGATGTTCCACGAAGTGGAGTATGGACTTCGTAAGTATAAGTTTTATCTCGGTATGTGGGATATCCCACGAGGATGAAGAGATGAATTATTATTGGATATAAAGGGGGTATGATGTTGGAAATATGGATCAATGGAAACTCTATGAAGAGTCTGAGTAATCATGTCCCCGTTTGGTGCAAATATAAGGAAAAGAGACAGTGCAATTGGATGGATTTTAAGTATGCCAGGAAGTTGGATGTTGGGATAATGATCAGTTGCCCAGATGATGTGTTCAAGGATTTTAAGTGATGAGGTGGGCCATAACCCACGGGCCCAGGTGACCTGCCAAGGAGCTAGCACACTCTTCTTTGAAGGAGAAACCACAGGAAGAGTTACGATTTTACCGAATCGACGATTCTATAGGAGTTTACATAAAATCTGAGGGTTGTGAAGAAACGATAGATGTTGTTTGGCTTGCGAGAAATCAATGGACTTTCGAACTTGGTTCGTCGACAAGAGAAATCCTGCAATGCTTGTGAGGATGACCGAGTGTTAGAATCGAGATTAAGCTAAACCATGTACAAGGCAATGATTTGGAAGCGGGATGGATTGATCACCATACCGACTTACTCTTATTATTAAGCTTTGCTATATGGGATGGTAAATCTGAATGACTTACCTATAGCGAGACGCATTTATATTAAACCTTGTTTAAACCTTAGAATGGTATAGGTATTTATTTTCCCTTGTACAAGGCAGTTGTTGCCAACCGTAGGAAATACGGTGAGGTTCAACCCAGACCCGTTTCCTGCAGGACAAACCATAAATTGTTGACCACCATGAGATATCGATAGTTGTTTAGTATTGGCGCCAGACCCGTCAGCTATGAAGACCCAATCTCGGAATAACCTTACTAAGAGGAATGGATAAAGGAATTGAGGAAAAGGTTATGCCACTACCGGAGAAGAGCCTAGAGAAGGAATTATCCTTACGATCTGAGAGGACCGACACTGTCAACGATGGATGGAGTATATGAGTTTTGATGGAACCGTAACAATGCTTCTAAGGGTGCTAGCACCCGAGACACCGAAGATGATCGATGGATTTCTAAGAAGACCCCCAAACCCTAACCTAATTCTTTCTAGCCTCTCCGAATCTCGAGGACGAGATTCCTTTTAAGGGTGGTAGGTTTGTAACATCCCAAAATTCTAAATTTTGGAATGTTATAACAAATAGATAGTTTTGATTGATTGTCTGATTGATTGACTGAAAGTGAGTGAATTCGAAACTTTTTGAAAGTTATATGAGAGGGAATAAAAGGACTTTCCCAAACTTTCATTTTTGCTTTTATGCTTTTCCTGAATTCAAATACTCTTCATCACAAAACCACGGAGAGAAGATGACATGACTTCTTCCATTTAATTAAATGACAAGGGTGTTGAAAATATTTGAATTTCATTTGGAAAATATTTCCAATTCTGAAACTTTATGCAACTCAATGATTTTCACGAGCGAAGATAAAATGACTTCTTCAAAACATATGAAATATGAGTAGGGAGTTTCAAAGAAATAAATTTAAAGTTCTTTTGAATTTATTTTCAATTTGGAGTTATTTGAGTTTTATTCAAATTATTTTCTCCAAAAATAAAATACATGGAAAATAGGGTAACATGATTCCCTACAACAGAAAATTGGAGAGGAATAAATTTGAATTCATTTTGGTATTTTTAAAATGATGTTTATTGGATTTTATTAGAGCTGAAGCACTCTTTGCTTTATTTGAATTTGTGTGTTTTATTTAATGCTAGAATAATGTTCATCATGTAGGAAATCTTTTTCTGAAGATTTTGACATATTATATGCCTATATAATATTTTTATTTATTTGGTTTTTTTATACTTATTTTGACTCTGTTAAAAAAAACTGCAGCGCCTTGGGCCAAAGGCCCAAGCCGCCTAGCCACCGGCCGGCCGAGGCCAAGGCCATCACGCGCGCCGCACCAAGGGAGCCAGGGAGCCGCTCCTTTTCCTTTTCCTTTTCCTAGTAGGACTCTTTTCCTACTTCCGTTTATTCCGTTTTGTTTCTAGATCTTTTCCCTTTTGTTTCCTAATCCTAATCTATTTCTTGTCCCCTACCCCAAGCAAAACCCTCCCTCCCCAATATAAATACCAAAGCACCCCCCTCTAACACATCAAACCAAAACCATCACCTCTCCTCTCCTATCCTCTCCTCACCACCACCAGCGCCGCCCCCCTCTGCCCGCCGCCCACCAGCCATGCCGCCCTCACACCGCCACCACCTAACGCCGCCACGAGCCCTCGCCTCTTGAGGTACTAGCCCAGCCAAGTCACCTCTTCTTTTCTTCGGTTCGATTTTTCGTAAATCGTTCCGATTTCCGTTCCGGTTTTCTAGATCGGTTTTTTCGTTTCGGTTTTCTTTCCGAAACCCTAGATCGGTTTTTCTTAACCGGTTAGTCCCTGATTTTCAAACGGCTATAACTTTTTACTCGTTAGACCAAATCCAACGAAACCAACGCCCACTTCTTCGTTATGATCCCCTCTATCCAGTAATCCAACTTAAACATGTTTTTGAAAGTTTTAAAATTTGAATTCAAACTGATTTGTATTTAAACTTCGTTTGATCATAACTTGAGTTTTATAACTCCGATTTAGTTGATTCTTTTTGCAAATCGAAGCTCTTGACCTAAACTTTCTGATAAGGCCAAATTCACATAATTTTGGTACTGTTAGAAATTGTTTTATGTTGCAAGAGTTATTTGCTTGGTTTTGATGTTTTCCAAATTGTTTTCTTCGATCTGTCCGATCTTTTGAGTGATTGCTTATGTGTGGATACTATTGATTGCTTACGATAGATTGACCGGAGTGTGACGAGTAGAACTATCAAGAGTTTTGAGTGTGAATCATCTTCATCAACATTGCAGGCAAATAACACTTTGATCATACTTTCTCATACCCAGTTTTTATGCATTAGATCAATCCTCGAACACTTGCATGATTAGGATCTAAAATAAATTGTGGGATGGGAAGTAGTTTGAAGTAGTACCTATTACCTGTTTTATTATCAAACCCTTGGGAGCTACTTCTACGTTTGCTTATTATGCCATGCTATGCTCGTAGACGTGGATTGGGTTTGAGTGAATATCCATGACAGATGTGAGATTGATAATTAATGGTTTATTTAAGGCGGCAACTTAAACACACATCTGGGTGGATTGAGGCACTGGTTACTCGGGACTTGCTGTCTAGGCACTGGATTTCAGGACTTGCTGTATTTCTTGGACCGCCACCCGTGCTCAAAGGGATCATAAGATAATTCATACTAGTAACTTCGTGTGCAGCCACAAGCCATTATGGGCTCGCATAGTTGACTAAGTCATGCGAACTCTTATAGTGGTGGACTAGCAGATGTAGGGGATGTAGGTGTACGGTCCACCCAGCGTAAGGTGCTAGCGCTTCGAAGACTATGTCTCGGTCATCCGTCTCTCAAACACCATGTAGTGCGAGAAACCAAGCGGAGGCGATCGAGTCTTGTGGGGAAAAGTCGCAAACCTCTGCAGAGTGTATAAACTAATCATGGTTAGCCGTGTCCCGGTTATGGACATCTTGAGTATCTAGTTCTTGGATTATCCTGTTGATCTCATCATGTTACTCTAATAAATATTGTTGGGTTTTTAATGAGTACTTTTAATTGGGATTGAGGATGCTGTCAACCATTCTCAATGTTTAACAACCACCATGATAGTTAAACAAATTTATTTCTTTGCGAGAGGGAAAAATTGGCTTTATGCAAAAGCTGTAACCAGAGAGCTTTCCACCAGCCATATATGCATGTAGTATAGGCTTATTCTTTCATTACTCTCTATGTGTTACATTGCGGCATATTCCATGTCTTGACCGTTTTGGCTGCAACTTTTCATGTTGCGAGACTTTTGAACGATTTAGTAAGTGATACGTTAGGGTTACGATTTCCTATACTCAACTTTGCCGTTGGTGTTGATGGGAATCCACAACCTTGTTGCTTCCGCTATATTTGGATTGAGGTAATAGTATTTACGTTACTTTATGCATGTGATTTACCTCTGTTATAAATCCTTCGAATACTGTGTGTGTCAGCATACCGATCCAGGGATGACACGAAAGCACAGAGACTTGATCCATTTGGGTCGGGTCGCTACACATCACTATCTTCATCAGCTTTGTTGGTGAGGTCATTTTCTTCAGAGTAGAAGATGGACTTGCTGACGAAAGCAGTAGCGAGAGCCAGACTCGCCACACTAGACTCGGATTCTTCTGATGCCTCCTCTTCCTCATGTTCCTCAGATTCAGCTTCAGAGTCCATTTCCTTGCCAATGAATGCCCGAGCCTTCTTGGAGCTGCTCTTCTTGTGAGAAGAAGACTTTGAGGATTTTGATGATGAAGATTTCGCCGATTTCTTCTTCTTCTTAGCGTCATCAGAACTGTAATCCTTGTATTTCTTCTTCTTTAATTCCTTTTCCCACTGAGGACAATCTTGAATGTAGTGACTAGGTTTCTTGCATTTGTGGCATGGTCTTCTCTTATAGTCACTTTGGATGAGGAATCACTGCTCCTTGAGGATTTTCCAAAGCGACCACGTCTTGAGAACTTCGGAATTTCTTCACGAGCGGTGCTAGCTCTGGCTCAATTCTTGGGATCTCCAAGGCTACTACGAGTCTTCACAATCAGATTCGAGACACAGCCTTGGCCTTGAGGCACGTGATTTTCCATAGCTAGAACCATAGAGATCTCTCTTTTGAGCAAGTCGAACTCATGAGTATTTAGCCTCTCGAGGATATCAATTTGGATCAAGTGACTTGTAGTAAGCACGCTCTTGTGTCATCGGTGCGAGTATCAAATGAGGAATCAAGCGATCTCAACAATTTCTTCACCACCTCATGGTCGGTGATGTCAATGGCACCAAGCGCTTGAAGCTCATTTGAGATGTCAGTGAGGCGATCGAAGGTTTGTTGAACATTTTCATTGTCGAGTCTTTTGAAGCGGTTGAAGAGATTCCGAAGAACATCAACTCGGGAGTCACGCTGAGTTGAGACTCCTTCATTTACTTTGGACAGCCTATCCCAGATAAGCTTAGCAGTTTCCAAAGCACTCACTCTTCCATACTATCCTTTACTCAGATGGCCACACATGATATTCTTCGCGTGAGAATCGAGTTGCTTGAATCTCTTCACATCGGCAGCATTCAGTGAGGGTGAGACAGAGGGAACACCATTTTCCACAACATACCAGAGATCGTTGTCAATTGCCTCAAGATGCATTCGCATCTTGTTCTTCCAGTAGGGGTAGTCCGTCCCATCAAAGGTAGGACACCTAGCTGAGACCTTGATCATACCTGCGGTCGACATAACTAAAACTCCGGTGGTTAAACCAAAATCACCGCGAACAAGGAGTACCTTGCTCGGTACCAATTGAAAGTCGTTATATCGACTAGAGGGGGTGAATAGGCGATTTTATGAATTCTTCAATGAGGAATTTGCGGTGAGGAAATTCCTAAGTGAAGAACTACTTGCAGCGAATAAGTACTCGAAGTAAGCATAAGAGAATGCGGGCGTGGTCATCATGATAAAATGAAGACAATCAAAGAGTCAGAAAAGCGTAAACACAGGATAGCACAAGATGAAGACAAACAGTGAGGAAATTGAACGAGGAAATTGAGAAAGTCTTGATCAAAGTCTTCAAACACAGATATGAACGAACACTCAAAGACAATGTGAGGAAATGAAAGAGTTGAGGAAATAGAACCAGTTAGGTTGGTGAAGACAATGATTTGGTAGACCAGTTCAAGCGATGTCTCGGTTATACGTCTGTTGGAGCGGCCGAGTATTTAAACTCGAGGACACAGTCCGGACACCCGATCGCTGAGCACGCAGCTCGGACACACAAGTCCTCACCGTATTCTCCTTGAACTAAGGTCACATGCACCTCGTCCAATCACTCGTGGTAAGTCTTGGTGACTTCCAAACCTTCACAGACTTGGTCACTCGGCGATCCACAATTCCTCTTGGATGCTCTAGACCATGACGCCTAACCGTCTGGAAGAAGCACGCCTCTTCAAAGGTAACAAGCGTCGGATCCACATAGGATCAATCTCTTGATGATGCTCAATCACTTTGGGTTTATAGGGTTTGGGTTTTGGGTTTTCCTCACTCGATGATTTTCGCTCAAAGTCCACGGAGGATGGGTTGCTCTCAAATGACAAGTGTCAAGTTCTCTCGAGCAGCCAACCAGCTAGTGGTTGTAGGGGACTATTTATAGCCTAGGGAGCAGCCCGACATGATAAGACATAAATGCCCTTCAATGATATGACCGTTAGGTGGATAAGATATTTTGGGACAGGTGGCGCTTGACAAAGAACGGTCGGAAATTTGACTCTCAAATTCCTCGGGGCTATCATGTTCCTCCTTTGTGTAGGCAATCCGATGGCGAATTCCTAACTCCTCGGTCGAACAAATTCCTCGGTGACGGAAGAACTTCGTCTCATCCTTTGAAGAAATTGACTGAATCGTATGAGATTTCAAAGGCTTCACTCGAAGGATTGGTAGGTGTAGGATTTTGAGTTGAGCATCCATGGAAATTTTTCCTTAGTATTTCCTCGACCCCCTTTAACGATCACGGTGTTTCCTATGACTCAAGAAAGAGAAAACGAAACTACGAAAACAAAATTCTTCACGCTTCATGTTCCTCAAATGAATACCAAGTCTTCAAGGTCACACCAATTTCTTCACTTTCAAAGTCTTGAAAAGTCTTGAGAATATCAAAGTCTTGATCGAAGAACTTCATTTTTAGGGTCGACTTTCTCTGTAAATATCAAACTCCTCATAGACTTATAGACCTGTGTACACTCATAAACACATTAGTCCCTTAACCTATAAGTCTTCAATACACCAAAATCACTAAGGGGCACTAGATGCACTTACATACAACTACTCACAATCAACATATTGTTCATGATATGCGGGTATAAATATATGATAAACAATCTGAACATAATAGTCTTCCACTAATTAAACCAATCTAGAATCAACTACAAGATGAATGAACACTACCAGCACCCCATGGTACAAATATGAGGTTTTATACAAAGATTGAATACAAGAGATGAACTAGGGTTTGGAGATGAGATGGTGTTGATGAAGATGTTGATGAAGATTATGCTTCCACGATGAGAGGGACGTTGGTGATGACAAAGACTTCGATTTTCCCCTCCTAGAGGGAAGTTTCCCCTGCGAAATTGCTCTGCCAGAGAGCAAAAGTGCTCCTGCCCTGGTTTCGCCTCGACACAGCAGCGGAAAGTCCCGACGTGTTCTCTTGATTTTTTTTCTAGGGAAAATGGGAGTATATGACCAATGGACGTCGAGAGAGGACCTATGTGGGTCCCACAAGCCTGGATGGCGCGGCCTAGGGGGTGTCTGACCCTGGGGCTTGTGGGCCCCATGTTGCACTTCTTCGTAAATTCTTTCTTCCAGTATTATTTTATAGATTCCAAAATAAGTCTCTGTAAAATTTCACTTCATTTTGAGATCCACAGAATTGATATCTCTATTTTAGCTCTTTCAGGTCAGAATTCCAGCTACTGGTACTCTCCCTCTTTTGATGAATCTTGCATTTTAAGAGAAAAAAGGAATTAGAATTGCATTATAAAGTGAAATATAACCAAATAAGATAAATAACAGTAGGAAATAATGATGCAAAATGGGTGTATCAATGTCTCATCATGCGCTCGGACCGATACAGGGAGGTTTCGAACCTGGCAATCTCTATGGATTCTTTTTTTTTGCGAGAAACTTCCAATCCATTCATTTTCAATCATGACAGTATAATGAACACCAGAAGTAATAAAAAAATTACATCCAGATTCGTACACCACCTAGCGACGACTACGATCACTAAAGCAAGCCGAAGGCGCGGCACCGTCATCCCCCTCCCTCACCGGAGCCAGGCACAACTTGTTGTCGCAGGCAGTCGGGAAGTCATTGTGCTAAGGCCACATAGGACCAACGCACCACAACAACGACCGCCGATGATGAAGAGTAGCTTAGATCGGAACGATCCTAAGGCACATGCAAAGTCGAACAAAGATCGGATCCGAGCAAATCCACTAAAGACAACCACCGATCGAATCTCATGAGATCCACCAGAGGTACACTTCCACACGCCCACCGACAATGTTAGAAGCACCACCGAAGCAGGGGCTACGAGGGGAGAACCCTAAAAAAACTTGAAGAAGCACCTAAAAATAGAGCCCTCCCGCTGGCAAGGACCGGGATCCACCGCGCATGTGATGCCCCCGATTCAATCATACACTAATCATACACGCAAATCTGTACGATCAAGATCAGGGACACACGGGAAGATATCACAACACAACTCTAAATACAAATTAAAGTCATACAAGCTTTATATTACAAGCCAGGGGCCTCGAGGGCTCGAATACAAACGTTTCAGTGGAAGCAATAATATCTGAGTACATACATAAGTTAAACAAGTCTGCCTTAAGAAGGCTAGCACAAAAGCAATAACGATCGAAAAGGCAAGGCCTCCTGCCTGGGAGCCTCCTAAATACTCCTGGTCGTCGGCGGTCTCCATGTAGTAGTAGGCTCCGTCGGGGTAGTAGTAGTCGGCGGCGGTGGCATGTGGCTCCTCGGATCCGCCATCTGATCACAGCAATCGGGTATAGGGGAAAAAGAGGTAGCAAAGCAACCATGAGTACTCGCAAGACTAGCAGCAGATCTATACTAAGTATGCATCGGTATCAAATGGAAGGGTTTGTATCTATGGACTATACTGCAGAATGCCAGAATAGAGGGAAAAGCCTAACCTATCGAAGACTAGCATCTTAAAGCATCTTGCAGCCTTAGAAGAGTGTAGATTAGCATATTATAAGTAGCAAGCATGTTATTATTAACGCCCAGGGATCCTTCCTCGACTCCCTGCGAGAAAGAAATCCCGAAGCCATCATATACAATTACCATCTCCAGTATCTAGTTATAGCTCTATAGATCGAGATACAACTCCAAGTCGTCCTGTTACCGTGGACACGGCTATTCGAATAGATAAACTTCCTTGCAGGGGTGCACCATATTACCCAACATGCTCGATCACTCTGGCCGAACACACTTTCCTGGGTCATGCCCGGCCTCGGAAGATCAACACATCGTAGCCCTACCTAGGCTCAACAGAGAGGCCAGCACGCCGATTTACATCCTAAGCGCGCGGGGGTCTTGGGCCCATCGCCCTTTGCAGTCATGCATGTTGCGAGGGTGGCCTGGAGCAGACCCACCCCCTTATACAAGCGCGGGTGATTCACATCCAACCGGGCGCGCGCTGCTCCATCGTTGATCTCGGAAGAGCTTCGACCGATACATACGACGCCGTGTGCACATAACTGTTCCCACGTGGTGGTTAGTGCGTATAGGCCAGTGGCCAACTTAGATCAAACCCAATCTTGTTAGTGTCTTGAGAGCGCGCGATGACGATAAGTGCTCCTGACACCCCGTCTTAAGGACTTACAGCAAGGGCCAGGCCCAACCCACTCTAGAGCAGTCTGCCTGCCCGACCGTGCCTCGTAATTATCTCGCGGGTACCCTCCAGGCCAACTTGACTTTAGTAAATCTCGCGGGTACCCCTCAGGGCCAACCCGACTTCAACAAGGTTATGTGGTAAAGTCAAAGTAACAGTGTGTCCAAAACACCAAGGGGGGATCTGAGGAATCACCCTCGATGGAATCCACTTGATGTAATCCTCAAGGTGAACTTGGAGGAATCACCCTCGATGGTTCACACTTGAGGTGTTGCACGACAAAGTCATTATCGGGAGTGGTGAAGGAGGAATCACCCTCGATAGACCAAGACCGATTAGCTATACTACAGAGTTATCATCAAGAGTGCGTTACGAGGTATCACCGTCGGCACTCGATAGTAGCTCTGTAGAGTCATACAACTAAAGGGGGTGAGGTGATGTGTTGGGCCATGGACGTCGATAACGTTGATCGAGTCATCTGGTAATCCATCAGGGGCAATAGGGACAAGATGAGGGGCCACCGATGGATCACTAACCAACCTATACTAAGCATATTGGATAAGCAGGTAAGGTACAACAATAGATTACAAAAGCAGGCTATGCATTAGAATATGAGAAATCATTTACGGAAGCAAAATCTAATGCAAGCATGAGAGAGAATGGAATGGGCAATGTCGGAATGATCAAGGGGGGTTTGCTTGCCTGGAAGCTCTGTCATGCGGATTGAAACTGCGTCGATATTTTCCCAAAGAGGAAAGGATGATGCAGTACAGCTACGGTAGGTATTTTCCTCAGTTATGAAACCAAGGTTATCAATCTAGTAGGAGAACCAAGCAACACTATGTAAACAATACATGCACACAAAGAACAAATACTTGCAACCCGACGCGTAAGAGGGGTTGTCAATCCCTCCACGGTAAAAAGATAGATTAAATTGTATGATATTGGATAAATAGTTCTAGCAACACAAAATAAAACAAGTAAAAAAATGCAGCAAGATATTTTTGGGTTTTTGGAAATATAGATCTGAAAACAATATGATGAAAGATAGACCCGGGGGCCGTAGATTTCACTAGTGGCTTGTCTCGAGAAAATAGCATACGGTGGGTAAACAAATTACTGTTGCACAATTGATAGAAGACCAAATAATTATGATGATATCCAAGGCAATGATCATGTATATAGCCATCACGTCTAATATTAGTAGACCGACTCCTTACTGCATCCAGTACTATTACTCCACACATGGACTGCTATCCAGCATGCATCTAGTGTATTAAGTTCATGGAGAAACGGAGTAATGCAATAAGAACAATGACATGATGTAGACAAGATCTATTCATGTAAAAGTAGATCCCATCTTTTTATCTTTAATAGCAACGATACATACGTGCCTCGCTACCCCTTCTGTCACTAGGTGAGGACACCTCAAGATCGAACCCATCACAGAGCACCTCTTCCCCTTGCAACAAAAATCGATCTAGTCGTCCTAACTAAACCAAATATTCGGAGAAGAAATACGAGGCTATAAATAATCATGCATATAAGAGATCAAAGAAAACTCAAATAATATTCATGGATATAGATCTGATCATAAACTCGAACTTCATCGGATCCCAACCAACACACCGTAAAAAGTCATACATCAAATAGATCTCCAAGAACGACAAGGAGAACATTGTATTGAGAATCAAAAAGAGAAAATAAGCCATCTAGCTACTTCCAACGGACCCGTAGGTCTATGGTGAACTACCCACGCATCATGGGAGGAGCACCAATGAGGATGATGAACCCCTCCGTGATCGTGTTCCCCTCCGGCAGAGTGCCGGAATAGGCTCTAGATTGGATCTCATGGTTCTGGAATTTGTGGCTGCTAGAATTGTGTCTCGATCGCTGCTCTCGGGTTTCTGGAATAACAGGGTATTCATAGAGCTGAGAGGCGGTAGAGGAGACCCCCGTGGGCCCCACAACCATTAGGGTGCGCCTGGGGCCTCTGGCGCACCCTGGTGTCTTTTGGGCCCCACGGGCCTCCCCTCTGGTGCTTCCTTGGTCACAAGTTGTCTTCTGGTCCAAAAATCTCCAAAAAGTTTCACTGCGTTTGGAATCCGTTTGGTACTTATATTTTCCGAAGTAAAAAAACAAGCAAAAAATAGCAACTGCCACTGGGCACTATGTCAATAGGTTAGTCCCAAAAAATAATATAAAGTTGCTATAAAATAATTGTATAACATCCAAGAATGATAATATAACAGTATGGAACAACAAAAATTTATAGATACATTGAAGATGTATCACTCTGCACACAGATAAGAACCTCGACGGTGAAGCAGTCGATCACCAGATCAACAACGATCTTGGGGTCTACCGGAAAAGAAGTAACGGAGGAGGAACAAAATAAATAACAGAGCAAACAAATGCATCAAAAAGCATGACATGGCAATAGTGCTAGGGGTGAACTATCGCAGACTACGCGTTACAGACGGAGCGGGAAAATATCCGGGAATATTTTCCCAGCATTTGGCAGTTTTCGGACAGATAACTCGGAGGGGAAGGATCCATGTTCATCATGTTAGAGGCGTGTGACAGATGAACGGATTGCATATTCGTATATTTTCTAAGCAATTTTCATATATAAATTATTTTCATCCGAGTTAGTGTGAATTAGTTTTGATTTTCCGAAGTTTAATTGATTTTCTGAAATTGCTGAAATTGTTTAATACAAGTTTGACCAAGTCAAATTGACTGGTCAAATAGAGAATGGGTGGCCCACATGTCATAGGCTATACCTAAACAAATAAATAAATCTAATTTATTTAATGGGGGCCTACATGTAATCTACTACTAGACTAACTTAGCACTAATTTAATCCTAAGCTAGACTAAACAAGGGCCGGCTCACACACCTCTGCGCACACTCTGCACACACACACTCACGCAGACACACACAGCACACGCCACACTTGGCCTTGGCCATGGACGTGCTCCCGCACGCAGGAGACGTCGATGGCCGCGACAACGACGGCGAGGCAGCAGTGACCGCGACTGGTTCGAGGTCAATTCCGAGAAGAAGGAAGGGGGCGAAGGCGGAACCAAGGGAGAATGAGCGAGGTGGGGGCAAGGCTGTGGTGGGCTGGGCTTCAGGGCACTGTAGACACTAGAGCCCATATGCATAGTAGCTTAGGTCCTTTTCCTTTTATTATTTTCCGTAATTTAGTTTTGTCTCTATATCCTATTTCTGATTTTTGTAAATGGTGAAAAGTGTCACATAAATACAAGGCGATATTTTGGGCTACGACAAAAAGTTTGGGGGCTATTTTTCTTCATATGAATTTTACTTAAATATAAATGGATTAAATAGGCTGTTCTGATCACTGTTTTAAATAGGTTAGGGGCTCTTTAATATTTCAAATAATATTGGTTTCGACATTAAAATTACTTAGCGATTATTTCCAACCCAACAAACATTTTTTTGGACAGTTTAGCGAAATAGAAATTTGACTTTCAATTTAAATTTAAATTTGAGTTTGATTTTGAGCAAGTGGTACTTATACTTGAAAAACATGATGACTTGACTAGATTGGAGGGGAGATTACTGTAGCATGATTCTCGGGGTGTTACAATGCACCCATGGCCCTAAGGCCACATGAGGTACGGCAGATCGGCACCCCCGCCGCCGGGAGGCGAAATGCTAGCCGTCTTTCGTTGGAGGAAAGACGCGGGGAAGAGAGACAAACGCATCTCTATGGATTCTTATCTTCTCGACGCCAGAGATATCTTTGCATTTGCTCCATGTGTCGTTGAGTTATTCTCTAAATTCTTCTCATGTTTACCCATGTTATTAGGTTTTCAGAGGGTTATAATCTTTAGGGTTTTTTTATGTTGGTCGTTTGATTTGTGGGATTGAATCCTATATCAGGTTTTCCTAAGAAATAATTTGCAATATATTTCATATAGAAAATTTAGTATTTATTTTTACCTTTTCTATATGATTTCTTTATCCTTTCTGTGGCATCAAACACTTTTTGGCTTAAATTATTGCGGTTTGTTAATTCTATAGGATTTAAGGGGCATGTCATTCAAATAATTTTTTTTTATTTTTTGCTTATGGTTAATCACAGGGGCGTTTAGCTTTTCCTGGTGCGTTCTATGCTTTTACGTTCTAGCAAAACAAATCGCTGCCATCATTTCGAAGTAGCAGTACTAAAAAGAAACTGAACATATTTATATCTATGTCTATATCTATACCTACTAATAAGGCAAGATGTGTTTCTCCAATCTTTCATCCGTTCACCACCATCGGAAAGATTTTTTTACTAACCAAGGTGGTACTAATTTTTTTTGCGTCCATCTGTTAGAAAAGAAAAATAGTTCTGTCCCGAATTTTGTAAGTGGGCCGCGCATGCTGTGGCCCAGCAAAGCAAGCCCATTTGTTGCCTGCCCATGCATCTGAGAAACATTATTTACCGCATGGGGCGTCAAATAGACAAATTGTCGCACATGGCGCCAAATGATTGGCGGCCTGTTTTGTTTTTTCCTCTATTCTGTTTGTATTTTTCTTTTCCATTTTTTATTTTATCCTTTTTTTCAAGCTTATTTTTATTTTTCCCTTTTTTCATACATTCTTTTTTTTTCATAATTCCTTTTTTATTACAATTTTTAGTAAAATCAGCAAAAATTCAAAAAAAATCTCATTTTGAAATATGTATGGAACTATAAATATTTTCTTCTCTTCCCAATTTTTTTTCAAAACTAAAAATGTTCAAATTTTTAAAAATGTTTAAGTTCGCCAAAATTGTTTGAGGTTTTCAAAGTAAATTATATTTTAGAAAGTGATACAATTTTAGAAAATATTCATGTTTATTGATATGTTCACAAATTTAAAGTACTGTTTATCTTTACAAAACACATTAAAAATTGTTTTCAATGTTCAAAACATGTTTCCATTTTCACAAATTGTTCACAAATTCAAAAAATTGGTTTCTTAAAAGAGGTTCATGTTTTCAAAAATATTTTTGAATTCCAAAAATATTTTGAATTTCAAGAAAATGATTTCAAGTTTTGTGTGTCTTTTTCCAAATTTAATGAAATTTTTGAAAAATGCTACCATTTTTTAGAAAAAGAATCAGGATTTCAAAAATTGTTCAAACTTCTAAGAATATTCAGAATTTCATAATTATTTCTTTAGTTTTTTGAAAAGTTCAAAAAAGATCAGAAAATGAAAAATGTTTTGAATGTTATGCTACATTATGTTCTTAAACATTTGTGTTGGCCATTTTTTAGGAGCTGTTTGTTCGAATGGCTATTAACACGTGGTCGAGATATTGAAGTCACGAGTCTAATCCTTCAACTCAGCGGTTGTTTTGGATTTTTATTCGTGTCTTACAAACAAACGTCGTTTTGGTAATGCGAGTGGCCTAACCCAGACGCAAACTGTTGTGCATCCCACATGCCATTTGACGATAAAAGAAAATATGTTGGCTGGCTATAATTAAAAGAAATTGTAGGCACATGCCAATAAAAGAGGATATGCTGGTTTTGCTCTGATTAAAAAAATACATGCAAGTAAGCGCTAAAATAATTAAAGAGACTAAACCCTGGTAAAGCAGGGACTACCTGGCTATGCGCTGATTATGACAATGAAATGGGATTCACTGAATTAGCAATCCATCTGATTATGCCATCGTAGGAGAGAGTGGTCGAAGCAATTATGCCCCGAAGGTCACCCTTGAAAGAACATGCGGTGCCCCATGTTTGGTTTTGGTAATTAATGATAATCTCTATGGACTAATGGTTGCCTTGAGTTATATTTGAAGGACTTGTCCATAGGCTTTTCTTGGAGTCCATTTGTTGGTTTCAAGGAGAGTTTGTGATGACCAAGGTGCTATTCAAGGAATTACCTAAAGATTGGTCATGTGAGAGGTTGATCAAGACTAAGTCAAAGAGTGAATCAAGTTGATCAACACACAAAGCGTAGAAGATGTACCGAGAGGGATCAAATGATCCCATGGTATGGTAAGCATTGTCAATTACGCTTTGTGTACTAACCCATGCATGGTATTCGTGAGAGTTCTTTGTGGGGTTAGGTTGCGGTGTGCACATTCAAGTGATGCATCACGAAGAGATCAAGTGCTTGAAGATTGCCGGCCATTGTGTTGGGGAACGTAGTAATAATTCAAAATTTTCCTACGTGTCACCAAGATCAAGCTAGGAGATACTAGCAACAAGATAGAGGGAGTGCATCTTCATATCCTTGAAGATCGCTAAGCGGAAGCGTTACAAGAACGCGGTTGATGGAGTCGTACTCGCGGCGATTCAAATCGCGGAAGGTCCGGTCCAAGCACCGAACGGACGGCGCTTCCGTGTTCAACACACGTAAAGCCTGGGGACGTCTCCTCCTTCTTGATCTAGCAAGGGGGGAGGAGAAGTTGAGCGAGAACTCTGGCAGCATGACGGCGTCGTGGTGGTGGAGCTCGTGGTTCTCCGGCAGGGCTTCGCCAAGCACTACAGAGGAGGAGGAGGTGTTGGAGAGGGAGAGGGTTGCGCCAGGGGAAGGGTGCGGCTGCCCTCCCGCCCCCCAACTATTCATAGGGTGAAGAGGGAAGTGGGCGGCCAGGAGGGGGAGACTTGCCCCCCAAGCAGGTGGGAGGCGCCCCCTCCCCGTAGGATTTCCAACCCTAGGCGCCTTGGGCCCTTGGGGGAGGGGCGCACCAGCCCACTAGGGGGCTGGTTCCCACCCTTATTCAGCCGACTAAGTCCTCTGAGGCAGGTGGCCCCACCCGGTGGACCCCCGGACACCTTTTGGTGGTTCCGGTACAATACCGATAACCCCCGAAACCATTCTGGCGACTGAAACTAGACTTCCCATATATAAATCTTCACCTCCGGACCATTTAGGAAATCCTCGTGATGTACGGGATCTCATTCGGGACTCCGAACAGCCTTCGGTAACCACATACAATTTCCCATAACAACTCTAGCGTCACCGAACCTTAAGTGTGTAGACCCTACGGGTTCGGGAACCATGTAGACATGACCGAGACATCTCTCCGCCAATAACCAATAGCGGGATCTGGATACCCATATTGGCTCCCACATGTTCCATGATGATCTCATCGGATGAACCACGATGTCGGGGATTCAGTCAACCCCGTATACAATTCCCTTTGTCCATCGGTATGTTACTTGCCCGAGATTCGATCGTCGGTATCCCGTACCTCGTTCAATCTCGTTACCGGCAAGTCTCTTTACTCATTCTGTAACGCATGATCCCGTGGCTAACTCCTTAGTCCCATTGAGCTCATTATGATGATGCATTACCGAGTGGACCCAGAGATACCTCTCCATCATACGGAGTGACAAATTCCAGTCTCGATTCGTGCCAACCCAACAGACACTTTCGGAGATACCTGTAGTGCACCTTTATAGCCACCCAATTACGTTGTGACGTTTGATACACCCAATGCATTCCTACGGCATCCGAGAGTTGCACAATCTCATGGTCTAGGGAAATGATACTTGACATTAGAAAAGCTCTAGCAAACGAACTACACGATCTTGTGCGATGCTCAGGATATTGGGTCTTGTCCATCACATCATTATCCTAATGATGTGATCCCGTTATCAACAACATCCAATGTCCATGGTCAGGAAACCAAAACCATCTATTGCTCAACGAGCTAGTCAACTAGAGGTTTACTAGGTACATGTTGTGGTCTATGTATTCAAGCATGTATTATGGTTTCCGATTAATACAATTATAGCATGAACAATAGATAATTATCATGAACAAGGAAATATAATAATAACCACTTTAATATTGCCTCTAGGGCATATTTCCAATAGTCTCCCACTTGCACTAGAGTAAATAATCTAGTTACATTGTGATGAATCGAACGCCCATAGAGTTCTAGTGTTGATCATGTTTTGCTCGTGAAAGAGGTTTAGTCAACGGATCTGCGTGTACTTTAGAAATATCCATGTCTCCATCTTGAATATATTCATGAATGGAGTTGAAGCGGCGCTTGATGTGCTTGGTTTTCTTGTGAAACCTGGGCTCATTGGCAATGGCAATAGCTCCAGTGTTGTCACAGAAGAGGGTCATCAAGCCCGACGCATTGGGAATCACTCCTAGGTCAGTGATAAACTCCTTCATCCAGGCTCCTTCCTGAGCTGCTTCCGAAGCAGCTATGTACTCCGCTTCATATGTAGATCCCGCCACGACGCTTTGCTTGCAACTGCACCAGCTGATTGCCCCACCATTCAAAATATACACGTATCCGGTTTGTGACTTGGAGTCATACAGATCTGTGTCGAAGCTAGAATCGATGTAACCCTTTTCGACGAGCTCTTCTTCACCTTCATAAACGAGAAACATATCCTTAGTCATTTTCAAGTACTTCAGAATATTCTTGACCGCTGTCCAGTGTTCCATACCAGGATCACTTTGGTACCTCCCTACCAAACTCATGGCAAGGTTCACATCAGGTCTGGTACACAGCATGGCATACATAATAGAGCCTATGGCCGAGGCATAGGGGATGACAATCATCTTTTTCTCTTTCTTCTGCCAAGGTCGGGCCTTGAGCTGCGCTCAATCTCACACCTTGCAATACAGTCAAGAAGCCCTTCTTGGACCGATCCATATTGAACTTCTTCACTATCTTGTCAAGGTATGTGTTTTATGAAAGACCAATGAGGCGTCTCAATCTATCTCTATAGATCTTGATGCCTAATATGTAAGCAGCTTCTCCAAGGTCCTTCATTGAAAAATACTTATTCAAGTACGCCTTTATGCTTTCCAAAACTTCTATATCATTTCCCATCAATAGTATGTCATCCACATATAATATGAGAAATGCTACAGAGCTCCCACTCACTTTCTTGTAAATACAGACTTCTCCATAAGTCTCAGATAAACTAAACGCTTTGATCATTTCATCAAAGCGAATGTTCCAACTCCGAGATGCTTGCACCAGCCCATAGATGGAGTGATGGAGCTTGCATACCTTGTCAGCATTCTTAGGATCGACAAAACCTTCCGGCTGCATCATATACAATTCTTCCTTAAGGAAACTATTAAGGAATGCCGTTTTGACGTCCATTTGCCAGATCTCATAATCATAGAATGCGGCAATTGCTAACATGATTCGGACGGAATTTAGCTTCACTACGGGTGAGAAGGTCTCATCATAGTCAACCCCTTGAACTTGTCGGTAACCCTTAGCGACAAGCTGAGCCTCATAGACGGCCAGTCTTCTTCTTAAAGATCCACTTATTCTCTATGGCTTGCCGATCATGGGGCAAGTCTGTCAAAGTCCATACTTTGTTTTCATACATGGATCCTATCTCGGATTTCATGGCTTCAAGCCATTTGATGGAATCCGGGCCCGCCATCACTTCTTCATAGTTCGAAGGTTCACCATTGTCTAACAACATGATTTCTAGGACAGGGTTGTCGTACCACTCTGGTGCGGAACGTGTCCTTGTGGACCTACGAAGTTCAGTAGCAACTTGATCTGAAGTTTCATGATCATCATCATTAACTTCCTCTCTAGCCGGTGTAGGCACCACAGAAACATCTTTCTGTGTTGCGCTACTCTCCGGTTCAAGAGGGGTACCTCGTCAAGTTCTATTTTCCTCCCACTTACTTCTTTTGAGAGAAACTCTTTCTCTAGAAAGGATCAATTCTTGGCAACAAAGATCTTGCCTTAGGATCTGAGGTCGAAGGTATACCCAATAGTTTCCTTAGGGTATCCTATGAAGACACATTTTCCGATTTGGGTTCGAGCTTTTCAGGTTGAAGTTTCTTAACATAAGCATCGCATCCCCAAACTTTCAGAAACGACAGCGTAGGTTTCTTCCCAAACCATAATTCATACGGTGTCGTCTCAACAAATTTCGACGGAGCCCTATTTAAAGTGAATGCGGCAGTCTCTAAAGCATAACCCCAAAATGATAGCGGTAGATCGATAAGAGACATCATAGATCGCGCCATATCCAATAGAGTGCGATTACGATGTTCGGACACACCATTACGCCGAGGGGTTCCAGGCGGCGTGAGTTGTGAAACAATTCCACATTTCCTTAAGTGCGTGCCAAACTCGTGAATCAAGTATTCTCCTTCATGATCTGATCGTAAGAACTTTATTTTCTTGTGACATTGATTCTCTACCTCGCTCTGAAATTCCTTGAACTTTTCAAAGGTCTCAGACTTGTGTTTCATTAAGTAGACATACCCATATGTACTTAAGTCATCAGTGAGGGTGAGAACATAGCAATAGCCACCGCGAGCCTCAACGCTCATTGGACCGCATACATCAGTATGTATTATTTTCAACAAGTTGGTTGCTCGCTACATTGTTCCGGAGAACGGAGTCTTGGTCATTTTGCCCATGAGGCATGGTTCGCACGTGTCAAGTAATTCATAATCAAGAGACTCCAAAAGTCCATCTGCATGGAGTTTCTTCATGCGTTTGACACCAATGTGACCAAGGCAGCAGTGCCACAAGTATGTGGGACTATCATTATCAACCTTACATCTTTTGGCATTCATACTATGAATGTGTGTAACATCACGTTCGAGATTCAACAAAAATAAACCATTGACCAGTGGGCCATAAAACATATCTCTCATATAAATAGAACAACCATTATTCTCGGATTTAAATGAGTAGCCATCTCGCATTAAACGAGATCCAGATACAGTGTTCATGATCAAAGCTGGCACTAAATAACAATTATTGAGGTTTAAAACTAATCCCGAAGGTAGATGTAGAGGTAGCGTGCCGACGGCGATCACATCGACCTTGGAACCATTCCCGACGCGCATCGTCACCTCGTCCTTTGCCAGTCTCTGCTTATTCCGCAGCTCCGGTTTTGAGTTACAAATGTGAGCAACCGCACCGGTATCAAATACCTAGGAGCTACTACGAGCACTGGTAAGGTACACATCATTAACATGTATATCATATATACCTTTGGTGTTGCCGGCCTTCTTATCCGCTAAGTACTTGGGGTAGTTCCGCTTCCAGTGACCATTTCCCTTGCAATAAAAGCACTGAGTCTCAGGCTTGGGTCCATTCTTTGGCTTCTTCCCGGCAACTGACTTACCGGGCACGGCTACTCCCTTGCCGTCCCTCTTGAAGTTCTTCTTACCCTTGCCTCTCTTGAAACTAGTGGTCTTATTCACCATCAACACTTGATGTTCCTTTTTTGATCTCCACCACCGCTGATTTCAGCATTGAATATAACTCAGGAATGGACTTCTCCATCCCTTGCATATTGTAGTTCATCACAAAGCTCTTGTAGCTAGGTGGAAGCGACTGGAGGATCCTGTCAATGAGCGAGTCATCTGGAAGATTAACTCCCAGCTGAGACAAATGGTTGTGCAACCCAGACATTTTGAGTATATGCTCGCTGACATAACTACTTTCCTCCACCTTACAATTGTAGAACTTGTCGGAGACTTCATATCTCTCGACCTGGGCATGAGCTTGGAAAACCATTTTCAGCTCTTGGAACATCTCGTATACTCCATGTTTCTCAAAACGCTTTTGGAGCCCCGATTCTAAGCTGTAAAGCATGCCGCACTGAACCAGGGAGTAATCATCACTACGCGACTGCCAAGCGTTCATAACATCTTGAGTTGCTGGGAAAATGGGTGCATCACCTAGCGGTGCTTCAAGGACATATGCTTTCTTGGCAGCTATGAGGATGATCCTCAAGTTACGGACCCAGTCCGTATAGTTGCTACCATCGTCTTTCAGCTTGGTTTTCTCTAGGAACGCGTTGAAGTTGAGGGCAACATTAGCATGGGCCATTTGATCTACAAGATAGGTTGTAAAGACAATTTTAGACTAGGTTCATGATAATTAAGTTCATATAATCAAATTATTTAATGAACTCCCACTCAGATAGACATTCCTCTAGTCATCTAAGTGATACATGATCCGAATCGACTAGGCCATGTCCGATCATCACGTGAGACAGACTAGTCATCAACGGTGAACATCTCCATGTTGATCGCATCTACTATACGACTCATGTTTGACCTTTCGGTCTCTCGTGTTCCGAGGCCATGTATGTACATGCTAGGCTCGTCAAGTCAACCTAAGTGTTTCACATGTGTAAATCTGGCTTACACCCGTTGTATGCGAACGTTAGAATCTATCACACCCGATCATCACGTGGTGCTTTGAAATAACGAACCTTCGCAACAATGCACAGTTAGGGGGAACACATTTCTTGAAATTTTAGTGAGGGGTCATCTTATTTATGCTACCGTCGTTCTAAGCAAATAAGATGTAAACATGGCAAACATCACATGCAAATCATAAAGTGACATGATATGGCCAATATCATCTTGCGCCTTTGATCTCCATCTTCGAGGCGCGACATGATCACCTTCTTCACCAGCATGACACCATGATCTCCATCATCATGATCTCCATCATAGTGTCTTCATGAAGTTGTCTCGCCAACTATTACTTCTACTACTATGGCTAACGGTTAGCAATAAATTAAAGTAATTACATGGCGTTTACATTGACTCGCATGTCATACAATAAATTAAGACAACTCCTATGGCTCCTGCCGGTTGTAATACTCAACGACATGCAAGTCGTGATTCCTATTACAAGAACATGATCAATCTCATACATCACATATATCATTCATCACATCCTTTTGGCCATATCACATCACATAGCATACCCTGCAAAAACAAGTTAGACGTCCTCTAATTGTTGTTGCATGTTTTACGTGGCTGCTATGGGTTTCTAGCAAGAACGTTTCTTACCTACGCAAAAGCTACAACGGTGATATGCCAATTGCTATTTACCCTTCATAAGGACCCTCTTCATCGAATCTGATCCGACTAAAGTGGGAGAGACAGACACCCGCTAGTCACCTTATGCAACAAGTGCATGTCAATCGGTGGAACCTGTCTCACGTAAGCGTACGTGTAAGGTCGGTCCGGGCCGCTTCATCCCACAATGCCGCCGAATCATGATAAGACTAGCAACGGTAAGCAAATTGAACAAATCTTCGCCCACAACTACTTGTGTTCTACTCGGGCATAGAATCTACGCATAGACCTAGCTCATGATGCCACTGTTGGGGAACATAGTAATAATTCAAAATTTTCCTACGTGTCACCAAGATCAATCTAGGAGATACTAGCAACGAGAGAGAGGGAGTGCATCTTCATACCCTTGAAGATCGCTAAGCGGAAGTGTTTCAAGAACGCGGTTGATGGAGCGTACTCGCGGCGATTCAAATCGCAGAAGATCCGATCCAAGCGTCAAACGGACGGCGCCTCCGTGTTCAACACACGTACAGACTGCGGACGTCTCCTCCTTATTGGTCCAACAAGGGGGGAGGAGAAGTTGAGCGAGAACTCTGGCAGCATGACGGCGTGGTGGTGGTGGAGCTCGTGGTTCTCCGGCAGGGATTCGCCAAGCACTACGGAGGAGGAGGAGGAGGTGTTGGAGAGGGGGGAGGGCTGCGCTAGGGGAAGGGTGCGGCTGCCCTACCACCCCCCACTATTTATAGGGGGAAGGGGGCCGGCCCCCCTAGATGCATCTAGAGGGGGGGGCGGCCACAAGGGGGAAACTTGTCCCCCAAGCAGGTGGGAAGCGCCCCCTCCCCTTAGGGTTTCCAGCCCTAGGCGCCTTGGGCCCTTGGGGGGCGCACCAGCCCACTAGGTGCTGGTTCCCACCCATATTCAGCCCACTATGTCCTCCGTGGCAGGTGGCCCCACCCGGTGGACCCTCGGACACCTTTCAGTGGTCCCGGTACAATACCGATAACCCCCGAAACCATTCCGGCGACTGAAACTGGACTTACCATATATAAATCTACACCTCCGGACCATTTCGGAACTCCTCGTGACGTCTGGAATCTCATCCGGGGCTCCGAACAACCTTCCGTAACCACATACAATTTCCCATAACAACTCTAGCGTCATCGAACCTTAAGTGTGTACACCCTACGGGTTCGGGAACCATGTAGACATGACCGAGACATCTCTCCGGCCAATAACCAATAGCGGGATCTGGATACTCATATTGGCTCCCACATGTTCCACGATGATCTCATCGGATGAACCACGATGTCGGGGATTCAATCAATCCCGTATACAATTCCCTTTGTCCATCGGTATGTTACTTGGCCGAGATTCGATCGTCAGTATCCCCATACCTCATTCAATCTTGTTACCGGCAAGTCTCTTTACTCGTTCCATAACGCATGATCCCGTGGCTAACTCCTTAGTCACATTGAGCTCATTATGATGATGCATTACCGAGTGGGCCCAAAGATACCTCTCCGTCGTATGGAGTGACAAATCCCAGTCTCGATTCGTGCCAAACCAACCGACACTTTCGGAGATACCGGTAGTGCACCTTTATAGCCACCCAGTTATGTTGTGACGTTTGATACACCCAAAGCATTCCTACGGTATTTGGGAGTTGCACAATCTCATGGTCTAAGGAAATGATACTTGACATTAGAAAAGCTCTAGCAAACGAACTACACGATCTTGTGCTATGCTCAGGATTGGGTCTTGTCCATCACATCATTCTCCTAATGATGTGATCCCGTTATCAACAACATCCAATATCCATGGTCAGGAAACCACAACCATCTATTGATCAACGAGCTAGTCAACTAGAGGCTTACTAGGGACATGTTGTGGTCTATGTATTCACACATGTATTACGTTTCTGATTAATACAATTATAGCATGAACAATAGACAATTATCATGAACAAGGAAATATAATAATAACCACTTTATCATTGCCTCTATGGCATATTTCCAACACATTGCGGTGACAATGGGCTTATGAAGATGTGCCGAAGAGTGGCTCACCCATAGTGGACTATGGGGGAGTAATCTACTAATCTTCATCGAGCCAACACAATCAAGAAAGGTGGTCCAACTTGAGGAAGTCAAGATTGTCTACATCTAGCTCAAGTGGACTTTGTGCAAGGCAAAGGTTTGGCCTTGATAGGTTCTCTATTTTGCCTGTCTCATGGTGGCAGTTTGGAGACCGGGTTATAGGATAAATTGTCGTACTATCAAGGGGGGCTCTCAAGTGAGTAGCTTGATCGCATCGTTCGTAGAGAGCTCAAACCATTGCATGCTTGCATCATCTTTCTTGATTCTTGTTTGGTTTTATCCTTTTGAGATTTGGAGCTTATGGTCATCTTCTTGACAAGCTCGAGTTATTCGAAAACGGAATTCACATACTTCTTCTATTGCATTTTCGGTGTTGGAGGTTTTACCGGTCTTATTCGAGGAAGGGTTCTCACCATTTTCTTTTGGGCCTTTTCTGTTTTCCTTCTTATTGTTATTTCTATCAAGATTGTGTTAGCCCTTGTTGCTAGCTTTCCAACAAACTTGGTTTCGTTGAATTTAGAGTCCGTTTGCAGATGTTGTGTCAATTTTGGTGTCCTTAAAAAGGCTGCAGTGGCACTACCGCACATGGGAGCGGTACTACCGCTTGGAGGGGATGCAAATTTTTACTACAACTCTTGGGAGCGGTACTACCGCTTGGAGCGGATGTATTTTTTTACTACCGCTCCAGAGCGGTACTATCATGGCTACTTCCATGGTTACTTCCGCTCCGGACTAAAAACTCGTCTTAAGTCCAGCGGTGGTAGGCACGGATGTATTTTTTTAGTACCGCTCGCAAGCAATAGTACCGCTACCCTTAGTAGTAGTACCGCTATCCCTAGTGTTAGTACTATGAGGACGAGTGGTAGTACCGCTCTGGCGGTTCTACCGGCCTTTTGCCTCCCCGCTATTGTTTTTCGAAGGTCTTCCACCGCCCTAGCGGTAGTAACGCTCCCATGAGCTGTAGTACCGCTCTGTGCGGGCTGTGAGCATAACTGTTGGATTTTTTCCCACCTATAAAAGGGGGTCTTCTTCCCCAATTAACCTTATCCTTTGATCTTGTGTTCTTCCCCCATTGTTGACCTTCTTCGAGCTTGCTATCTCCCAATCCCTCCATGAATCCTTGCTAGTTTTTGGGGCAAAGGAGAGAGGAGATCCAGATCCACATTTCCACCGATCACTTTCTCCTCTATGTGAGGGGAACCCCTTGGCTCTAGATCTTGGAGTTCTTGGTGTTCTCCTTCTTGTTCTTCCTCTCATTTTCCTCCCTAGCATTAGTTGCTTTGGTGGGATTTGGGACAGAAGGACTGGTACCGGTGACTGCCCCAAAGGGTTGCCGAAGTGTACGGGTTCGGTGACCACCCTCAAGGGTCCCTTAGTGGAATCACGTCATCTTGCATTGTGCGAGGGCGTGAGGAGGTTAGGGTGGCCCTAGTGGCTTCTTGGGGAGCATTGTACCTCCACACCGCTCCAAACAGAGATTAGCATCCGCTAACTTCGGGATACATCATCGTCTCCACATGCCTCGGTTATCTCATACCCAAGCCCTTTACTTATGCACTTTACTTTGTGATAGCCATATTGTTTCTTGTCATATATCTTGCTATCACCTAGTTGTTTATCTTGCTTAGCATAAGTTTTTGGTGCACATAGGTGAGCCTTGTTGTTGTAGGTTTTGTGCTTGACAAATTAGCCGCTAGGTTTATTCCGCATTTGTTCAAGCCTAAACTGTAATTATTTTAAAGCGCCTATTCACCCCCTCTAGGCGACATCCATGATCTTTCAATTGGTATCAGAGGCTAGAGAGTAATGCTACCTCTTGAGCATGCGTTGGTTTTCCCTTGAAGAGGAAAGGGTGATGCAGCAAAGTAGCATAAGTATTTCCCCCTGTTTTTGAGAACCAAGGTATCAATCCAGTAGGAGGCCACACACAAGTCCCTCGTACCTACACAAACAAATAAGAACCTTGCAATTAACCCGATAAAGGGGTTGTCAATCCCTTCACGACCACTTGCAAAAGTGAGATCTGATAGAGATGATAAGATAATTTTTTTGGTATTTTTATGATAAAGATTAAAAGTAAAGATTGGAAAATAAACGACAATAGAAATAGCTAGTTGACGGAAGATTAATATGATGGAAAATAGACCCGGGGGCCATAGGTTTCACTAGTGGCTTCTCTCAAGATAGCATAAGTATTACGGTGGGTGAACAAATTACTGTCGAGCAATTGATAGAAAAGTGCATAATTATGATAATATCTAGGCATGATCATGTATATAGGCATCACATCCGCAACAAGAAGACCGACTCCTGCCTGCATCTACTACTATTACTCCACACATCGACCGCTATCCAGCATGGATCTAGAGTATTAAGTTCATAAGAACAGAGTAATGCATTAGGCAAGATGACATGATGTAGAGGGATAAACTCAAGCAATATGATATAAACCCCATCTTTTTATCCTCGATGGCAACAATACAATACGTGACGTTTCCCTTTCTGTCACTGGGATCGAGCTATGCAAGGTTGAACCCAAAGCTAAGCACTTCTCCCATTGCAAGAAAGATCAATCTAGTAGGCCAAACCAAACTGATAATTCGAAGAGACTTGCAAAGATAACCAATCATACATAAAATAATTCAGAGAAGGTTCAAATATTGTTCATAGATAATCTTGATCATAAACCCACAGTTCATCGGATCTCGACAAACACACCGCAAAAAGAGTTACATCGAATAGATCTCCAAGAAGATCAAGGAGAACTTTGTATTGAGATCCAAAGAGAGAGAAGAAGCCATCTAGCTAATAACTATGGCCCCGAAGGTCTGTGGTAAACTACTCACACATCATCGGAGAGGCTATGGTGTTGATGTAGAAGCCCTCCGTAATCGATTCCCCCTCCGGCGGGGCACCGGAAAAAGCCCCAAGATGGGATCTCACGGGTACAGAAGGTTGCGGCGGTGGAAATAGGGTTTCGTGGTGCTCCTCGATGGTTTCGGGGTACATGGATATATATAGGAGGAAGAAGTAGGTCGGTGGAGCCACGAGGGGCCCACGAGGGTGGGGCGCGCCTAGGGGGGCAGGCGCGCCTCCCTGCCTCATGGCCTCCTCATTGATTTCTTGACATCCACTCCAAGTCCTGTGGATCACGTTTGTTCCAAAAATCACGCTCCCGAAGGTTTCATTCTGTTTGGACTCCGTTTGGTATTCCTTTTCTACGAAACACTGAAATAGGCAAAAAAAACAGCAATTTGCACTGGGCCTTGGGTTAGTAGGTTAGTCCCAAAAATAATATAAAAGTGTATAATAAAGCCCATTGAACATCCAAAACAAAATATATAATAGCATGGAGCAATAAAAAATTATAGGTACGTTGGAGATGTATCAAGCATCCCCAAGCTTAATTCTTGCTCGTCCTCAAGTAGGTAAATGATAAAAACAAAATTGATGTGGAATGCTACCTAGCATATTCTTCAATGTAATTTTCTTTATTGTGGCATGAATGTTCAGATCCAAAAGATTCAAGGTAGAAGTTTAATATTGACATAAAAATAATAATACTTCAAGCATACTAATCAAGCAATTATGTCTTCTCAAAATAACATGGCCAAAGAAAGTTCATCCCTACAAAATCATATAGTTTGGTCATGCTCCATTTTCGTCACACAAGAATGCTCTCATCATGCACACCCCCGATGACAAGCCAAGCAATTGTCTCATACGTTAGTAATCTCAAACTTTTTTCAACTTTCACGCAATACATGAGCGTGAGCCATGGATATAACACTATGGGTGGAATAGAATATGATGATGGGGGTTGTGTGGAGAACACAAAAAAGGAGAAAGTCTCACATTGACGCGGCTAATCAACGGGCTAGGGAGATGCCAATCAATTGATGTCAATGCAAGGAGTAGGGATTGCCATGCAACGGATGCACTAGAGCTATAAATGTATGAAAGCTCAACAAAAGAAACTAAGTGGGTGTGCATCCAACTTGCTTGCTCACAAAGACCTAGGGCATTTGAGGAAGCCCATTGTTGGAATAGACAAGCCAAGTTCTATAATGAAAAATTCCCACTAGTATATGAAAGTGACAAAACAAGAGACTCCCTATCATAAAGATCATGGTGCTACTTTGAAGCACAAGTGTGGAAAAAAGGATAGTAGCATTGTCCCTTTTTATTTCTTCTTTTTTTCCTTTATTTTTTTATTTTTTTGGGCCTCACTTTTTTTATTTGGCCTTTCTCTTTTTTGGGGGACAATGCTCTATTAATAATGATCATCACACTTCTATTTATTTACAACTCAATGATTACAACTCGATACTAGAACAAAATATGACTCTATATGAATGCCTCCGGCGGTGTACCGGGATGGGCGATGAATCAAGAGTGACATGTATGAAATAATATGCATGGTGGCTTTGCCACAAATACGATGTCAACTACATGATCATGCAAGGCAATATGACAATGATGAAGCGTGTCATAATAAATGGAACGGTGGAAAGTTGCATGGCTATATATCTCTGAATGGCTATGGAAATGCCGTAATAGGTAGGTATGGTGGCTGTTTTGAGGAAGATATAAGGAGGTTTATGTGTGATAGAGTGTATCGTATCACGGGGTTTGGATGCACCGGCTAAGTTTGCACCAACTCTCAAGGTGAGAAAGGGCAATGCACGGTACCGAAGAGGCTAGCAATGATGGAAGGTTGAGAGTGCGTGTAATCCATGGACTCAACATTAGTCATAAAGAACTCACATATGTATTGCAAAAATCTACAAGTCATCAAAAATCAAGCACTACGCGCATGCTCGTAGGGGGATAGATTGGTAGGAAAAGACCATCGCTCGTCCCCGACCGCCACTCATAAGGATGACAATCAAAGAACACCTCATGTTTCAAATTTGTTACACAACGTTTACCATACGTGCATGCTACGGGACTTGCAAACTTCAACACAAGTATTCCTCAAATTCACAACTACACAACTAGCACAACTTTAATATCACTATCTCCATATCTCAAAACAATCATCAAGTATCAAACTTCTCTTAGTATTCAATGCACTTATATGAAAGTTTTTATTATATCCATCTTGGATGCCTATCATATTAGGAATAATTTTATAGCCAAAGCTAATTACCATGCTGTTCTAAAGGACTCTCAAAATAATATAAGTGAAGCATGAGAGATCAACAATTTCTATAAAATAAAACCACCACCGTGCTCTAAAATATATAAGTGAAGCACTAGAGCAAAATTGTTTAGCTCAAAAGATATAAGTGAAGCACATAGAGTATTCTAATAAATTCCAATTAATGTGTGTCTCTCTCAAAAGGTGTGTACAGCAAGGATGATTGTGGTGAACTAAAAAGCAAAAACTCAAATCATACAAGACGCTCCAAGCAAAACACATATCATGTGGTGAATAAAAATATAGCTCCAAGTAAAGTTACCGATGGACGAAGACAAAAGAGGGCATGCCTTCTGGGGCATCCCCAAGCTTAGGATTTTGGTTGTCCTTGGACTTTACCTTGGGGTGCCTTGGGCATACCCAAGCTTAGGCTCTTGCCACTCCTTGTTCCATAATCCATCAAATCTTTACCCAAAACTTGAAAACTTCACAACACAAAACTTAACAGAAAATCTCATGAGCTCCGTTAGCGAAAGAAAACAAACCACCACTTCAAGGTACTGTAATGAACTCATTATTTATTTATTTTGGTGTTAAACCTACTATATTCCAACTTCTCTATGGTTCATAACCTCCGATACTAGCCATAGATACATCAAAATAAGCAAACAACACACGAAAAACAGAATCTGTCAAAAACAGAACAGTCTGTAGTAATCTGTATCAAACGCATACTTATGGAACTCCAAAAATTCTAAAATAAATTGCTGTACGTGAGAATGTATCTATTAATCATCTTAAAAAATAATCAACTAAATAGCACTCTCCAGTAAAAAGTTGTAGCTAATCTCATGAGCGCTAAAGTTTCTGTTTTTTTACAGCAAGATCAAAAAGACTTCACCCAAGTCTTCCCAAAGGTTCTACTTGGCACATACACTAATTAAAACATAAAAAAACATCTAACCAGGGGCTAGATCAAAAATTTATTACTAAACAGATCCAAAAAGCAAGAAACAAAAATAAAATTGGGTTGCCTCCCAACAAGCGCTATCGTTTAACACCCCTAGCTAGGCATTGATAATTT
This sequence comes from Aegilops longissima, assembly GCA_021605205.1. Lineage (NCBI taxonomy): Eukaryota > Viridiplantae > Streptophyta > Magnoliopsida > Poales > Poaceae > Aegilops > Aegilops longissima. The sequence continues at coordinate 148,850,012 of CM038677.1, read as the reverse complement.
TAATGATGCTCACATCAAAGACAAGAATTAAAGCACAAAGAGAGAAACATGAAACACGTGACAAACACATCTAAGTCTAACATACTTCCTATGCATAGGCATCTTATAGGCAAACAAAATATCATAGCAAGCAAAAACTAGCATATGCAAGGAAGCGGAAAGAAACAGTAGTAATCTCAACATAAAGAGAGGTAATTTAGTAACATGAAAATTTCTACAACCATATTTTCCTCTCTTATAATAATTACATGTAGGATCATAAGCAAATTCAACAATATAGCTATCACAAAACATATTCTTAACACGATCCACATGCATGCAAAGTTGACACTCTTCCAAAATAGTGGGATTAACATTAACTAAAGTCATGACCTCTCCAAACCCACTTTTATCAAAAATTTCATAAGATTGATCATACTCCAAAGTAGTGGGATATAAAGTAGACACTCTTCCAAACCCACTTTAAATATTATTGAGAACATTATTATCAATCTCAAATTCATCATGGGGCTTAAATAAATTTTCTAGATCATAAGAAGAATCACCCCAATGATGATCATTGCAACAAGTAGTAGACATAGCAAAACTAGCATCCCCAAGCTTAGGGTTTTGCATATTATTAGCACAATTGACATCAAGCTAATTTGTAGTAACATCATTGCAATCATGCTTTTCATCGAAGGGACTATCAAGTATGGGTGCAATAGCAACAATCTCATGTTTAACATAAGGAACTATAGCAAATTCATCTTCATGAATATTGGCATCATGGCCACAAGAATAGCAATCATCATGTTCATCAAGGGATATTTCAATCAAATCATCGGAATCATAATTATCTATAGATTCATGCATATCATTATTTTCTTAAGAAGCAATGGTCATTCTTTCAATAAATTCTTTGACATAGACATTATGAGCATAGTTTTAATAGCAATATTTAAGTATGTCAAAATTTTCAGATTCGTAGAGAGTAGTATCATACTTTTCAATCAAAGAAGCAACTTCATAAGCACCCTTAAAAGCAACAAATTCTTCAATTTGTTCAATATCGTAGTAACTATAAACACCCTTTGCATAAGAAGATAATATTTCATTATCATTAAACTCACATAGGTAGGGGAGGTGTTTTTTAGGGTTCTTAGAGCAACAAGTAAAATCATAAATTCACAGAGATTCCAAGCATAACACAACAATCTTTTTATTTGATCCCATAAGTGTCTCCCTTTTTCAAACAAACGGTGACGCACAAAATGAGCATGCTCATCTAAAGATTTCCCATCAACTAGGCTAGTTGGGGTTTTAGCATGAGCGCATAAGGATCGAAGATGATCCAAGTATAACACTTTAAGTGGATCCATAACAATAGATTTTTAGCAAGCGAAGATGCAAGCATATAAAAGGCACATGGTAACACAAGCAAACAATAGATCTGGCAAGAAAAAGGCAAACGAAAAAGAAGGCGAATAAAACGGCAAGGGTGAAGTGGGGGAGAGGAAAACGAGAAGCAAATGGCAAATAATGTAATGCGAGGGATAAGAGTTTGTGATGGGTACTTGGTATGTCTTGACTTGTGCGTAGACTCCCCAGCAACGGCGCCGGAAATCCTTCTAGCTACCTCTTGAGCATGTGTTGGTTTTCCCTTGAAGAGGAAAGGGTGATGCAGCAAAGTAGCATAAGTATTTCCCTCAGTTTTTGAGAACCAAGGTATCAATCCAGTAGGAGGCCACACACAAGTCCCTCGTACCTACACAAACAAATAAGAACCTTGCAACCAACACGACAAAGGGGTTGTCAATCCCTTCACGGCCACTTGAAAAATTGATATCTGTAGAGATGATAAGATAATATTTTTGGTATTTTTATGATAAAGATTAAAAGTAAAGATTGCAAAATAAAAAGCAACAGAAATAGCAAGTTGACGGAAGATTAATATGATGGAAAATAGACCCGGGGGCCATAGGTTTTACTAGTGGCTTCTCTCAAGATAGCATAAGTATTATGGTGGTTGAACAAATTACTGTCGAGCAATTGATAGAAAAGTGCATAATTATGAGAATATCTAGGCATGATCATGTATATAGGCATCATGTCCGCAACAAGTAGGCCGACTCCTGCCTGCATCTACTACTATTACTCTACACATCGACCGCTATCCAGCATGCATCTAGAGTATTAAGTTCATAACAACAGAGTAACGCATTAGGCAAGATGACATGATGTAGAGGGATAAACTCAAGCAATATGATATAAACCCCATCTTTTTACCCTCGATGGCAACAATACAATATGTGTCGTTTCCCTTTCTGTCACTGGGATCAAGCAACGCAAGATTAAACCCAAAGCTAAGCACTTCACCCATTGCAAGAAAGATGAATCTAGTAGGCCACACCAAACTGATAATTCGAAGAGACTTGCAAAGATGACCAATCATACATAAAAGAATTCAGAGAAGATTCAAATATTGTTCATAGATAATCTTGATCATAAACCCACAATTCATCGGATCTCGACAAACACACCGCAAAAAGAGTTACATCGAATAGATCTCCAAGAAGATCGAGGAGAACTTTGTATTGAGATCAAAGAGAGAGAAGAAGCCATCTAGCTAATAAATATGGACCCGAAGGTCTGTGGTAAACTACTCACACATCATCGGAGAGGCTACGGTGTTGATGTAGAAGCCCTCCGTGATCGATTTCCCCTCCGGCTGTGCGCCGGAAAAGGCCCCCAGATGGGATCTCACGGGTACAGAAGGTTGTGGCGGTGGAAATAGGGTTTCGTGGTGCTCCTCGATGGTTTCGGGGTCATGGATATATATAGGAGGAAGAAGTAGGTCGGCGTAGCCACGAGGGGCCCACGAGGATGGGGGGCGCGCACAGGGGGCAGGCGCGCCTCCCTGCCTCGTGGCCTCCTCATTGATTTCTTGACGTCCACTCCAAGTCCTCTGGATCACGTTTGTTTCAAAAATCACGCTCCCGAAGGTTTCATTCCGTTTGGACTCCATTTGGTATTCCTTTTCTGCGAAACCCTGAAATAGGCAAAAAAACAACAATTTACACCGGGCCTTGGGTTAGTAGATTAGTCCCAAAATAATATAAAAGTGTATAATAAATCCCATTAAACATCCAACACATTATATATAATAGCATGGAGCAATCAAAAATTATAGATACGTTGGAGACGTATCAAGTAAGGATGCCAACTAGGGGTGTTTAGGATTCTCTGACACTCTTAGATTTGATGGCACAAATTTTAATGTTTGGGTAATTCGCATGCTTAATATCTTTAGGGTCATGGACCCAAATTTAGAGCGAATTTTAGATATGGGTTTTTCTCCTCCAAAGGATCCCCAAAGTTTAGCTTTAGAGGATGAGAAAAACTCTTATCTCAATGCTCAAGCTTCTAATGTGCTTTTCGATGCTTTGAGCAATGTAGTTATATTTCAACTCATGCCATTTCGGGATGCTCATGAGTTGTGGACAAAGCTTCAAGATAAATATGGTGTGTCCAAGTTTTGTGGGATGATTGTTCTCCCTCCACCTCCGGCCGTGTTGTGTTCTCAACTTCTTCTACTTCACCTACATATGGTTTGCCACAAGGTAACAAAATGGTGAGTAGTGTTGGCCATTGCAATGATGATAGTGTGTTTATCGTTGATGATCCCTCATCAATATCCTATTGCAATGCTCCATCTTTGGACTTCAACACTTTGAGCTCTCGAAGTGTTTCACATGCTGGTGTTGATAGTCCTTGCATATCATGTAGAAATTGCTTGACTAAATCTCATGATGATCTGCTTGCTATGTCTTGTTGCCATGATAAAAATGCATATGTTTCCTCGAATTGTTGTGCTAACAATGTAGAGGAAACCCAACACCCCATGGAACAAGATGCGGTCTTGAATGGTGCTACAAGGGATCCTACATCATCATCTATTGTGTTTTGTCTTATGGCTAAGGCTTCGAAGGTATCTCCCACTTTGAATCCCAATATATCTTGTGATGATGATGTTGATAATGATGAAGAGAATAATAATGTTGCCTCCTTGAAAATTAAGGGGGGAATGATTTTTAAAGCTATTCATAAGAATAAATTGCTCGTTCCGACTTCATGGAAATCATGTCCATTGCCATTGAGGGCAAGAAATATAGAGAGGAGTTGGAATCTCATCTAGAGGAGCATGAGGTCACCATTGAGAAAATGGAAGGTCATGAGCGTGATTACGCTAATGAGATCGCCAACCTCTCGCAAGCTCTTGAACTTTAACAAACCACCAAGGAATCTCTTGAGGATACTTTTGCTTTAGAACTATCTAGAATAAAGGAATCTCGTGATAGAGCTCTCGAGGTAGCTAATGATTTTGAAACTAAAAATGAGAAGCTTGAAGTTGTGCATGCCAAACTCCTTGAGGACTTTGAGCACCTAAAAAATGGCTCAAGGGTAATTAAGGGTGAGCTCATCAAACTCTCCAACTCTCATGCTCAACTTAAAGCTTCATATTCAAAAGAGCTTGTCAAATTGTCTTCTCCTCTTGTTGTTTGTGATGATGCTTGTGCTTATAAATCTACTTATTGTGAAGCATCCATTTTGAAGGAGAATGTTGAGCTAAGGGCTCAACTTGAGTTGCTATCTAGCAATTATGAGAAACTGGAAGAAAGTCATGTAAAGCTCACAAGCTCTCATGATGATCTTCTAGTATCCCATAATGTGCTAAAGATAGCTCATGAGGCTATGATCACTAAGGTAACATCTATTGAGTCTCATGTGGATACTAGCACTACTTCAAGTCAAAATGCTATCTTGCCATGTGCTAGTCCTTGTAATTCATCTACACATAACACTGGTACATCTTGTGATGAATTACTTTCCTTACCTTGTTGCTCTAATGATGAATCTTATACTTCCTCTAGTACTTGTGTTGAGACTAACCATGTAGAGGAAATCAAAGAGCTCAAGGACCAAGTCACTTCTTTGAAGAAAGTCTTCGAAAAGAGTCAGGAAGGGAAATCCACTCTCAACAATATCTTGAGTGTGCAAAAATCCCCCAATGACAAAGGTGGACTTGGATTCAACTCCAATAATAAGAAGAAGTCCAAGATGAACAAGAAGAAGGGCCAAGAAGAAGTCAAGAATTTGGCCAAGATTGTTTGCTTCAAGTGCAGAGTTGAAGGGCATCATGTTAGATCTTGCCCATTGAAGAAGAAGACCATTATTGAAAAGCAACAAGGGAAGCGGCCACAAGTTCGCTCTCATGCTCAACTTCAAGTTGAAGAAAGGACTCTTCCCAAGAAAACTCAAGCTAATGCTTCTTAAGTTGAGAAATCAAGTGAGAAGAAAGTGAAGAGTAGACCTTGCTACCTATGTCGTGAGAAAGGTCACGGCGCTTCTTCATGCACGAATGGTACCTTATCCAATCCTATTCTAATTGATGATATCTATTCTCTTGAAAAGGATAAGGTTGACAATGTGTTTTCCAAATTTGTTGGTACTCAAAGTGGTGTCAAGAAAAGAACCATTTGGGTAGCCAAGCCTATTGTTACTAACCTCTTAGGACCCAACTTGGTTGGGGACCAACTAGCTCAAAATTGATCAATAGGTGTTGATGGAGGGCATTGGAGACTTGGCTACATTATGAAGAATTAAGGGGACATCATCATTCTTATTGTCTCAAGCCAAGTCAGTTGGGTTATCAAGTTTCTATCTTATATCCAATGTGCCTCCTTGCGGTAACTTGTACTTAAATTGTCTACATTAAAAATTACTTGCCCCTTTGCATGTTTTGGTTTTGTTCCTTGCATGTGTTTGTATATGTTGTGCCTCCAATTTGCTTATCTTGAGAAATCAAGTATGTGTATGTTGGTTTGCACATCATGTTCGTGTCTGTCGCGTGTTGAGCCTTTGCACATCTTGTTTGTATGTTTGTTGGCTCTTGTGAGAAATTAATGGAACATCCCATTGTCGGCGTTCTGGGAACGGGGGCCCCCAGACTTGCCTGCCTGCGGCCTGCGGTGTCGGTGTACTAGAGTAGGGGTACCCTAGTATCCCGAACTTGTGCACGGGCAGTTCAGCACCCCGCGGCAGGGCTTGCCTAGTGACCGCCAAGGTCCTCCGCAGCTCCTTTGGATCCATTCAAGAACAAAGTATTCAAGGCCCCGGCAAGAGGAGCTTGCCGGGAAGGCCACTCAAGGCACGAAGGAAACAAGACCCCGGCAAGAGGAGCTTGCCGGGAAGGCTCGGTGAGCGACAAGCTTCCGAGTGCGACAAGGGTTCAACCGCGGCAAGGCTCTTGCCGCGGCAAGCAACCTCTCTTCATCTCCGCTCCAGCTCATCTACCAACGTGTCTCCATCGGGCCATTCCAGGCGTGCGTGTCAAGAGGCTGTGCAGCCAGCGGGGAGTAGCGATAAGCGGCGCTGACAAGCTTACCATCGTGGCAAACGGTGGTGCACTTGACGGTCCCTGTTGCACTGTTTAGGCGACGTGGATGGGCATTATTGATCTTGTCCCTTGCCGTCGAGTTAGGTATATGCACCGCACCTTCGTGATGTGTCGGTGTACCAACTACTGTTTTCCCATTTTGCCCTCGTCTCGTTGCCACTGTGGTGACCCCTTGAGCCTATAAAAGGAGGCCCATGTGCAACGTAGAAAGGGTTCGGCTGGTTCGGTTCATTCGACTCATTCGAGACCACACTCACTCAGGCTAGGTTTTGTAGCTCCCATTGCTCCCTAGCAAGAACACAATATAATCAACCAAGCAGCAGTAGGAGTATTATCTCTCCGGAGAGCTCCGAAGCTGGGTAAACTGCTCGTGTGCATCGCCTCGATCTGCTCTTTGTGCAATCTCCGCCCCCCTCCGAACCACAAGGGACTCGGTCCGCCAGGTCCCATAGGTGTTCGTTGGTCACGATCAGCTTCCCCGACATCTTTGGCGCGCCAGGTAGGGGGCGTCGAGGCTGTGTGAACCTGATCCAGCGTTCACACGAGCAACTTCTTCATCATCCTCATCAACATGCCACCGAAGAAGAAGTCTTCGGCGGCAGCAGAGCCGTCCGCGTCAAACCCACCACCACCGGAGCTGACGAGTGGTGGGGAAGACGCTGGTGGAGGAACGGGCGTCGTCGAGGCAGCCCACGACGCCGCCAGGTCCAAGGACAAAGCGGCGCAGGCTTCGGCGTCCGAATACGTACCGCGTCCATCTCAGGAGGCGCGGGACCGACAGCGTCATGATGCTCGCAGCGCCATACGCTCGTTGGATCAAGGCCAAGCTGGAGGATCCCGAGGCCCTCGAGACCCGCATGCACGCCAGCATGCTGGTACGAGCGGAGTACGATCGCTTGGACGGGATGCAGCTCCTCCTAACTTGGTTAGAAGTCCGAGCACATCCCGTTCCTCGCACCGTACGCCATTACCACCCACCACTCCGGCAGAAGCCTTGGCGAGAGCTCAACTGCTTCTAGACTACCCTCCAACGACCGACAAGGTCGACGAATGGAGGGCCGCCATCCAGAGTCTCATCGGCTTTGCCAACGGCGACGTTCCGCGGCAACCAACTGCGTCCTTGCCGCGGCGAGACGACAAGGCACGAGCCGGTGGCGACGAAACCTGCGGGGGTGCAACCACCATGCACTCTCCTTCCCGAAGGCCAAGATCACCAGCTCCTCGGATCCACCTCGACAGCGACTCCACCGCGTCGTCGGATCCACGAGCTCGCCGTGATCAGCGCCAAGTTCTTCAAGAACGGCAACAAGAAGACGCTTGAACCCGCATCGAGCGCCGAAGAGAAGCGCGGCGTCAGTCTGACCAGCGCGCCGGGCCCGCTGTTGACATGCAAGCGCCAGGGGAACCAAGTGACTTGCCGTACGCGGTAGGTTGCCCTGCGTTCACTCGTGAGCTGTGGCAAGTCCAGTGGCCCAACAAGAAAAACTTCAAGCCAGATGTGCCAGAGAAGTATGATGGCAGGACACATCCATCGGAGTTCCTCAGCATCTACACCATTGCGGTGCAGGCTGCGGGGGGACGAGACGACAAGATCCTCCACAACTACTTCCCGCTGGTACTCAAGCCAAATGTCAGATCTTGGCTCATGCACTTGCCGGACAGCTCCATATCTTCTTGGGCAGATCTGTGCCATCAGTTTGTCGGCGCCTTCACAGGCGGCCACAAACCTCATGGCCAAGAGAGTGATCTTCACCGCTTGCCCGTAAGGAAGGAGAGTCCTCGCAAGTTTATCCAGAGATTCAGCCGTGTGCACTACAACATCCCGGATGTCCACCCCGCCGCGGTGATCAGCGTGTTTCATCGAGCGCACGGAACTGCAGGATGAGGAGGAGATGGCGATGTGCAAAGTCAAGGACGTCGATGAACTGTATGCCTTGGCCGACAAGTGTGCGTCTTGAAGAAGGGAGAAGACTCGAGGAGAGAATGTTGAAGCAGGATCGATAGTGAGGAGACCGCCCGAAAGAAGAGCCGTGGCGGAACAATGAAAGAAGAAGAGCAAAGAGGTACTAGTTGTCGAGCAGTCCGCAACGGGTGGCGCCAAGAAGGCCAAGGCTAGTGGCTCCGGCAAGGAGGTTGCACGACACCGACCGCCAAGCTGTGGCGACGCCGACAAGCGACAGCTCAACAAGCGATCTTGCAAGATTCACCGCACCAAGGGCCACGACCTCCAGAGCTGCAAGAAAGTCGAGCAGCTTGTTGAACAGCAGAAGGCTGAGTACGAGCGGCGAGACAAGGAGAAGGCCCAGGAAGGTGCTGTAGCAGCTAGCAAGAAGCGACCCGGCCGGGGAGGACGCCGCGGCAAGACCAAGCAGCGGCAAGGAGACAGACCTCCCCGCGGCCGCGACAAGGATGAAGACGAAGACATGGAAGACGATGAAGCTGATGAGCAGGAGTTTCAGAAAGCCACGGAGGTTCTCTGCATTGACGGTGGTGCTTCTATGCATACCTCACACCGCCAGCTCAAGCAATGGATGCGGGAGGTTAATGCAGCAGAACCATCCGTAGAGTCACGCAGCCTCTGAAGTGGTCCAACACGCCCATCATCTTTGATATTGAGGACCACCCTGATCGCATAACTGCGGTCGGGTGCTTGCCGATGTTGGTCTCACCAACCATCCGCAACCTCAAGGTCACTAAGATGTTGGTTGACGGCGGGGCCGGCTTGAACCTGATTTCCTCTTCTGTGCTCCAGAAGCTTCAAATCCCTGACAGCGAGCTCGAAGAGACTGGCACTTTCCAAGGAATTAATCCAGGAAGGAGCAAGCCGAAAGGGAAGATCACGTTGCCAGTAACATTTGGCAGCGAACTGAATTTCAGGACTGAGAGGGTCACATTCGACGTTGCTGATTTCTCATTGCCCTACAATGGGATACTTGGCCATCCAGCACTCGCCAAGTTTATGGAAGCCTCTCATTATGCATACAATTTGCTCAAGATGCCCGGCCCGATAAGTGTCATTTCTGTTCATGGCGACAAGAAAGATGCTCTTATCTGCGCCGACAAGATTTACCGGGATGCAGCAGCTGCGACAGATAGCAAGTCACTTGCCGCTGAAGCTCCCGGGGGGAAGAAGAAGACCAAGTCCGGCAAGAGCTCTGATGCCCGCTCCGGCAAGCGCACCTCTTCGGAGTGCTGCGCTACCGTCGAGGACGCACCATCGAGCTCCACCGGCAAGTGCAAGAAGATGATGGCGGCTCCGCCAAGACCAAGAAGGTGCCGCCAAGGAGGGCGGCACTGGTGGTACCTTCACCATCGCTGCCACGCTTGACCCTAAATAGGAAAGCGAGCTCGTTGCTTTCTGCGGGCGAATGTCGATGTGTTTGCATGGCAACCGTCGACATCCCGGTGTTCCTGTGAAAGTAATTGAGCACCACCTAGCTGTCTGTCCTCATGCGCGCCCGTCAAGCAAAAAGTCGAGAAGCAAAGGTGGGCGTCAAGAGTTCATAGCGAAGAGATCAAGAAGTTGGAAGAAGCAGGCCTTGTCAGGGGAGTGCTCCATCCCACGTGGTTGGCCAATCCGGTAGTTGTACGCAAGGCAAATGGGAAATGGAGACTTTGTATTGACTTCACAGATGTTAATAAAGCTTGTCCCAAAGACCCATTTCCCTTGCCACGTATCGACCAGATTGTTGACTCCATGGCTGGATGTGATTTGCTTTCATTTCTTGATGCATATTCAGGATATCATCAGATCTTCATGGCGAAAGAGGATGAAGAAAACCGCATTCATTACACCATGTGGCACATCTTGTTTCATACGGATGCCTTTCGGTTTGAAGAATGCTGGTTCAACGTTTGCAAGAGTAGTCCATGACGCTTTTGAGCCACAAATGCACAGAAATGTAGAAGCCTACATGGATGACATAGTGGTCAAGAGCAAAGACAAAGCAACTCTGGTTCAAGATTTAGATGAGACCTTTGCAAATCTGCGCAAGATCAACCTCAAGCTCAACCCCGAGAAGTGCGTGTTTGGAGTCCCTTCCGGCAAGCTTCTCGGGTTCTTCGTGTCTCAGAGGGGAATTGAAGCCAACCCCGACAAGATCAAGGCCATTGAGCATATTGAAGCACCAAAGCGCGTCAAGGATGTAAGAAGGCTTGCCGGTTGCGTGGCTGCTCTCAGCAGGTTTATCTCTAGGTCTGCTGAGCGCGCCTTGCCATTTTTCAAGATTTTGAAAAAGGCAGGTCCAATGAAATGGACTCCCGAAGCGGAGGCTGCGCTGTAGGACTTAAAGAGGTACCTGTCCTCCACTCCAATACTTGTCGCACCTAGGCCACAAGAGAAGTTGCTGCTGTATATAGCGGCAACCAATCAAGTGGTTAGTGCTGCGTTAATGTAGCGGAAAGGGAGGCGATGAGGAGCCGCAACCAAGGCGGATGCATCCAGCGACAAGCGGGGGCTTCTCCGTCAAGCTCTGTCCCGACAAGGACGGATCTGCGCAGGATTGCGAGAGATCATGAGAAAAGGATGGTGCAGCGCCGAGTCTACTTTGTCAGTTCCCTTCTGCAGGGGGCTAGGTCAAGGTATCCTGGTGTGCAGAAATTGCTTTTCGGCCTCCTCATGGCCTCGAGAAAGCTGCGCCATTACTTCCAAGCACATGAGATAACAGTCGTCACTCGCTTTCCGCTGAAAAGGATACTGCAAAATCCAGAAGCAACAGGCAGGATTGTCGAGTGGGCACTGGAACTGTCAAGCTTTGGCCTCAAGTTTGAAAGCACTTCAACTATCCAAAGCGAGCATTGGCGAGTTCATAGCAGAATGGGCGCCAGCATAAAGATGAAGAAATTCGAGAGACGAGCATCCCGTCAAGGAAGCAAGTAAGGAGTGGCTGATGTACTTTGATGGTGCCTTCTCGCTGCAAAGGCGCCGGTGCGGCGTGCTGCTTATCGCACCCACCGGAGAGCACCTCAAGTACATAGTCCGGATGCACTTTCCCAAGGAGCAAGCAACAAATAATACTGCAGAGTATGAAGGTTTGCTTGCGGTCTCGAGATTGCAGAGACCTTGGGATCAAGAAGCTCATTGTCAGGGGTGACTCGCAGCTTGTCGTCCGCCAAGTAAACAAAGATTATCAGAGTCCGTTGATGGAAGCCTATGTCGATGAAGTGAGAAAGCTAGAGGAACACTTTGAAGGCCTGCAAATGGAACATGTTCCAAGAGCTCAGAATGATATTGCTGATGGCCTGTCAAAGTGCACCGCACTCAAGTTACCTGTGGAACCAGGAATTTTTGTGCTCAAGCTGACTCAACCAACTGTAACACCATCAACTGGACAGAACAAGAAGAGGAAGTTGGTTTCTGGTGACTACTTTCCGGCAGAGCTCCCTGAAGCCGCCGCCAAGAAGGTCCCCAAAATCAACGCAGATATCGTTGAGGAGCAGTCTGCTCCGACAAGCCCTAGGGTTTGTTTCGTTGAAGCAGACGCTCCCGACAAGTTTTGCTCCGGCAAGCTTGCCGGGGATCATCAAGCTCCGGCCGAACCGCAGGTTCTTGCCGTGGAAGCTGATGTTCCCGCAGCGGCAGATGTGCCTTTAGTCCTTGTTGTCGAGCCGCAAGCTCCAACATGGGCGCAGCAGATCGTCCATTTTCTTCAGACAGGGGAACTTCCCGAAGAGCAAGAAGAAGCGGAAAGAGTAGCCCGACAGTCAAGTATGTACCAGTTTGTTGACAACATCCTGTACAGAAGAAGACTCAACGGAGTGAAATTGAAGTGTATTTGCTTGGGAAGATGGACGAAGCTGTTGGCGAGATACACGGAGGCATATGTGGTCACCACATTGGCGCAAAAGCACTTGCCGCAAAGCTTTCCGGCAAGGTTTCTTCTGGCGGAAGCCCTCCGGGATGCAACTGCACAAGTAACCAAGTGTGAAGCGTGCGGTTCCATTCCAAGCAGATACACCAGCCAGCTCAAGCTCTCCAGACGATCCCTTTATCCTGGCCATTTTCGGTCAGGGGCTCGACATCCTCGGCCCCTTCCCGAAGTTGTCGGGGCTTTGAGTACTTGTACGTCGCAATCGACAAGTTCACAAAGTGGCGGAAGTGGAAGCAGTGAGGAAGGTGACAGCACAACGGCGATCAAGTTCTTGGTCAATTGTTTGCCGTTTGGGATTCCTAACCGGATCATCACCGACAACGGCACCCAATTCACGAGTCGCACCTTCATGCAGTACGTCCAAGATCTTGGCGCCAAGGTCTGCTTTGCTTATGTTGCTCATCCGAGAAGCAACGGTCAAGCAGAGAGGGCAAACGCTGAAGTGCTGCGAGGACTCAAGACCGAACTTTCGACGGGCTGCGCAAGTGCGGAAGAAACTGGATTGAGGAGCTGCGGTGGTTCTTTGGTCGATCAGACGACGCCAAATCGAGCCACCGCCGCACACCTTTTGCTCTAGTCTATGGAGCAGAGGCAGTTCTCCCCACGGAACTCGTATACGGATCACCTCGAGTACTCGCTTATGATGAGCTTGAGCAAGAGCAGCTGCGGCAAGATGACGCGCTGCTCCTTGAGGAGGATCGTCTTCAGGCTGCTGTACGAGCTGCTTGTTACCAGCAAGCTTTGCGCCGCTACCATAGCCACAAAGTTAGTGCCAGAAGTTTCGAGGAAGGCGACCTTGTTCTTCGGCGCGTTCAGTCCGCCAACAATTCCAACAAGTTGACGCCAAAGTGGGAAGGCCCTTATCGGGTGAAACGAGTCACTAGGCTCAGGCGCTGTCCGCTTTGAGACCGAAGATGGCGTTCGGTGAGAAACTCCTGAATATAGAGCATCTTCGTAAGTTTTACCATATAGGCGCGGTTGCGGAACCTGTTCCGCAACCACCCTTTTACAAGTCTTGCCGCTGTTGCATGTAATCCTTTGTACAAAGCCGGGCAGACCCGTGCATCGATAAAGCTTATGTGTTGCGCACAACTTGTCAATTTCATGCTTTCATCATTATTTTGCATGTATTATCTGACATTTTGTGCAGCATCTACACCCGGTAAGCGATAACGAGCCACAAGGCTCCATAACTTTATTTTCTCTTCTTTCTTCTCAAAAGAAAAGAAGGTTCATCCACCCACAAGTTAGCCGGGGGGGAAGGAGAAGATAATGGTGTGGGCCGCCAAGTGTCGCTCGAGGAAGTATCGCCTTGCCGGGAAAGCAAATGACAAAAAAGCTAAGTTGCTAAGTTTAAGCAATCAGTTTTTAAATTTTTAAGTTATCTTCCTCGAACGATAGTACTTTGTATGGAAAACCTGTGCGCGGAGGAACCAACTCGTAGCTAGTCGCGCCCTTACTTTGTTTCGAGTCCGCTCAACAACTTAAGTGTGCTTGTCGGAAGCGACACCGCCATGAGGGCTCTTGACGTTCAAGCACTCAGCGCTTCATGACAAGGTGCCAGCCCGACAAGTTCCCTAAAAGCGTAGGGCACAAACATACAAAGGAAGAAATCAAGTAAAGGGAATAACATTGCAATCGTTACCTAAGATAGAGTATATTACAAAATATCTTGTCGCAGATCTAATAAATTGTTCTAAACATGATCAGCAGCGACAAGGGAAAGATAAACTTGGCGGCCTAGTCCACGCGGTCGCCATCAACCTCTTGACTCCGCTCACCTGTCCCACGATGGAGTGCGACAAGGGCCTTGAGCGCTTCAACGTCGGCGATCGGGCGGCAGGGACTTGAGGACGTTGGCGAAGTTGACACCTGGATTGCGGAAGGCCACCTTCATCAACACCTTTTGGAGGGCTCCTGCGCAGATCTGGCGCGACTCGTCGGCCAGCTGCTTTGGGATCTCCTCCCGAAGCCGCTGGAGAGCCATCACCACGCCCTTGAAGAACAGGCTGAGCTTGGCGCTGGGTTGGAGATGCTCGTCGGTGGAGTACGCGAGATCCACCATCCCTAGCTCCATCAGTGTAACGCCCTCGATGCGGCTATATCTCCCACGTGTCGAAGCACGACTTAGAGGCATAACCGCATTGAAAGCAATGGCGCAAGTGAGGTAATCTTCACACAACCCATGTAATACATAAGGGAAAGAGATACATAGTTGGCTTACAGTCACCACTTCACACAAGACATAAATAAACATCCATCATTCAGATTACACTCAAGGTCCGACTCACGGAACCAAAATAAAAGAAGATACCCCAAATGCTACACGATCCCCGATCGTCCCAACTGGCTCCACTATGATCATCGGGAAAAAGACACATAGTAACGACCACGTTCCTCGTCGAACTCCCACTTGAGCTCGGTTGTGTCACCTGCACCGCATCGTCGGCACTGCAACTGTTTTGGTAGAATCTGTGAGTCACGGGACTCAGCAATCTCACACCCGAGATCAAGACTATTTAAGCTTATAGGAAGGACAGAGTTGTGAGGTGGAGCTGCAGCAAGCGACTAGCATATATGGTGGCTACATTCGCAAAAGAGAGCGAGAAGAGAAGCAAAGCACGGTCGTGAAACTAGTAGCGATCAAGAAGTGATCCTGTACTACTTACGTCAAACATAACTCCAACACCGTGTTCACTTCCCGGACTCCGCCGAGAAGAGACCATCACGGTTACACGCGCGGTTGACGTGTATTTTAATTAAGGTCAACTTCGGGTTTTCTACAACCGGACATTAACAAATTCCCATCTGCCTCATAACCGCGGGCACGGCTTTGAAAGATAATGCCTGCAGGTGTCCCAACTTAGCCCATTATAAGCTCTCACGGTCAACGAAGGATATTCCTTCTACCGGAAGACCCGATCGATCTCGAATCCCGGAGTACAAGACATTTCGACAGCAATAAAACAAGACCAGCAAAGCCGCCCGATTGTGCCGACAAATCCCGATAGGAGCTGCACATATCTCGTTCTCAGGGCACATCCGGATGAACACTACATACGGCAACCGAAGATGCCCCAAGTTGCCTTAGGGTGGCACCGCAAGTGGCTCTAGTTTGGACCAACGCTCAGAGGAGCATTGGCCCGGGGGGGGTTAAATAAAGATGACCCTCGGGCTCGCGAAAACCCGGGGGAAAAAGGCTTAGGTGGCAAATGGTAAAACCAATGTTGGGCCTTGCTGGAGGAGTCTTATTCAAAGCGAACTGTCAAGGGGTCCCATAAATCACCCAACTGTGTAGGAACGCGAAATCAAGGAACATAACACCGTATGACGGAAACTAGGGTGGCAAGAGTGGAACAAAACACTGCATAAGGCCGAGCCTTCCACCCTTTACCAAGTATATAGATGCATTAATTATAGCAGATATATATTGTGATATCCCCAACAAGTAAACATGTTCCAACAAGGAACAACATCTCCATGTTCCAACAAGGAACAAACTTTATCTTCACCTGCAACTAGCAACGCTATAAGAGGGGTTGTGCAAAGCGGTAACATAGCCAATCAACGGTTTGCTAGGAAAGGATGGTTACGGGCTGACATGGCAATATGGGTGGCATGATAAGCAAGTGATAGGCATCGCAGCATGGGCATAGCAAAAGAGCGAGCATCTAGCATAGCAAAGATAGAAGTGATTTCGAGGGTATGGTCATCTTGCCTGCAATGTTCTCAGAGTTGTCGAAAGCTTGATCCTCGTAAGCGTTCTCAACAGGTTCCTCGTTCACGAACTCGTCTCCTGGCTCTACCCAAAGCAAGAACACAGACAAAGGAACCACAATAAATCACGGTGCAATGCACAAGCAACATGATGCAAAACATGACATGATATGCGAGATGTGATATGCAATGCGTATGCGCGCTCGGAAGGAAAATGATGAACCAGGCATCAACTTGGCAAACCAAGTATGCCGCTGGAAAGATGAGATGATTTCGGTTGAAATCGATATAAAGATCACCGGAATTGGATGCACGGTTTGCAAATGACAAGCAAAACAAGAATGGCACAAATCTGCCATTAACAGCATGATGCCACTTAGCAAGCAACAAGAAAATAAGCTACTGCACCCAAACGTACCAACAAAGCACATGGCAGTGATCTACTCAAGATGCTTGACAAACGATGAACACTGAGCTACGGCTAAATCACAACATAACAGGTCCAAACAAGCATGGCAAAAGTGCAAAAATATATCAGGCTGGACATGGCATAAACAGCATCAGGAAGCAATGTTCAGAGCAAGAAAACAACATGCTACAGGAACTTATAATAGCAAAACAAGGCATGGCTTGAATATACTCAAAGCATAGAACAAAAGTACCTTACTGACTTTAAGCCAAAAAGGATCAGAAAATATAGTAATACCCATGTCAAAATAGCAATTTTCATAATGATTCAAAGAACAGGGCATGACAAAACAGATAACAAGTAGGCATGTTTAAGAGCTCAAGCACTCACTACAGAGCCTTTCATGATAAACTAAGCATACATACATCAAGAAGACATGGCATAGAAGACATACATGGCAAGAACAATATCATAGCATACACGGATCAACCACAACAACCTTGGCAAAATTGAATAACCTGTAAACAATCTGCCAGGAAACATTTTATAGCAAAAGTAGAGCTCGATTGACTCAAGCTATGGCACTCCATAATTGCAAATAAGGGCATGGATGGATAGAGCATAACCATATGTTCAAAACATCCTTACTGAAGTATCTCAAAATATGCATGGATCTCTCGGTAGCATCAAGCTAACATGGCATAAAAATATCAGCAAAACAGGGGCTGAAATCAGCAACATAATGACACCTAGTTTGCATGCTTGTGCTAGTGACCACATAGATCACAAAAATACATGGCATACACCCCTGGAAAGATGGCATGGCATTTTACAAAACACATGTAGGACTCAAATTCATAGGGTGCACACATCAATCATGGCAAAATGACAAAGTGCAAGTTCATTTAAGCGAAATGTAAACTAACATCACATAGCCCTCTTCCAACAGCATTTCAGGTATCAAGATGAGCTCAAATGAAAATGATGCAATGAGATGAAATGATCTACTCTTTGAGGCGAACAATTTGACAGATTACACGCACGAAACGGGGCTATGGGTGCAAAGTTATGGCACGATGAAAATGCAACAAATTATCACAGAAATAAGACTTAGATGAATTTCGGGGGGAAGAAGTCAACCGCTTTGGATCTCAGATCCGGTGGGCGCTGGATCGAGGCCGGCGGCGGAGGCTCACCGGAGACGGGACGAGGCCGGGCGGGCGGAGAGGGCCGGCCGGGCGGAGGAGGCGCGGCCGAGGCGGCCGCAGCACGGCGGCGATCGGGCGCTGCAGAGCTCAGCGGAGGCGGCCGACGGCGGTGGCGCGGAGGCGGCCGGCGGAGGGCGCTGGCGGCGGGCGCTGCTGGCCGGGCGGCGGATCGGCGGCGGGCTGCGGCCGGAGGCGGAGCGAGGGCGCGGCGGGCGAGGCGCATCCGGCCGGCTGGGCCATGGAGCCGACGACGGGCCGGGCAGGCGGGCGGCGGCGCTGGTGGCGGCGCCACATGGCGCGCCCAGTTGGTTCGGCGGCGGGCGGACGTGTCCGCCCAAATCGGACACGTCCGGGCGGCGGGAGAGGAGCGGGCTAGGGTTTCGGGGAATTGATCCGGATTTGAGGGGAGATGCATATTTATAGGTAGAAGGAGCTAGGAAGCTCCAAATGAGGTGCGTTTTCGCCACACGATCGTGATCGAACGACGGAGAGCATGGAAGTGACTTAGATGGGTTATTGGGCTGTTTTGAAAGGGTGTTGGGCTGCAACTTAAAAGAGGCCTTTGCGAGGGTGCGGTTAACCGTTGGAGTACCAAACGAGCTCCAAATGACCCGAACTTGACAGTGGTCTACGGTGGTATACCAAGGCCACTTGACAAACCTCGGACCATTCCGAGAAAGTTTAGTACCGCCATGGAAAAAGCGTAAAAGGGGCCGCCGGGGACATAGGAGTGCCGGATTGCAAAATGGACAACGGGGAAAAAGCTCGGAATCATGAGACGAACACGTATGCAAATGAGATGCACATGATGACATGATATAAAATGCATGACATGGACAAAATGCAAAAACGAAAGACAAATACCAACCACGGAGCGAATATCATAATCACAATGCCGAAAATGGCAAGAGTTGGAGTTACAAATATGGAAAGTTACATCCGGGGTGTTACAACACTCCACCACTACAAGAGGATCTCGTCCCGAGATCTAGGACTGAAAGAACTCCGGATATTCAGAACGGAGGTGATCCTCACGCTCCCAGGTGGCTTCTCGGTCGGAATGGTGTGACCACTTCACTTTCAGGAATTTGATTGACTTGTTGCGAGTCTTGCGCTCGGTTTCTTCAAGAATAGCAACGGGGTGCTCATGATAAGAGAGATCTTCTTGAAGGTCAATTTCTTCGTTGATAGTGCGTTCAGAGTCTTGAAGCACTTGCGAAGCGGTTGTGACACGTGAAACACATCGTGCATGTTCGCGAAGTTGGGCGGAAGCTCGTTGATAGGCGAGATCGCCTCTTTTGCCAATGATCTTGAAAGGACCCACGATCTAGGGGCAAGCTTCCTTTGATACCGGGTTGACGAGTGCCTTTCATTGAGAGACGCGAGGTAGACATGGTCTCCGATTTCAAAAGCCACATCACGGTGCTTGTCATCATAATAGCTCTTCTGGCACGATTGCGCGGCTTTGAGATTCTCACGAATGACTTTGCACATTTCTTCGGCTTCTGTGATCAAGTCGTTGACAAGAAGTTGGCATTCACCTATCTCGGACCAATTGAGAGGAGTACGACACTTTCTCGCCATAGAGAATTTCGAATGGGGCCTTGCCCAACTCGCTTGGAAGCTGTTGTTGTAGGAGAACTCGGCATATGGAAGACAATCTTCCCACTTCATACCAAGGAAATGACACAAGCCCCGAGCATATCTTCAAGGATTTGATTGACTCGCCGACTTGGCCACTTGTTAGAGGATGGAAAGCCGTCTTTGAAACGAATGTTGGTGCCCATGGCCTTCAAAAGAATCCCAAAACTTGGAGGTAAAGATGCTGCCACGGTCTGAAGAGATCACTTGTGGAATGCCGTGCAAGGAGACAATCCTGGAGGTGTATAGCTCTGCCAACTGAGCTGCTGTGATAGATTCTTTGATTGGAAGAAAATGAGCCACTTTAGTAAGCTTGTCAATGACAACGAAGATAGCATCATTTCCACGCTTGGACTTTGGAAATCCAGTCAAGAAGTCCATTTCGATATGATCAAACTTCCATTCTGGAATAGCAAGAGGTTGGAGGAGACCAGCTGGTCGTTGGTGTTCTGCTTTCACTCTTCTGCAGACATCACACTCATTCACGAATTGAGCAATTTCTCGCTTCATTCGAGTCCACCAATATGACTGCTTGAGATCATGGTACATCTTCGTACTTCCGTGATGAATGGATAGAAGCGAATTGTGTGCCTCGCTCATAATGACTTTACGAGATCACCCTTAGGAACCACAATCCGTCCTCAAGAAAAGAGTATCTTTGTCATCAATGTGGAAGCACTTGTACTTGAAATGCCCTTGTCGATACCACGCTTCACCTTTTTCACCATGGCATCCAGGAGTTGAGCCTCACGAATCTGATCTTCCAAAGTAGGAGAGACTATGAGGTTGGCAAGAAAGCCTTGAGGAGCAACTTGAAGATTCAGCTTGCGGAAAGCTTCACAGAGATCCGCCGGAAGGGCTTGAGGATTAAATGTTGCAATAAGCCTTCCTGCTCAAAGCATCTGAATGACATTGGCCTTGCCCGAGTATATTCAATACTTGGGTTGTACTCTTGAATCATTTCACCCATCGAGTCTGCCTCGAGGTTGAGGTTGGGTTGAGTGAAGATATACTTGAGACTCTTGTGATCGGTGAAAATGTCCACGTTCCTTCCCAACAAGAGATGTCTCCATGTTATCAATGCATGGACAACTGCCGCCAACTGAAGATCGTGAGTGGGGTAGTTCTTTTGTTGGGCTTCAGCTTGACGAGAGGTATAGGCCACAACTCTCTCTCTTGCATTAACACAGCACCGAGACCTTGAAGAGAAGCATCGCAGAAAACTTCAATGGCTTGGATTCATCAGAGGAGTCAAGACAGAGCTGTGACGAGTTTCTCTTTGAGGGTATTGAAAGCAACGCCACACTCAGAGACCATACATACTTCACATGCTTCGAAGGAGGTTGGAAAGAGGCTTTGCAATCTTAGAGAAGTTCTCAACGAATCTTCGCAATAGCTTGCAAGGCCAAGAAAATCATGGAGTCTGCTTGACATTCCGAGGAGGTTCCCAATTCACAACTGCGGACACCTTCTCGGGATTAACAGCGATGCCCTTAGCGGAGATGATATGACCAAGATAAAGCACTTCATCAAGCCAAAATTCACATTTGGAGAACTTAGCATAGAATTGATGCTCTCTGAGCTTGTCTAGCACCAATCGCAAATGTTTGGCATGATCCTTCTTATTCTTGGAGAAGACCAAAATATCATCCAGATAGACCAAGATGAATTCATTGGTGTAGGGGTTGAAGATGAAGTTCATCATCCGAGAGAATGTTGGCGGAGCATTGGCAAGGCCGAAAGACATGACAGTATATTCATAAGAACCAAAGCTTGTTCTGAATGCTGTCTTGGGAATATCTTGTTCACGAATGCGAATCTGATGATAACCCATACGAAGGTCAAGTTTGGAGAACACTTTAGCACCTTTGAGTTGCTCGAAAAGCTCATTGATGTTGGGAAGTGGATACTTGTTCTTGATTGTCTTCTTATTCAATGGACGGTAATTGACGACAATCGGTCCGTGCCATCCTTCTTCCGGAAAAAGAACACCACAACCCCAAGGAGATGAACTCGGTCCGATCAAACCCAGACGCTCTTGTTCATCGAAGCTGCTTCTTCAATTCCTTCAGCTCATTAGGTCCAAGCTCGTATGGACGCTTGCAAACGGGTTCATGCGGGCTCAAGATCGATAACGAATTCAAGCGGGCCGATGAGGAGGCATACCCGAAGCTCTTCCGAAAGACATCTTGGTACTCACAAACGATCGGAATCGAGAGATAGCATCCAATTCGCCCTTCTCATTGAGAGAAAACAACCAATGGTTTCATCACGAGCGCATAGATGATCACATCATTAGAAGAGTGAGTCAATTGAATTTCCCTGGCAGCACAATCAAGCTGAGCTTTGTGCTGATAAAGCCAGTCCATCCCGAGAATAAGATCAATATCCGAGTCACCAAGAACAATTGGTTTAGCCAGAAATCTATAGTCGCCCATCTTGATAGAAACATCCGGGACGCAAATATTAGATGTCATTTGCTTACCCGGGGACACAATCTTCAACGGAATAGGAATCTTTTCCGTCACAAACTCATGCTTGGCAACAAAAGGTCTCGAAATGAAAGAAAGCGATGCACTAGTATCAAATAAAACTTTTGCAGGAATATCATTAACTGGAAGATTACCCATAATCACATCAGAAGAATCCTCTGCTTGCGCTGCATTCATCATGTTCACCTTTGCGACTTGGGATTATGCTTGACCACCGCATTGCCGGAAGATTTCACAGAGGAGGAGGCGGAAGGCGCCTTTGGTTGAAGCACTTGTTCGCATAGTGACCTTTCTGCTGACACTTGTTGCAAGTCACCTCTGAGAGCGGACGGTGGTAAGGAGCATTTGACCTTGGAGCTTGAGAATTTGACTTGTTCTGATAGCCTGGGTTGGGCGGGTGGGAAGATCCACGACCACCTGAGTTCTTCTGCTGATAAGGCTGACGGAACGGAGGAGGAGGAAGGTAGAACTTCTGCTGCTTAGCTGCCACTTGAGAGGAGGAAGAAGACTGAACTGCATCCCTGATTCTCTTCTTAGAAGCCTCACATTTGAGCTGGGCAGCTTCTTGCTTCAGTGCCATGCGGAGGTGGAGGTGGAGGGTTCGACTGATTCCCATCATTTCGTTCCGGATTCTGACACGTTGGCGGAGCCATCCTGAAGAGGGTGACATCCGTTAGCACTTGATAGACAGATAGACAAGTAGAATCAATGGATAGAAATCGCAACATATAGTCTTCACAATAAACATTCGAACAAGGTTGAACGAATGAATTCCAAAAGCGAACATCACACGTCCATTAAGGTGAGAAGCCACTTGATTAAAGGTTGATGAAAAAATAACAAGGTACGATCGAACAAATAAGTGGTAAGGATTACCCAATCACAAACCAAATATCTCAAGGAAGAAATGCTAGGAGCTACTTGAATCCCACCTATAAACTCCCAAACTTTCTGGTTATGCAATCTGGTGTTGGGGATACAGGAACACAAAATATATCACCCAAACTAACAATACCTAGATCCAAATTGTATCCATCCGTCAACACATAACCAAGAAACCTTCGAAATCATGTACCTCGCCTTCAAAAGCATCCGTTATACGAGTCATGGCAATACTCCCGAGCTCGCCTCAAGATCAAGTTATCGGGTTATCTCACCAACAAATGCACAAAAGAGATTTCGATGTCGGCAAATCTCGTATTCCAGAATGCAACGATAAAATTGTGACGACAACACCTCGGAGCTCAACTCCCCGGACACCGCCACAACCCCTAAATGTCGAGGCACCAAGAACAATGTTCTCGCCAAAAAACCATCGAACGATTCCAAGATACCCGCGTGATCCTAAAAAAATTTAGTGAAATTTGAGGAGAGAAGAGTCAAAACTTCTACGTCAGAGACCTCACCAGAGCGACGAAGGACCGGGAGTAAAAGAATCCTACTCTCGATATATATAATCCTAAGACTCAAACATTTTGTTCTAGACTCAACAACGCCAAAGAAACAATCAAGCGGGGGGCTCCTAAGTCGGGATGGCTCGATTACCAACTTGTAGCGCCCTCGATGCGGCTATATCTCCCACGTGTCGAAGCACGACTTAGAGGCATAACCGCATTGAAAGCAATGTCGCAAGTGAGGTAATCTTCACACAACCCATGTAATACATAAGGAAAGAGATACATAGTTGGCTTACAATGCCACTTCACACAATACATAAATAAACATCCATCATTCAGATTACACTCAAGGTCCGACTACGAACCAAAATAAAAGAAGATACCCCACATGCTACACAGATCCCGATCGTCCCAACTGGCTCCACTCACGATCATCCGAAAAGACACATAGTAACGACCACGCCCTCGTCGAACTCCCACTTGAGCTCGGTTGCGCCACCTGACCGCATCATCGGCACCTGCAACTGTTTTGGTAGAATCTGTGAGTCACGGGGACTCAGCAATCTCACACCCGCGAGATCAAGACTATTTAAGCTTATAGGAAGGACAGAGTTGTGAGGTGGAGCTGCAGCAAGCGACTAGCATATATGGTGGCTACATTCGCAAAAGAGAGCGAGAAGAGAAGCAAAGCACGGTCGTGAAACTAGTAGCGATCAAGAAGTGATCCTGAACTACTTACGTCAAACATAACTCCAACACCGTGTTCACTTCCCGGACTCACGAGAAGAGACCATCACGGTTACACGCCGTTGATGTGTATTTTAATTAAGGTCAACTTCGGTTTTCTACAACCGACATTAACAAATTCCCATCTGCCTCATAACCGCGGCACGGCTTTCCAAAGATAATGCCCCGCAGGTGTCCCAACTTAGCCCATTATAAGCTCTCACGGTCAACGAAGGATATTCCTTCTACCGAAGACCCGATCGATCTCGAATCCCGGACTACAAGACATTTCGACAAAGAATAAAACAAGACCAGCAAAGCCGCCCGATTGTGCCTACAAATCCGGTAGGAGCTGCACATATCTCGCTCTCGTGGCACATCCGGATGAACACTACGTCGGCAACCAAGATGCCCCAAGTTGCCTCGTGGTGGCACCGCAAGTGGTTTAGTTTGGACCAACGCCGAGGAGCATTGGCCCGGGGTTAAATAAAGATGACCCTCGGCTCGCGAAAACCCGGGGAAAAGGCTTAGGTGGCAAATGGTAAAACCAATGTTGGGCCTTGCCGGAGGAGTCTTATTCAAAGCGAACTGTCAAGGGGTCCCATAAATCACCCAACCGTAAGGAACGCGAAATCAAGGAACATAACACCGTATGACGGAAACTAGGGTGGCAAGAGTGGAACAAAACACTGCATAAGGCCGAGCCTTCCACCCTTTACCAAGTATATAGATGCATTAATTATAGCAGATATATATTGTGATATCCCCAACAAGTAAACCTGTTCCAACAAGGAACAACATCTCCATGTTCCAACAAGGAACAAACTTTATCTTCACCTGCAACTAGCAACGCCATAAGAGGGGCTGTGCAAAGCGGTAACATAGCCAATCAACGGTTTGCTAGGAAAGGATGGTTAGGGGCTGACATGGCAATATGGGTGGCATGATAAGCAAGTGATAGGCATCGTAGCATGGGCATAGCAAAAGAGCGAGCATCTAGCATAGCAAAGATAGAAGTGATTTCGAGGGTATGGTCATCTTGCCTGCAATGTTCTCAGAGTTGTCGAAAGCTTGATCCTCGTAAGCGTTCTCAACAGGTTCCTCGTTCACGAACTCGTCTCCCGGCTCTACCCAAAGCAAGAACACAGACAAAGGAACCACAATAAATCACGGTGCAATACACAAGCAACATGATGCAAGACATGACATGATATGCGAGATGTGATATGCAATGCGATCGCGCTCCGGAAGGAAAATGATGAACCAGGCATCAACTTGGCAAACCAAGTATGCCACTGAAAGATGAGATGATTTCGGTTGAAATCGATATAAAGATCACCGAATCGGATGCACGGTTTGCAAATGACAAGCAAAACAAGAATGGCACAAATCGCCATTAACAAATGATGCCACTTAGCAAGCAACAAGAAAATAAGCTACTGCACCCAAACGTACCAACAAAGCACATGGCAGTGATCTACTCAAGATGCTTGACAAACGATGAACACTGAGCTACGGCTAAATCACAACATAACAGGTCCAAACAAGCATGGCAAAAGTGCAAAAATATATCAGGCTGGACATGGCATAAACAGCATCAGGAAACAATGTTCAGAGCAAGAAAAAACAACATGCTACAGGAACTAATAATAGCAAAACAAGGCATGGCTTGAATCTACTCAAAGCATAGAACAAAAGTACCTTACTGACTTTAAGCCAAAAAGGATCAGAAAATATAGTAATACCCATGTCAAAATAGCAATTTTCGTTAGCAGATTCAGCAACAGGGCATGACAAAAACAGATAACAAGTAGGCATGTTTAAGAGCTCGAAGCACTCACTACAGAGCCTTTCATGATAAACTAAGCATACATACATCAAGAAGACATGGCATAGATGACATACATCGCAAGAACAATATCATAGCATACACGGATCAACCACAACAACCTTGGCAAAATTGAATAACCTGTAAACAATCTGCCAGGAAACATTTTATAGCAAAAGTAGAGCTCGATTGACTCAAGCTATGGCACTCCATAATTGCAAACAAGGGCATGGATGGATAGAGCATAACCATATGTTCAAAACATCCTTACTGAAGTATCTCAAAATATGCATGGATCTCTCGGTAGCATCAAGTTAACATGGCATAAAAATATCAGCAAAACAGGGAATGAAATCAGCAACATCATGACACCTAGTTTGCATGCTTGTGCTAGTCACCACATAGATCACAAAAATACATGGCATACACCCCTGGAAATATGGCATTGCATATTACAAAACACATGTAGGACTCAAATTCATAGGGTGCACACATCAATCATGGCAAAAATGACAAAAGTGCAAGTTCTGTTAAGAAACAGAAACTAACATCACATAGCCCTCTTCCAACAGCATTTCGGGCATCAATATGAGCTCAAATGAAAATGATGAAATCAGGTGAAATGATCTACTCTTCGAGACGAACATTTTGACATATTACACGCACGAAACGAAGCTACGGGTGCAAAGTTATGGCACGATGAAAATGCAACAAATTATCACGTAAATAAGATGATGAATTTCGGGGGGAAGAAGTCAACCGCCTTGGATCTCAGATCCGGTGGGCGCGCGGATCGAGGCCGGCGGCGGCGGCTTGCCGGAGGCGGGGACGAGGCCGGGGCGGGGAGGAGAGGGCGGCCGGGCGGAGGAGGCGCGGCCGAGGCGGCCGCAACGGCGGGCGATCGGCGCCGCCAGAGCTCAGCTGGAGGCTGCCGACGGCGGCGGCGCGGGAGGCGGCCGACGGCGGCGGGCGCGGGAGGCGGCCGCCGGAGGGCGCGGCGGCGGGCGCCGCTGCCCCGGGCGGCGGATCGGCGGCGGGCTGCGCCGGAGGCGGGAGCGAGGGCGCTAAGGCGGAGGCGCATCGCCGACTGGCTCATGGGGCGGCGCGACGGGCGGGCGGCGGGCGGCGGCGCTGGTGGCTGGCGCCACGTGGCGCGCCTCGTTGGTTGGCGGGCGGCGGGCGGACGTGTCCGCCCGAATCGGACATGTCCGGGCGGGGAGAGGAGCGGGGCTAGGGTTTCGGGGGAATTGATCCGGGATTTTGAGGGGGAGATGCATATTTATAGGTAGAAGGAGCTAGGAAGCTCCAAATGAGGTGTGGTTTTCACCCACACGATCGTGATCGAACGACGGAGAGCATGGAAGTGACTTAGATGGGTTATTGGGCTGTTTTGAAAGGGTGTTGGGCTGCAACTTAAAAGAGGCCTTTGCGAGGGTGCGGTTAACTGTTGAGTACCAAACGAGCTCCAAATGACCCGAACTTGACAGTGGTTCACGGTGGTATACCAAGGCCACTTGACAAACCTTGACCATTCCGAGAAAGTTTAGTACCCGCCACGGAAAAACGTAAAGGGGACGCCGGGGACATAGGAGTGCCGGATTGTAAAACGGACAACGGGGAAAAAGCTCGGAATCATGAGACGAACACGTATGCAAATGAGATGCACATGATGACATGATATAAAATGCATGACATGGACAAAATGCAAAAACGAAACACAAAAACCCAACCACGGAGGGAATATCATAATCACAATGCCGAAAATGGCAAGAGTTGGAGTTACAAATATGGAAAGTTACATCCGGGGTGTTACAATCAGCTCCTTGTCGATGGCGGCGGCTGTATTCACAAGACATTCGGTCCAGATCGTCACATTTTCTCTGAAGGTGTTGTGGGCGGTCGTGGCATCCGCCAGCAGCTCCTCGTTGGCCTTGATCTTCTCCAACAGGCCCACTTCCCGCTCCTTGGCGCCATCCAGCGTCTCCGTCAAGGTGGACAGCTTCAGCTCAAGATCCGCCTTGGAGTCCTTGGCGGCATCGAGCTCTTTGATCTTCTCAGTGAAACGACCCTGCAACTCGCCAAGAGTATAGGCGTCCTTCTCGGCCAAGGCTTCAGCCCGGTGACCTCCTCGCCTTTTCTCCGGAGGGTGGCCTCCAAATGCGCCACCCTCGCCTCCAATTACTTTTGGCGGCCTCGGCAGCTGACGCGCGCCCTTTGCCTCCTTGAGTGCTCCGCCAATTGATTGCTTTCCAAGGCAAGATCTTCCTCATAGCTGCCGAGGTTGATCTTCCGCTGCGCCACCACCTTCTTGCGCAGAGCTTCGCCGGCAAGCCTTTGCTGCTCCTCGACCTCGCCTTCTCCAGATGAAGGCCGTGCGCCTCGCAAAGTTGCTCCCGCGCTCGCTACGCCCCGAGAGTTTCCTTGTTGGCACGCCGAGCTCTTCTGCGCGCTTCTCCATGTCAGCCTCCCGCTCGCGACAAGTGCTTCCCGCGACTCAGCTTAGCTTGTCGGGCGCGGTAGAGCGACAGCAGCTTCTTCAACAGCTGCTCCTCCTCAGATTGCCATCGCTGCCGCTTGCCAACCAACGACAGCCCAGCCGGAGGCGAGCAGCTCGTCAAGGTCTCCTCGACCGGGCGCCGGAGCTCGACGCCCATGGAAGCTTGATGAAGATGCCTTCACGACCTTCGATAGGCGCCAGTCTGGGGCTCTTCGAGCCTGGTGCTGCATCGGTGGCGGAGGGATCGGCGGTCGGCATAGCGCCTCGGGCGCCCCTGCGGCCTCGTGGTCGCCAAGACGATCACTGCACCCTCTCCCAGCCTTTGCGCCAAGAGCTCTCGGCGGCCTCTTCGCCAAGGGACCCATCGGCGCCGGCCTCCTCCTCCATGTTGGCGGCGTTGCCATTGTTGCCGGCCCCTCCTCGCCGCAACCTCAGTCTCCATCGGCTCTCCGCAGATGGATCTGACGATCGAAAAAGAAAGAACAATCAAGCGATGTTCAAAAGAAGAACAGAAGAAAAGGACCCAAGGGAAATTTTCAAGTAAGAAGATTACCTGCAATGGGATCTCAGAGCCGCGGTCTCCACCATCGGAGGGTCTTGGCGCTGCCCCTTGTCGGAGAAGCTCCCTTGTCGGAGAGGCCTCCCTTGCCGGAGAGCGCCCTTGGCGGAGAGTTCTCCCTTGGCGCGAGTTGAAGGCATGTAACTTCGAGGACCTCCGGGCCTCCCCGATGAGGCTGCTCGCCTCCTGCACAATTCAACAAGTCGATATCAAGTGAAGAAGGAGCACCCAAGCACACCTAACCGTAAGAAATAAATCAAATACTTACGCTGGGGCCGGCTGGGGCTGCTCGATGAAGGGTCGCCGGATCCGCAAGGAGTCTCAAACGCGCCTCCTGTCAGCCATGGGGATTGTCTTCATGACAACCACCGGGTCTTGGCTCTTCAACGCCTCCGAGCCAGCGCCCCGAGAAAGGAAAGAGTTCGTAATGAAGCAAATCGATACAAGACAAAACAGCAATTTGAAGAATTATAAGTACAATGACAAGATCTTACTCTTCTTCTTCTTCCTCGAGCTGAGAGCGAGAAGTCGACCCGCTTCCACCTCCGGCGCGACGAGCTGGAAGAGTAGGCTCCTCGACGCTGGCAAAAGGGAGCCGTGGTCCCCGACGGCCCCGCCCAGCTTGCTTGTGGCGGCGTGAGGCGCCCTGCTGCAACAGAGCTTGCAGCGGTGGAGCGCGGGCGCACGGCGGACGGCCAGGTGGCCCGCCGCCGCCCGCCACTTCTCCGGTCTTATGAGGCGCTTTCTGGGGGGCGCTGCTCCTCCCGCTGCAAGCTACCCGGCGGAGGGGGCGCCTCGGCAGCTCGCTCGGCCAGCCGCCGGGCTCGACCTGCTCCTCCTCGCCGCAACTCTCTCGACGGCAAGGCTTGCCGCCGGCTGCCTCTCGCCTCCACGGTGAACCCAAACACGCCAGCGCAGAAGTTGCTGCCGCCTCCAACCTTGTGGCAATGCGCACCATCTCTTGCTCGGTGGTGTCGCGGTGAGCCACTTCGCCGTCGGCGCGATCGGCACTTCTTCCAAGCTGTCAAGAACCGCCGACGACGCCATCGGCGGGTTTTGCCAAGTTGGAAAGATCCCATGGAATCGCGACAACGGCATCATCGCACGGATGCGGTCAAGCGACGAGTTGTTGCACAAAGGCACGACCCCTTGGCAACATGAACCACTGGGCGATCTGGTCAGCTTGAACAGCTCCAAAGAAGATCGCATCCAGCTCCAAGATAGTGAAATTCCAGTTGAGGCCCGGCGCAGCCTCATGATGTCCGGCTATGCTTTGAAACTCCCAAGCAGGTCTCCCCTCTCCTGCAAGGGAGCGTCTGGCGCGGCGGCGAGGAAATCCGCGCCAACAGCGATACAAGAAGTCTTGCATGCCCGAGGCGCAAGATCCGGTCACGGCAATCTTCAACTTGGCGCCCTCCGCCAAGTTGCTCCAAACGCTGTCACAAGACTATGGGATTTTGGCGCAGGCAGTGAAAGGCTGTGGGTTCTCCTCTATAATCCAACACCAATCGGCTCTCCACTCCTCCCACTTGCTGCGAAGCTCTCCTTCCAGATACGCTTCTTTCTTGCCGATCCTGGAGATCCAAGCAATCCCTCCGGCAAGCGGCTCTAGTATCCCGAACTTGTGCACGGGCAGTTGCAGCACCCCGCGGCAGGGCTTGCCTAGTGACCGCCAAGGTCCTCCGCAGCTCCTTTGGAGCCATTCAAGAACAAAGTATTCAAGGCCCCGGCAAGAGGAGCTTGCCGGGAAGGCCACTCAAGGCACGAAGGAAACAAGACCCCGGCAAGAGGAGCTTGCCGGGAAGGCTCGGTGAGCGACAAGCTCCCGAGCGCGATAAGGGTTCAATCGCGGCAAGGCGCTTGCCGCGGCAGGCAACCTCTCTCATCTCCGCCTCCACCATCTACCAACGTGTCGCCATGGGGCCATTCCAGCGCAGGTGTCAAGAGGCTGTGCAGCCAGCGGGAGTAGCGAGCAGCGGCCGACAAGCTTACCATCGTGGCAAACGGTGGTGCACTTGACGGTCCCTCACAGAATCGCTTAGGCGACGTGGACGGGCATTTATTGATCTTGTCCCTTGCCGCCGAAAGTTAGGTATATGCACCGTACATAATCGCATGTGTCGGTGTACCAACCACTGCTTTTCCCATTTTTGCCTCGCTCACGCTAAGCACCGTGGTGACCCCTTGAGCCTATAAAAGGAGGCACATGTGCAACGAGAAAGGGTTCACTGGTTCGGTTCATTCGACTCATTCGAGACCACACTCACTCAGGCTAGGTTTTGTAGCTCCCATTGCTCCCTAGCAAGAACACAATATAATCAACCAAGCAAAGAGTAGGAGTATTATCTCCCGAGAGCTCGGCTGGGTAAACTGCTCGTGTGCATCGCCGACCGCTCTTTGTGCAATCTCCGCCCCCCTCCGAACCACAAGGGACTCGGTCCGCCAGTCCCATAGGTGTTCGTGGGTCACGGCCAGCTTCCCGACATGCGGCGTGGTTTCAAAGGAGGCCCCGGACGGCCCATCTTCATCAACGAACTCAAGACCTCGCGAGGGGCTGAGATTCATGGGCGGACGACCAAGAGCTTCTCAGCGCGGCCTCGTCAGGCTGGCTCATGAGGAGGCGGAGAGCTCAAGGCGGGTACTCGCGAGGTGCCCGTGGACGCAAGCCATGACGACCAAGGGCGCCACGGGCGCCAGCCAGCAGAAGGCCCTCCTTTCCTCTTTGGTGCAAAGGGGGCAAGTGCAGGCAAGAGCATCAAGCAAAGGCATCTGTTTTGGTGCAACAAGACCAAGACCAGCCCCAACGGCTAGAATGCAGTCATCATGGAGCCCAAGCAGGCGTCATCACCAGAGCCTTTGGCAGGCAAGGACCAACTTTAGTCAGGATAAGTGTACCCGTTGTTCCCCTTCAAAATGGCCAATTGTTGGCGCCCTTCCCGCTCAATATTTGGGAAGAGGCCCAGGGCCTTCGTCTATATAAGTAGAGCTAGCCACCATAGAATGGAGGAGAGAGGATCGAGCATTCGGAATCCAGAGAGAGAGGATCGAGCATTCGGAATCTAGAGAGAGAGAGAAACCCGCTCCTCAGGCTAGAGCGACGGGATACCACTTAGCAGTTCATCACACCCACCAAGAACAGACCCTCGCGAGGTTGTTCTTCCCTGTACTGTTCTTCATCAGCCCCAGAGGCAATCCACACACCACAAACTAGAGTAGGGTATTACACCACAACGGTGGCCCGAACTAGTATAAATCTTGTGTCTCTTGTGTTGTTCTTGCTAGTAGTTTAGGTCCCTGCGATTCGGCGAGGTACGAGGCGGTGGAGGGTTGGATCTCCGCGCGCACCCCAGAGTTCGAACCTTAAGGGTCTGCCGGAACCCGTAATCCGACATTTGGCGCGCCAGGTAGGGGTGCGCCGGAATCTGCCTTTCGTCGCCTCGTTCTTCCCCGACCACCGCAACCATGTATGACGCTCGTCGGGCTCACGCCGAGCGCCGAGCCGCCCTCACTTCCCACGTCACCCAGACGGCTCCCGTCGGCGGACGTCCTCGCTGCTCTCGTCGCTTTTGTCAACGCCGCCACTGCCCGGCGGGAACGAGCAGCAAGCGCCGCCCCAAAGACTCGCCCATGAGGCGGACGGCCGCACCGCCACGCTTTCGCCACCCCGCTGGTTCTTCGTCGCAAGGCCCCTGCGGCGGCCATGGAGGCCCGAGCTGCACTCATCGCGCTAACGAGCTCCTGCGCTACGCCCCATCGACGACGCTTCACGAAGAATGGCTCGACCGCGCCGCCGAGCTCGTCTCGATCGCGGGAGGCGACTCTGCCGTCTGCCCGCTGCACCGCACCCGCCGCTGGCGATGAAGCTCCGGGCGCCACCCGCCTCCTCAAGACGACGCCTGCCCTAAGGCGCGTGGCCTCTGGCGGAACCTGCTCGCCAGCGCCGCGCGCAAGAGCAGAGCTGCCAAGAAGTTCTCGCCCGCAAGAAGCTGCCCGAGCGCCCCGCCTAGCACGCCAAGACCTGCGCTGCCCCACCGTGGCGCAGGAGGCCTGCAAGACCAAGCTCTCGCCGTCCGAGGCCCCATACACGGCGGGCTGCCGCGCCTTCACCACCGAGCTGCGTGGCGTCGCGTGGCCCGCCAAGTTCAAGCCAGACCTGCCCCCACGCTACGACGGCACGGCTGACCCTATGGAGTTCCTCCAGCTCTACGAGCTGGGCATCGAGGCTGCCAACGGAGATGAAAAGGTCATGGCGAACTGGTTTCCCATGGCGCTCAAGGACGGAGCCCGCACCTGGCTCCTGAATCTGGCCCTAGGCACGATCTCTTCCTGGGCCGAGATGCGCACCCGCTTCATCGCCAACTTCCAAGGTACTCGCGACCGGCCACCCGCCGTGAGCGACATGCGCCGGATCAAGCAGCAGCCAGGGGAAACCCTGCAAAAGTACATCCAGCGCTTCAACAACGCGCGCCTCAAGATCCCCAAGGTAACGGAGGAGGCCATCATCTCTGCCTTCTCCGACGGCGTGAGCGACGTCAAGATGAAGGAGGAGCTGGCGATGCATGAAGATTTGTGCACCTCCTGAGCTGTTCAACTTGGCGACCAAGCGCGCCAGGCTGAGGAGGCGCCTCCCTCCTCGAGCTGCCTCGCCATGATCCCAAGAGAAGAAGTCCAAGGCCAAGGACGAAGTGCAAGGGGCTGCCGTGCTCGCGATCGAACCAGACACCAAGCGGGCGTAGATCAGCCCGAGTCTTCCAAGGGCAGCCGGTATGCGGTACCACGACCTCCACACCCACAACACAAATGAATGTCAAGAGCTCCGGCCGTAGGCGAAGGAAGGGTCGGCAGACGCCTGAGCGCAGCGACGGGGCTACGGCCGAGGAGGAGGAAGAAATGCAGACGCTGGAAGATCATGCGGCCCGCGCCAAGGGTGGCGCGACCAACCTCGCGAGGACTGCTGGCAAGACCCACCTGGCGAGGGGGGGTGGAGGGATCAGCCTCGTGAGGATCGTCCGCAAGGGAACGCAGGCCTCCCTCCGCTGCCGCCGCCACCAAGGAGAATCGAAGACCATCATCAGGACGAGGGGGCTAGGGGCTTCCAGGAAGCGCGTGCGATCGTCTGCATCCTGGGCGGAGCTCAAGCCCCAGCCTCTCACCGCATCTTCAAGCAGTTCACCCGTGAAGTGAATGCAGTCCTCCCCAAGCTCGAGTCCACGCGCCCTCTCAGGTGGTCGGCGTGCACCATCACGTTCAGCTCAGCGGATCATCTCAAGTCGCAGCCACACCGGAGTTCTCCCAATGCTTTGCTCCCCAATCATCAAGAACGTGCTGGTCACCAAGACCTCATCGACGGCGGAGCGGGCTCAACGCCCCGTCCGTGGAGACATTCAGCAATCTTCAAGTGCCCTACACCAGCTTCAGCCAACCAAGCCCTTCTCCGGAGTCACCGACGGCTCCACGGTCCCGATCGGGCAGGTCTGCCTTCCCGTCACCTTCGGGCCCGCGACAACTACCACACCGAGCTCATCGACTTCGACGTCGCCCACATTCGCCGCCAGACAACGCCATCCTCGGTACCCAGCGTTGGCCAAGTTCATGGTCAGAACTCCACCATGGCTACAACATCCTCAAGATGCCAGAAGCGGCGGGTCATCACGGTGCCCCGTGAAGAGAGAGATGTAGTGTGCTCCCCGAGCGAAGCTTTTCAGCCGCGTCACCGGAAGACCTGCACCACAAGCAGCAGGATGCCTCGAGGCAGCACCCAAGAAGAAGAAGACATCGACCGCCCGGCTCATCAAGAGACAGTTCCCTCAGGCCCGCAGACCGGCCAGGGGAGCCCTTCCATCGCATAGGAAAGCGCGCCGCCCTCCTCCTCAGCAGGGCTCGGGGCTCTCCCTGAGGGCCACCGACCTCGCCAAGGTCTCGAGGAGGCACTTGGGCACCACGTGGAGGCGTGTTTCAAGCACGCTTCTCGCAAGGTGAGCAAGACCAGGAGGACAGGACCCCGAGAGTTCACGCCAAGGCCGCTCAGAGTTACAGAGTCAAGGGTCATGAGGGGCAGCCGCCGCCACTCACTGTGGCCCCCCATCCAGCGAGGATGGTGGGCTGCAGCGTCTGATCGACATACCAGGGCTCAACCGAGCCGATCTCAAGAGCGCCTGCCCTCGCGAGTGGGACGCTGCAGGGTCCGCCCCACAGCTATGTACGCATGCCTTATGGCCTGCCAAACGCGGCCTGCTGCACACCAGCGTCTCATGAGGACCATCCTGAGGCTCAAGAGGTCGCACGCCACAGCCTGGCGAAGATGGAGATGGCCCGTGAGGGGCCGCCGCCCCGAGCCTCCCGAGGCCCCGGCCTGGGGCTCGTGAGGATCGGCTCCGCAGCCCACCGAGTCTGCTACATCAACGACCCTTCATCCCCAACATCACCAGTGACATCTTTAAGTTTTATTTTGGTGGGGCGCCTTCAGGTCAGATTATTCCCAGCCATGGGTCCGCCCTGCGGCATGTATCCCTTTTATTTCATGCCTTTAGCTTATCCTGTTGGGGCGCCTCGGCTGCATCATCCCCAAGCCGCTCGGGCGATCCCCAGCTGCATGTATCCTTCATGCTTTTCCTTAGGATTATGCTCTCGCTCCACCATGCTTGTTATTTGGTGCCTTCTCTGGGTGGCGAAATCTTGCATGTTAAAGGGGGTGCTGAGCATCGCGACTCAGGGCTCCTACCGCTCTCCGCCCTCACCCTCTGGTCTTGTCCATGGCATCGCGACCGGCTTGCCACGACGGTAGAGACCAGCCCGAGAGCCGGACCCGAGGACGAGTTTCATCATCCAATCCAGCTTATGCGTTAAAGGGGGTGCTCGAGCATCACGACTCGGGGCTCCTACCGCTCTCCGGCCCTCACCCTCTGGTCTTGTCCACGGCATCGCGACCGGCTTGCCAATGACAGAGAGACCAGCCGAGAGCCGGACCAAGACGAGAGTTGCTGCGTCGACCCAGCTTATGCAGCTAAAGGGGGTGCCTGAGCATCGCGACTCAGGGCTCCTACCGGCTCTCCGGCCCTCACCCTCTGGTCTTGTCCATGGCATCGCGACCTGGCTTGCCAGCGACGGTAGAGACCAGCCCGAGAGCCGGGACCCGAGGACGTAGAGTTGCGTCATCTAACCTAGCTTGCGCGTTAAAGGGGGGTGCCTGAGCATCGCGACTCAGGGCTCCTACCGGCTCTCCGGCCCTCACCCTCTGGTCTTGTCCATGGCATCGCGACTGCTTGCCGGCCGACGGTAGAGACCATCCCGAGAGCCGGACCAAGACGAGAGCACCGCATCCGCCAATTTTGCAGAACACACTCAAGATAAGGCCCGAGCCAGCGCAACCCGCCTTGAGGTAGGGCCTCGTGAGTCTCGCGCTGGCTCACGAGTGCCCCGGCACACCTCGCGAGGCCTCTCGCGCCACTCCAAAGCAACTAACGGCAGGACTAACGATCGCCCCGGCGAGCTCTTGTTCCCTTTGTGGTGAACCTGCAGGGTCCCTCCGAGGAGCACGGAACGACCTCGCCACGCAATCTCTCGCCAGCCAGGGCACGGACCTGGCGCCGCGCCAGGAAGCATCGCCCTAACCCTCGAGATAAGTCACCCTCCGGACACACTAGTCATCGCAACACCATCCCCACACTCAATGCAACTCCGTGTTAGCAACGTCGCTCTCCTTTCACCAATGATGGCTGCTTGAGCGCCAAGGGGACCCCGAGCATCGCGACTCGAGGCTCTTCACGGGACCTCGGTCGCTCACCTCCTGGCCTTGACCACGGCATCGCGACCAGCATACCAGCGACAGCTGAAGCCGCTTTGGGACTGGGACCTGTCAAGAGAGCACCAAGCCCTCACGAGGTCCGAAAGGAAGAAATCGAGCTAGAACGGAATGAGCATCCCGCATTGCCTCATAACAAGGATCACATTGACAAACGAAGCTATAAATATCTTACAAGCCCCCGCGGGGTACATTCTTGGCTCCTCGCAGGAACAATAGACGCGAATCCTAAGGAGTCCTATCTCAGGGGACCACCGAGGCGACGCCATCATCAACAAGGGCCACCCGGTCGGAGCCAACCCCATCCGGATCGGGGCGGCGACGGCTCGACGAGCCCGCCTCGCTCCGGGAGCGCGCGCAGGCTCGGGGCTCGTGGCTGCTGCCACTGCCTCCGCATCGCTAAGAGCTCGGCGGAGTCGCTGGATCCTCCGACGCCTTCCGCCGCTGAGGAGCTGCCAAGGAGCGGGCGGTTGGCCTCTGTCTCACCGCAGCAGACCCGACCACCTCTCCCGGGCAGCACTCCAGCCGACGACCCTCCGTGTCAAGAGCTTGAAGGACATCACCGGCACCGTCGTACTCCTGTGGATCGTGAGGGCCCCTCGCCTGCAGACCGGGCGACCTCGTCCCCAGCCTCGAGTCATGAAGACCTCGCCTGGGCAACCACCGCAACCTCTGCCCTGTCACGAGGGTGCACGCAGCCGGCGTCTTGCAACCAGAGTCTCGAGGCTCCCCTGCGGACGACAAGTGAAGAAAGAAGGAAGACGAATCCAAGACTTGGGAGGCGCGGCGGCGCCAAGCACGAACTCCCGCAGAGCCTCGGCGTGAACTCCGGGGGAAGACGACACCCTCGTGACCCGCCGGTGTCGCCGACGGCGTCGCTCGTGGCGCCCGGCGCCACCTCCTTCGGGCCACCAATCTGCGCATACAAGGAAGAGGAAACCACGGTGGCGGCTGCACGCACTGCAGCACGGGCGCCTCCTCGCGCTCCTGCCCTGACACGGAGGGCAAGCCGCTTTTTTGGGGGAGCGGGTCAGGATCCTCTTGAGGAGCCTTTCCCTTTTCTTCCCTGGAGAACCGGCGGATCGGAGCCATGGCAACCAGACGAGACGAGGAAGAGTAGAAGCAGAAGGATATACTGGAAGGGCGCACGCCGTTCCGTACTTATAGCCGGCGGAGGCCAACCGTCGACCTCCGCGATCACCAGTCATCATACCCAGCTCTGCATGCAAGGACCTGTCGAATCCGGGCGGTTACCGAGGCATCATGGGGATGCAGTGCGCCCACGTCCAATCAACCGCCACGCGGCGCCCAAGGCCGCAGGCTGTTAGGACCCTACAACGCCGCGCTTGCCATTTCGGCTTCTGACGCCAAGTTCGGCGCGTCGTGGCCAGGGGCTCTTGTCGGCGCTTCGGGAACGGGGTCTCGGACTTGCTCGCTGCGGCTGCGGTGTGGCTCAAAGGAGGCCCAGACGGCCCATCTTCATCAACGAAACTCAAGACCCTCGCGAGGGGCCAAGCCTCATGGGCGGACGACCAAGAACTTCTCAGCGCGGCCTCGTCAGTCTGGCTCATGAGGAGGCGGAGAGCTCAAGGCAGGGTACTCGCGAGGTGCCCGTGGCGCAAGCCATGATTTACCAAGGGCGCCAGATCGGCGCCAGCCCGCCAGCGTCCTCCTTTCCTCTTTGGTGCAAAGGGGCAAGCGCAGCAAGAACATCAAGCAAAGGCATCCGCTTGGTGCAACAAGACCAAGACCAGCCCCAACGGCTAGAATGCAGTCATCGTGGAGCCCAAGCAAAGGCGTCATCACGAGCCTTTGGCGGCGAGGACCAACTTTAGTCGGGATAAGTGTACCCGTTGTTCCCTTCAAAATGGCTAATTGTTGGCGCCCTTCCCGCTCAATATTTGGGAAGAGGCCCAGGGCCTTCGTCTATATAAGTAGAGCTAGCCACCATAGAATGGAGGAGAGAGGATCGAGCATTCGGAATCCAGAGAGAGGATCGAGCATTCGAATCCAGAGAGAGAAACCCGCCTCCTCGCTAGAGCGACAGATCCCACTTAGCAGTTCATCACACCCACCAAGAATGACCCTCATGAGGCTGTTCTTCCCTCAGATCTTATTCTTCATCAGCCCCAGAGGCAATCCACACACCACAAACTAGAGTAGGGTATTACACCACAATGGTGGCCCGAACTAGTATAAATCTTAAGTCTCTTGTGTTGTTCTTGCTAGTAGTTTAGGTCCCTGCGATTCGGCGAGGTACGAGGCGGTGGAGGGTTGGATCTCCGCGCGCACCCCAGAGTTCGAACCTTAAGGGTCTGCCGGAACCCGTAATCCGACACCCATTTTGGGGGAGTGATGTGCTTTGTGCACCTCACAATCCTATAAATGTGTGTACATGAGGAATACCATCTAGTATTGATATTACAAAATTATCTAGTCGCTATGTGGTATGTCATCTCATTAGAAATTCAAATTCTAAATAATCCATTAATTATCTCTTGTTGGATCCTTATTTCCTCTTGTTAAGGTTTCTTTGGTATCACATTATGGGGGAGTAATTTTCTATGTGCAATTACAAGCCTAGAAAATGTGTACATTTGAGATATTGTCACCTAGAATTGATATTGTAAATTATCTTGTTCCTAGGTGGCATGCTATAGCTCTACAAGTTGCAATTTGCTTGTGTTTGGTGTGAAGATGATGTTGGATATCCTTGCTATCTACCACCAGGAATTATTTCCAAATACTTCTTGTCTTTTGACAATCGGTACGACTCACTTATGTGTGGTAGAAATTATTGATCATCTTTACATTGGCTTTTGCTTTTATTTGCCTTATCTCTTGCCAAGGATTGTGTCAACTCCCGTTGTCTTCCTTACCACTTGTCGATTGTAGAGACCAGACCTCAAACAGTCTAATCTCTGTGCATCAGTGTCATCCCTGGATCAGTAATGCTGACACGCACAGTACTCGAAGGATTTATATCAGAGTAGCAATCACACACTTATTACATCGAATGTCTCAAAAGAGAGCTTATTACAATAAATATGGCTTAAGGCCATCTAATAACGATAACAGCGGAAGGCTCGGAAGATAAGCGAGTCCATCAACTCCAACGGCATCACTGAGTATAGAACCACGACCTAAGGCACCTTACTCGTCGTCTGAAAAGTCTGCAACATGAACGTTGCAGCCCGAAAATGGGTCAGCACATGGAATATGCTGGCAATGTAACACATAGATAGTAATATGAAAGAGTAATGCTATACTACATGCATATATGGCTGGTGGAAAGCTCTATGGTTACAGTTTTGCATAAAGCCAATTTTTCCCTACTGCAACGGAATAAATTTTATTTAACTATCATGGTGGTTGTTAAACATTGAGAATGGTTGACAGCATCCTCAATCCCAATTAAGCATCATCGATTAAAAACCCAACAACATTAATTAGAGTAACATGATGAGATTCACATGATATCCAAGTACTAGATACTCAAGACGTCCATAACCGGGGACACGGCTAACCATGATTAGTTTGATACACTCTGCAGAGGTTTGTGCACTTTTCCCCACAAGACTCGATCTCCTCCGTTTGATTTCTCGCACTACATGATGTTTGAGAAACGGATGACCGAGACATAGTCTTTCAGAAGCGCTAGCACCTTACGGACGGGTAGACCGTACCAACCTACATTCCCTACATCTGCTAGTCTACCACTTTAAGAGTTCGCACGACTTAGTCAACTATGCTAGAGCCCATAGTAGCTTGTGGCTGCACACGGAAGTTTCTAGCATGAATAATCTCATGATC
Source organism: Aegilops longissima (assembly GCA_021605205.1). NCBI lineage: Eukaryota > Viridiplantae > Streptophyta > Magnoliopsida > Poales > Poaceae > Aegilops > Aegilops longissima. The sequence goes on along the minus strand of CM038677.1, from coordinate 148,809,615 downwards.
CCTTTCAGCCTGGTTCCCAAAGTTTCGTGCAACTGATTCCAGAACTTTGAGGTAAACTGGGTTCCTCTATCTGATACAATGCTCTTCGGAACTCCATGCAGACATACGATCCTGGTCATGTATATCTTTGCTAACTTAGCACTGCTGTAAGTGGTCTTCACTGGGATGAAATGAGCTACCTTCGTCAAGCGATCGATTATGACCCAAATCGAGTCATAGCCTGAACGAGTCCTGGGCAATCCAGTGATAAAGTCCATGCCTAATTTTTCCCACTTCCATTCGGGTATCCGCAATGGCTGTAACAATCCAGCTGGCTTTTGATGCTCTGCCTTAACTCTTTGACATACATCACAAACTGCTACATACTCCGCAATATCCTTCTTCATTCCGGTCCACCATAAAGTGTCCTTCAAATCCAAATACATCTTGGTATTTCCTGGGTGAATCGAATATGGCGAATCATGGGCCTCTTGCAAAATCAACTTCCTGATCTCCGGATCATTTGGCACATAAACGCGGTCCTCAAACCATAGGGTATCGTGCTCATCCTCACGAAATCCCTTAGCTTTTCCCTTGCTCATTTTCTCCTTAATAAAGGCAATCTCCTTATCAGTCTTCTGAGCTTCTCTGATCTTATCCATCAAGGTAGACTGTATCTTCAATGCTGCTACATAGCCTCTCGGAACTATCTCCAAGCATAGCTCTCGAAATTCCTCGGCTAACTCCTTTGGTAAACCTCCGATCATTAGTGTGTTGACATGGCTCTTGCGGCTCAACGCATCTGCTACAACGTTAGCCTTTCTGGGGTGATAATGCAACCTCATATCATAATCCTTGATGAGCTCCAACCATCTCCTTTGCCTGAGATTCAACTCCTTCTGCGTGAAGATGTATTTCAAACTCTTGTGATCAGTGTACACCTCACAATGGTTTCCAATGAGAAAATGTCTCCAAGTCTTCAATGCATGCACTACGGCTGCTAACTCCAAATCATGTGTAGCATAATTCAACTCATGGGGCTTAAGTTGTCGTGAAGCATATGAAACAACTCTTCCCTCCTACATAAGCACTGCTCCCAGTCCTCGACGTGAAGCGTCGCAATACACCTCATAATCCTTGCGCTGATCTGGTAGAATGAATACTGGTGATGTAACCAAACGTTTGTTCAACTCTTGGAAACTAGCCTCACATTCCTCAGTCCAATTGAACTTGGTATCCTTCTTTAATAACTCCGTTCTAGGCTTCGCAATCTTCGAGAAATTCTCAATGAATCTCCGGTAGTATCCTGCCAGTCCAAGGAAACTCTGGATCTCTCCAACAGTTGTTGGTGCTTCCCAGTTTGTCACAATGACAACTTTGGTGGGATCTACTACTATACCTTCTTCGGATATAACGTGTCCGAGGAATCCAACTTCCTTCAACCAAAACTCACATTTGCTGAACTTGGCATATAACTGATGTTCTCTGAGCTTCTCAAGTACTAAACGCAAATGCTCCTTATGCTCTTCTTCATTCTTTGAGTAGACCAAAATATCATCAATGAACACCATGACGAACTTATCCAAAAACTCCATAAACACCTTGTTCATCATGTTCATGAAATAGGCAGGTGCGTTAGTCAGACCGAATGACATAACGGTATACCCATACAGCCCGTACCTGGTGCTAAAAGCCGTCTTGTGTATATCCTGCTCCCGAATCTTTAACTAATGGTACCCTGATCGCAAATCGATCTTGGAAAATACCTTAGCTCCTTGCAATTGGTCAAACAAGTCGTTGATCATCGGCAACGGGTACTTATTTTTAATGGTCACTTCATTCAATCCACGATAATCAACAACCATTCTCAATGATCCATCCTTCTTCTCCACTAGAAGTACTGGCGATCCCCAAGGCAAAGAACTTGGGCGAATAAAACCTTTATCCAGTAACTCCTTAATCTGCTTCTTAATTTCTTCCAAATCTTGTGCGGGCATCTGGTACGGTCTCTTAGATATTGGCCCTGTGCCTGGCAAAAGCTCAATCAAAAACTCAATGTCTCTATCCGGTGGCATGCCTGGCAACTCCTCTGGAAATACGTCCGGGTAATCCTTCACCACGGGTACTTCCTCCTGTATCCTGATAAGGAATTTACTTGTGTCCTTCTCGGCTCATGCCATGACACATACTTGATTCTTCTTCCTTCTGGGGTGGTAAGCAAAATTGACTTACTGGCGCAATCGATGTTTCCTCCATACTTCGATAACCAATCCATGCCTAATATCACATCCAATCCTTGTGATTCCAATACTATTAGGTCCGAGGGAAACACGTAGTTACCAATCCTTAATGGTAATCAATCACACCATAGACTAGCCATATATTCTGCTCCAGGCGAGGTTACTAACATGGGTGACCTAAGGGCTTGGGTTGGCAGTGTATACTCATCCACAAATCCCCTTGATATGTATGAATGTGATGCACCAGTATCAAAAAGAACGACTGCAGTAAATGTCTTAACCAAAAACTTACCTATTACTGCATCTGGCTGAGCTTCAACCTCCTCCACGGTAACGTGGTTCACCTGTCCCCTGTTGAAAGGGTTCGGCTTCTTCCCTGAGCTTCCATTGCCATTTCCATTCTGGGATTCAGGACATTCATTTGCATAATGTCCAGTCTTCTGACACTTAAAGCAAGTGACTTGGCTCAGGTCTCTCTTGGCTGGGATTGACGGGTTGGTGCAGTTTTGTCTGTTGCTTCCTCCATTCCCGTTACCATTCTTGGAGCCATTATGGTTGTGCGAGCTACCTCTTCCATGGGTATGCTGAAATTGTCCTCCCAGTTTCGGGGTAAAGCGTAGCTTCTGCTGTGCTCCAGAATTGTACTTTCCTTGACCATACTTCCGCTTGCGGTTTTCAATCTGCTGCTGCTTCCCTTCAATCATAAGAGCACGATCTACCAACTCCTGGTAGTTGTTGAAAGTTGCTACCCTCAACTGCATGCTGAGCTCATCATTCAGTCCTTCCAGAAACTTCTCTTGCTTTGTTGCATCTGTAGCAACGTCATCCGGGGCATAACGTGCTAACTTACTAAAGTCCTCCACATACTGGCTTACAGTGCGTCCTCCTTGGCGTAAGTTGTGAAACTCACGCTTCTTCATGGCTATAGCTCCTGCTGAAACATGGGCAGTACGGAAAGCTTGCTGAAACGGACCCCATGTGACAGTGTCAATAGGGTGTGTGGCTGTGTAATTCTCCCACCATGATGCTGCGGGTCCATCGAGCTGATGTGCGGCAAAACGCATTCTTTCCGCATCTGTGCATCCTGCAGTGGTCAGCTCCCTTCCAACCTTGCGGAGCCAATCATCTTCAACAATCGGCTCGGTGCTACTAGAAAACACCGGCGGATTTAGCCTCAAGAAACGAGTCAAATGGTCAATAGGTGGTGGTGGTGGTGGGTTGTTGTTGTTGTTGTTGCCCTGGTTCTGTACTAGTGCTTGCATCAAGGCATTCTGCTGGTGAATCAACTGAGTGATCTCCGGTGGGAAAACAAATCCGGTGTCGCGTCTCGGAGGCATCTGAGGGTTTAGAGAAGATGAGAATATTGAATAGAATGCGGTCTAGTGAGAAAACACTACCCATATGCACATGAGACAAATGCAAACAATATCACTCCAATCAATTCAAACAAGGGCATACAACGATCTATCTATCGTTACAAAAGTGCTTGGACTAAACTAGATACAATGGGGGAAATTCTACTACTGTTATGGTGGTCAACTAGAAAAACTGCTCCGATGAAGATTCCATGATATCCGCTCCAGCTTCATCAATATAGTCATCATCGCTGTCGTCGGGGTCTGAGTCAGTGTCGTCGATGATTGTATAGTTATTCGGGCAAGTGGAATCATCGTATTCTCTTCCTGGTGCGGGGTCTCCCATGAAAACTCCTAGCTTCCTAGTTAAGTCGTCATTCTTCTCCACTAGCACTTCAATTTCTTCCATGTAATCTTCACGTGTAGCCTTGAGTTCTTCCTCTAGCTCCTTGATCTTGGTCAAGGACTTCGGTAGATCCATCATGCCTGCGCACATCTGGTTCTCCTAACGTCGAATGTGCTGGTTTAACTCCTGGATAAAAGCTGCGATTGATCTATCCCTCCTGGTGCTGATCATCTCCCATTGCTCATCTCTGCGCCCACAGATCCTTGAGATCATTGCGGTAAACTTCTCCAATACGTCCCATGGTGATGTGGGCTGCCATGCTCTTTCCTAGACTCCAGGTTGGTGCATCAAAGGAAAACTCTATGGGCTCCGTGACTGCTGCGAATGTCCTTCTTGGAACTTGAACTTGAATCATCCGGCGCTCCTCTTCGGGTAAAGTGGTGTTGTAGGTCCCGGTGAAGCTTGGTACTCCGATGTTCAGGTATCTAGTGACTTCCTTCAAGTGTCGTCCAGAGGGTGTATCATCATCTGGTTGCATGAACTTGTTCCTTGCATCCGCCATCCTAAAAGAGTAGAAAAGATGAGGAGTCAGAAATGAGAAGAAGGAGTAGTGATCTAGGGATTTAGCTTAGTGGTCGTGTCCTACAGTCAGTGTGTGCTCTGATACCATCTTGTAGCGACCAGACCTCAAACAGTCTGATCTCTGTGCATCAGTGTCATCCATGGATCAGTAATGCTGACACGCACAGTACTCGAAGGATTTATAACAGAGTAGCAATCACACACTTATTACATCGAATGTCTCAAAAGAGAGCTTATTACGATAAATATGGCTTAAGGCCATCTAATAACGATAACAGCGGAAGGCATGGAAGATAAGCGAGTCCATCAACTCCAACGGCATCACTGAGTATAGAACCACGACCTAAGGCACCTTACTCGTCGTCTGAAAAGTCTGCAACATGAACGTTGCAGCCCGAAAACGGGTCAGCACATGGAATATGCTGGCAATGTAACACATAGATAGTAATATGAAAGAGTAATGCTATACTACATGCATATATGGCTGGTGGAAAGCTCTATGGTTACAGTTTTGCATAAAGCAAAATTTTCCCTACTGCAAAGGAATAAATTTTATTTAACTATCATGGTGGTTGTTAAACATTGAGAATGGTTGACAGCATCCTCAATCCCAATTAAGCATCATCAATTAAAAACCCAACAACATTAATTAGAGTAACATGATGAGATTCACATGATATCCAAGTACTAGATACTCAAGACGTCCATAACCGGGGACACGGCTAACCATGATTAGTTTGATACACTCTGCAGAGGTTTGTGCACTTTTCCCCACAAGACTCGATCTCCTCCGTTTGATTTCTCGCACTACATGATGTTTGAGAAACGGATGACCAAAACATAGTCTTTCAGAAGCGCTAGCACCTTACGGACGGGTAGACCGTGCCAACCTACATCCCCTACATCTGCTAGTCTACCACTGTAAGAGTTCGCACGACCTAGTCAACTATGCTAGAGCCCATGGTAGCTTGTGGCTGCACACGGAAGTTTCTAGCATGAATAATCTCATGATCCCTTTGAGCCTGGGTGGCGGTCCAAAAATAAACAGGCAATCCTGGAATACCCAGGTACCTCAATCCACCCAGATGTGTGTTTAAGTTGCCACCTTAAATAAACCATTAATTAAAATCTCACATCTATCATGGATATACTCACCCAATCCACGTCTACTAGCATAGCATGGCAATATAAGCAAACGTAGAAGTAACTCCCAAGGGTTTGACAATAAAACAGGTAATAGGTACTACCTCATCTACTTCCCAAAACCCACAGTTTAATTAGATCCTAATCATGCAATATTTTAGGATTGATCTAATGCATAAAAACTGGGTATGAAAAGGGATATGATCAAAGTGTTACTTGCCTTGCTGATGATTCGCGAAACCTAGAGATTCAAAGTAGCAAGCGGCGCACTCCGGGTACTCTATCGCAAACAAACAAGCATACAATAAGTGCTCATCTAATGCATAGGTAAAACTCAAATAAAATACCTAACCAGAAAGTTCAACTTAAGAACTCAGGGTTGCAAAAAAAAACTCGAACAAAGCAACGAAAGTCAAACGGCGAAAGAAACAGGATTCGTTTACTAATCTGGACCTAGGTCAAATTTTACAGTAGAAAAAACTTGTTTGAGTTGATTATTCGGAAAGAGGGTTTTGAGATGAAACTCTAGGCGCTTGAATCGCCTGATTCCGATAAACGAGCGAAAAGTTATACTAGATCGAAAATCGGGTCAGAAATCGCGATAAGAAAAATCACGGAATAAATCCGAGAAAAAGAAAAACAACAAACAGATTAACGAACGAACGTTCGTTATCTGGATCTAAACGATGAACGCGTTCGTTAAAACGAACGAACGAGCGAACGCTCGCAACTTAACCTAAACCGAAAAAAACCGATCTAAAAAAATAAACCGAGGTTCTAAAAAAACCACGCGGTTTTCTGAGAAAAACCGCCGGCGGCGGCGGCTACCTCGGGCGGGCGGCGAGGTCGGCGGCGAGCTCCGACGCTGGGGTGGTCGGGCGGGGCGTGGGATCCGTGACGGGAGCGGGAGGCGGGCGGCGGGCGGCGGGCGGCGTGGGGCTCGGGCGCTAGGGTTCGGGGTGGGCTGCGGGGTGGCCTCCCCAGCTTATAAGGCCTGCCGGGCCTAGAGTCCCAGGCGGACACGGCCCGGTAGGTCGGTTCGCTGTTTTTTTTAATAATTACGCGCTGAAAAACTAACGAAAGAATACTAAACGGACTCCAAAAATCCCGAAATAAATTTTCCCCGGCTTATAAAATTAAGTCGGACAAGATGAACATTTATTTGGGGCCTAAATGAAACTTTGAAAAACGCGCATTTTTTCTAATTTCAAATAAAATAGCGAAAAACTCCAAATAAAAATCTTATTTGATTTTTTTATTAAATCTTCAATATTCCTTTATTTTGGGAAAGTCATTTTATTCACTCTCTCATATTTTGATAATATAAATAATTGAAGATAAAATAAATAAAATCAAATGATCCTATTTTCAAAATTTGAGAAAACTCAAATATGAAAATAACGAAATCTCCAACTCTCTCCGTGGGTCCTTGAGTTGCATGAAATTTCTAGGATCGAGCCAAAATGCAATAAAATATGATGTGCAAATGATGATCTATGTATAACATTCCAAATTGAAAATTTGGGATGTTACATGGATCTTGTTAACTTCTTGAACTTGTCTTGTGTTTTCTAAATATAGTGAAAGTGGTGATCCCACCTTGTGTATTTTGTATTCAAATGCAAATTCTCTATAATGCACTACTCTTAGGGGAGCTATCCTATTTTCTATAAAACTCTCATCTTGTGATCCTTATCAAGTGTGTGTTGGTGGAAGGCAAGCCATTTCTTTTTGGTACTTTGGGCCATCATGAAACTTAGTAGAGGGCTTTGTTTGTTTGGAACCATCCTCTCTTTTGGGAGTTCGATATCTCTCCCATTCCGTGTTTCAATGGATATCTCATTCCTTGATGAATCTTTCAAGTGACATCCTCCAAGTGATGATTTATTCATTTGGTATCTTTTCTTCACTTTGTATTTCTTTATCAACTGGTATCCGTTCTTGAAAGTCTTGATCGTGCATATTAACATCATGTAGTTTCTTTGACATGCTTTCTTTCTTTGACCCAATATATAAGGGAAACTCCACCAAGTCTCTAATTGGCTAAGATGTGCATGAAATTATATTCCATATCTATATGCACATATTTATGTGGAGTTTGTCATATGTATTGTTCGTTTGCTAACTCTTTGGTCCCATTGAGTTTGGGTACCATTTTGTTTGTGGTGTTGTTCTAGGAACAACTAGAGATGCATTGGATGCTCGGCTCATTCAAGAGGAAGGTTGTGCCACCATGTGCTTATTGGAGTCAAGCTAGGCCGTTCAATGAACTACTATCTACCTTCAACTGGCATCTACTACATCCTTCCAATGCTATCTCGGTACCAAGTATCATCATCTACTTCATGCACACACTTCTTGCATCAACCTTGTGTAGGTATCATGGCATGTAATTCATTATTTCTTGTGATACTTGTTTCCTTTCTCAAAGTATCCCAACAATGATCTCTTGTTTCTAGGTGTGATGTCTTTGATGCTGGTGTGGTTGGAATTCATTTATATACAATAAGACCATATCTAGCCATGTGCTATGCTTTCAAGCAAATATCTTATTGGTATATTTATGACTTCCTTGTGGATATCTTATTCTTTCTTTTTGTAACTATTTCGTGTGTACATCCTTATTTGTGGATTGATATCATCATGATCTTCATCTACCTAGAATCTTATAAACTTGAGAGAAGTTACATCTGTAGTTGATATCCTTATTCTTTCATGTCCACCTTTGCTTGGTGGTTATGTGAAAGGATTTATCTTGAGTGCGGATCTTATATCATTGCATTTTGATGCACTCTATTGTGGTGAAGATATTTTTTCTCTTGCTTGTATAGATGAGGCTTTTGCCATTTCGATTGATATCCCTCCTCTTGACAAAGCTATCATTTTATTTCTTCACCATGGGTTGTCACAAGTGTTGGTTATTCGTTTTGCATATTTAGTGTGCTTGTGAACCCATTTGCTTGGTGTGTGTGGGAAGGACATGTCATGCACCTTGTATCTCCACTATTCAAGACTATGTTGATGCTTAATGCTCAGCCTTACATTAGTCTTCTCAAGTGCTTTGCCATGAATCACACACATCATTTTGGTTGAGCCTACTCTTAATTTGCCTCTTTCATATGTTTCTCAACCATTTGTTTGTTGCAAGTGCTAGGCTTTGTTTCCTACATGCTCACTTGCACTTGTTGTGAGTTTCTATAGATTTTCGGGGAGTGATGATCCTATTTTGTGCACTTGGCATCCTAATGCAAATATTCTAAGGAGTGCACAAATCATGGGGAGCTTCACTAGTGTCTTTAGAATACTTCGTTGCTCTCTTGCACTGTCGTGAGGTTCTATTGATCTTGGGGGAGTGACGAACCTATTTTGTGCTCGCTATATCCAATTACAAAACTAAATTGTGCACAAATCATGGGGAGCTTCTCTAGTTTCTCTAGAACACTCCTTTGCTCATATCATAATATCTTTTATTCATGTGGCACGTAGGATCATTGGTCTAGTTGGCTCAATTGGTATCTTTTGATAGCTTGCTTCAATTGGTATCTTTTGATTGCTTGTTTCTCTCTTTGTTATGTCTTTGTGGCATATCATTCTTTTGCAATCTTTGGGCCTCAATATAGTTTGTCTTTGTCACAGCCCCAGAATTGTTTGTAATTAGTGGCATCTGCATCCATGCATCATGTTTGATTTCAAAGGAAATTTTGAAGTGGGGATGACCAAGCCCTAGCACTAAAGCAATTCAAATAGGTTCAACTAAAAATATTTTTCCGTGAATCCAAATGGCTTTAAAAAAATGTTCATCATTTCTGGAAAAATACTATAAACCATAACCATAGGTGTTGCACATTTTTCATGACATATTTGGTCACTGAATTAAATCATATGCTATTTGCATTTGGGCATTTAAATGCTATATAATATTTTAAATGTCCAAATATTCATGAACTGAAATGTTTGCTGTTGGAAATAATCCAAACAGTGGCCACAAGCAGTCTTATGATTTTTGAAAATGCTCTGGCATTTTTAATAAATCCAAAACAATTACAGATAATAGAAAACAGAAACTAAATTAGGAGAGAGCGGAAGAACCAACCTGGTCCACTTACCTGGCCCAGCTCCTCCAGCAGGCCCAGCCCATCTGGCAGCCCAGCCACCTGGCCAGCCCACCGAGGGCAGGGGCGTCTTCTTCCTCCTGCCAGAAGGCAGAGGAGAAGCTAGCCATGGCGTCGCGGCGTGCCACGCCGGCAGCTGCCTGCCTGGTTGTTCCCTCGTTGCCCTGGACGTCTTCTGCGACGCCACGCAACCCCCCGACACCTCTCACTCTCCCTGGACCCCTTCCCCCTCCTCAGCTCTCTCTCCCGCGCAACCCGAGCAGAGCTCGTCGCCACCACTCGCTGTTGCCGCACCCAGAGCCTCCCCCTCGACCCCTCGCCATGCCCAGTAGCTCGGCTACCTCGTCCTCGACCTCCTCGCCAAGCCAAGCGACGCCGGACGCCGCCGAAAGCCTCACCACCGTCTTCTTCAACCTCGGGCCACCGAGATCGCCGGCGACCGTGCGCCCGCTCCGGCGCATCCCGGAGCTCGCTGAGGCCACCGAACGAACCGATGTGAGCTCCTGCGTGGATCCCCTCCTTCCTTCCCTTTGATATCGAGCCGTAGACGTCGCCCCCTTGACGACCGTAGCCGCCGACGCAGCTCCGGTGACCAAATGGTCACCCCGGCGAGTCCAACTTGCTCCCCGCAACGCGTAGTGCCCCGCTAGACCTTCGCCTCACTTGTTTGCGCATCGCAGCGCCAACCCCACAACCACCCGAACTCCGGCTGCCGCCAAAGCTCATCGCCGGCATGATTCCGGCGACTCCTGCGCCCAACTCTGCCTCCTTTTGATGCGGGCGGGCAAGGGCAACCCCCTGGTGCCCTCAGTTGTTGCTGTCGTGGCCTCTAGGGTGGACGCCGCCGTGTCTGTGTGCTCGCCGGCGCTGAACTCCGGTGAGATGACGTGGCCCGTCATTAGCAGCTAACAGCCCCGCTAATTAAACCCCACTGTTAGCACTAATTAACCCCCAGCTCTCACTGACATGCGGGCCCCACGCCCATAATAAATCTTAGTCTATTTTCCTGTTATATATAATTAACCACAGAGGCCCCACGCGTCAGCTTTGACCGCGCTGACTGGGCTGTTGACTGGCCCACATGTCATGTTGACTTTGCTGACGTGGGCGTTGACCGGACCCACCTGTCATTGACACTAACCAGCCCCAGTCACTGACCAGTGGACCCCACTGGTCAGGTTTGACCTGGACCCGCCTGTTGACCTGCTGAGGTCAGCATGACCTAATGCTAACGCGATAACTCATTTTCTGGAATTATTATTATTCAGGAAATTCCAGAAAATGTCCTAAACTTCTAAAAACCATAGTAATTCAACCGTAACTCCAAATCAAACAAATTATATATGAAAAATGATCAGAAAAATCCAATCTATCCATATGTACTGGTTTCATGCATGTTTAAACAAGTTAACCTGCTGTTTAGTGCAGAATAAGATAAAGCACTAATAATGACCATGGATGAGTTTGAACTTTGAATCTTTGGTTCAAAATAGCTCAAACCCATCTGGTTGTAGTTGCATTAGCCCAGCACACTCATTTTACCATGTCATGATCATGCATCATATTGTGCATTGCATTGATTGTGTTTCTTCTCTGTTGCCGGTATTTGTCCCCTCTCGATAGACGTGATTTCGACGATGAGATCGATGACACTGATGAAGAGCTATATTATCTTCGGAACTGCCAGGCAAGAAAAAACCCCTTGTTCATTCTGATATAATCCCACCCTCTTGCTCCTGCTCTCTTTTACTGCATTAGGACAACAACGATTCATCTGTTACTTGCTGCGGTAGTTGAACCCCTTTATCCTCTGCATGACCTGTCATTCCACAGTAAATAGATGAAACCCACTAGCATGAGTAGGAGTTGCTTGAGCCTGTTGTGCCTACTCATTCATGCTTGTTTGTCATGCCTGCTCTCGCTTAGAGTTGAGTCAGTCCGATTCATCGGGAATGAATTGGAATGGTGTGTGAACATGTCCTCTTGTGTGTGAGCTAAGTGTGTGAACACGATTTGGTAAAGGTAGTGGTGAGAGGCCATGTAGGAGTACATGGTGGGTTGTCTCATTGCAGCCGTCCTTAGGAACTGAGTTCGTGTTTGTGATCCATGAAACTGTTACTACCACACATTGGGATCCTTAATCGACTCTCTCGGCTTCTTAACCACCCATGTCCTCTGTCCGGAGTTGCAAAGTAGTTTCGTGTTTGTAGCATGTTTGGGGCACGCAGCGCTGACCTTATGGGTGGGCTATGTTGCGGTAGGCACGTGGCCGGTGTACCGATTCGCCTGCTTGGTGTCTCGGGAACCCTGCACACATCGTTCGGGGCCGTTAGTGGAAACCTCGGCGGACTCCTGCGGATGGAACCCGAATAGGCGATAAACCCGGACTAGGGACTTGAGTGTTTAGGTAGGTTGTGGCGACACCCTCGCCAGGCTTCCGCTTGAAGGTTGCCGAGATACATGACGTGTATATGGCGGTAAGTGGCGAGAGCGTGTGTGAAGAAGTACACCCATGCAGGGTTCTAAATGATCTATTCGAATAGCCGTGTCCGTGGTGAAGGACTTCTGGGTTGCCTATAACAGTTCATAGACAAGTGAAAGTGGATACTCTAAAATGCGCAAGATAAGCGTGAGTGCTATGGATGGCGTTCTCGTAGGGAGACAGGAGCGGATCCATAGTGGTGTATTGATATGGTGAATATGTGGACTCGTGTGCGCCACCTCAAAAGAGTTACTTGCAGTCGTAGTTCAGGATAGCCACCGAGTCAGAGCTGGCTTGCTGCAGTTAAACTCCACCACCCCCTTTGTTGTTAATGATGCATATGTAGATAGTTCTGATGTAAGTCTTCCTGAGTACATTTGTACTCACGTTTGCTTATTTTATGTTTTGCAGAGAGACGTCAGTCTCGCTAGTAGTTCCGCGACTTCGACGTTTAGCTTGATACCTCAGCTACGATCTTGTGCCCTCGGCAGGATCTGGTAGATAGTCGGGTTGCTCAGCCTTTTTCATTTGTAGATGTCTGTACTCATACATGTTTAGCTTCTGCTTGTGTTTTGACTTGTACGCTCTGAGTGTTGGGTCATGAGACCCATGTTTGTAATATCTCGCTCCTCAGAGCCTAATGAATAAATAGTTGAGTCATAGAGTTATGTTGTGATGCCATGTTGTATTTACACATATCGAGCATATTGTGTGTATGTTTGAAATGCTTGGTATGTGTGGGATCCGGCAATCTAGTTGTTTATCCTTGGCAGCCTCTCATATGGGGAAATGTAGTCTAGTGTTTCTGAGCGATAGTAGTCCGCTTCTGATCCGGTTCACCGAGTCCTGCTAGCCCAAAGACAACTGCTCGGACACTTGACTGGCCGGCATGTGTTTCACTTCGTTCTCGTGTACATCCCTTCGGGAAATGTCACGCGGTGACATCCGGAGTCCTGCCTAGCTCTGCTACAGCCGGGTTACGGAGTCCTCATAGCCAGTGCTACAGCCCGGATTCATACGTTGATGACCGACATGCTCGATGTGATTCATGTATGCCTGTCCCCATGGGTTAGTGCCGCTTTGGGTTCACGACTAGCCATGTCGGCCCGGGTTCTCTGCCATATGGATGCTATCAACACTATCATATACGTGAGCCAAAAGGCGCAAACGGTCCCGGGCCATGGTAAGGCGACACCCGTGGGAATACCGTGCGTGAGGCCGCAAAGTGATATGAGGTGTTACCAGCTAGATCGATGTGACTTGGAATCGGGGTCCTGACAGTCTTCCTCCAAGTATGTACCATTGGATATGTGTATTGCATTCCACTCTCTTGTTGAGAAATACATAATTTATGGAGGAACACAATTTATATTGGCCTTCTAAGCTTTTCTCCCATTTTGGCAATCGATGCCAATGGGAGAGAAGTTTCAGAGAGTTTTTGTGGAGAATATTAGAGAGTTGTTTCTTCTTGCTTTCCATTACATGGTGATGCATATTTCCTTATATAAACTCTCTTGAAAGTGATTGTCATCAATTACCAAAATGGGGGAGATTAAAAGAACATGCGGTGCCCCCATGTTTGGTTTTGGTAATTAATGAAAATCTCTATGTGCCTTGAGTTATATTTGAAGGATTAGTCCATAGGCTTTTCTTGGAGTCCATTTCTTGGTTTCAAGGAGAGTTTGTGATGACCAAGGTGCTATTCAAGGAATTACCTAAAGATTTGTCATGTGAGAGATTGATCAAGACTAAGTCAAAGAGTGAATCAAGTTGATCAACACACAAAGCATAGAAGATGTACCAAGAGGGATCAAGTGATCCCATGGTATGGTAAGCATTGTCAATTACGCTTTGTGTACTAACCCATGGTCTTCGTGAGAGTTCTTTGTGGTGTTAGGTTGTGGTGTGCACGTTCAAGTGATGCATCACAAAGAGATCAAGTGCTTGAAGATTGCCGTCCATTATGGTTACAATGGACTTATGAAGATGTGTCGAAGAGTGGCTCACCCATAGTGGAGTATGGGGGAGCAACTAGTCTTCACCGAGCCAACACAATGAACAAAGGTGGTCCAACTTGAGGAAGTCAAGATCGTCTACATCTAGCTCAAGTGGACTTTGTGCAAGGCAAAGGTTTGGCCTTGACAGGTTCTCTATTTTACCAGTCTCATGGTGGTAGTTTGGAGACCGGGTTATAGGATTAATTGTCGTACTATCAAGGGGGGCTCTCAAGTGAGTAGCTTGATCGTATCGTTCGTAGAGATCTCAAACCATTGCATGCTTGCATCATATTTCTTGATTCTTGTTTGGTTTTCTCCTTGTGAGATTTGGAGCTTATGGTCATATTCTTGACAAGCTCGAGTTCTTTGAAAATGGAGTTCACATACTTCTTCTATTGCGTTTTCGGTGTTGGAGGTTTTACCGGTCTTATTCGAGGAAGGGTTCTCACCATTTTATTTTGGGCCTTTTATATTTTCCTTCTTATTATTATTTATATCAAGATTGTGTTAGCCCTTGTCGCTAGCTTTCCAACAAACTTGGTTTCGTTGAATTCGGAGTCTGTTTGCAGACGTTGTGTCAGTTTTGGTGTCCTTAGAAAGGCTGCAGCGGTACTACCGCTCATGGGAGCGGTACTACCGCTTGGAGGGGATGTAATTTTTTACTACCGCTCTTGGGAGCGGTACTAACGCTTGGAGCGGATGTAATTTTTTACTACCGCTCCAGAGCGGTACTATCGCGGCTACTTCCGTGGCTACTTCCGCTCCGGGCCAAAAACTCGTCTTAAGTCCAGCGGTGGTAGGCACGGATGTATTTTTTAGTACCGCTCGCAAGCAATACTACCACTACCCCTAGAGGTAGTACCGTAGGACGAGCGTTAGTACCGTGAGGACGAGCGTAGTACCGCTCCGGCGGTTCTACCAGCCTTTTGCCTCCTCACTGTTGTTTTTCAAAGGGCTTCCACCGACCTAGCGGTAGTACCGCTCCCATGAGTTGTAGTACCACTCTGTGCGGGCTGTGAGCATAATGGTTGGATTTTTCCCCACCTATAAAAGGGGGTATTCTTCCCCAATGAACCTTATCCTTTGAGCTCGTGTTCTTCCCCCATTGTTGACCTTCTTCGAGCTTTCTATCTCTCAATCCCTCCATGGATTATTGCTAGTTTTGGGGGGAAAGGAGAGAGGAGATCTAGATCCACATTTCCACCAATCACTTTCTCCTCTATGTGACGGGAACCCCTTCGATCTAGATCTTGGAATTCTTGGTGTTCTCCTTCTTGTTCTTCCTCTCATTTTCCTCCCTAGCATTAGTTTATTTAGTGGGATTTGGGAGAGAAGGACTTGGGCACTCTGTGTGCCCTTGCCATTGCATTTGGTGCATCGGTTTGAGTTCTCCATGGTGATACATGGAAGTTTCAAGTTGAGAAGCTTATTACTCTTGGGTGCTTGGTACCCTTGAGCTTGTTCCTCTTGGGTGCTTGGGCGCCCTAGACGGTTGGTGGTGTTCGGAGCTCAATCATTGTGGTGTAAAGCTCCGGACAAGCAATTTGACGGGTACCGATGACCGCCCCCAAGGGTTACCAAAGTGTACGGGTTCGGTGACCGCCCTCAAGGGTCCCTTAGTGGAACCACGGCATCTTGCATTGTGCGAGTGCGTGAGGAGATTATGGTGGCCCTAGTGGCTTCTTGGGGAGCATTGTGCCTCCACACCACTCCAAACAGAGATTAGCATCCGCTAGGGTGTGAACTTCGGGATACGTCGTCGTCTCCGCGTGCCTCGGTTATCTCTTACCCAAGCCCTTTACTTATGCACTTTACTTTGTGATAGCCATATTGTTTCTTGTCATATATCTTGCTATCATCTAGTTGTTTATCTTGCTTAGCATAAGTTGTTGGTGCACATAGGTGAGCCTAGTTGTTGTAGGTTTTGTGCTTGACAAATTAACCGCTAGGTTTATTACGCATTTGTCCAAGCCTAAACCGTAATTATTTTAAAGCGCCTATTCACCCCCTCTAGGCGACATCCATGATCTTTCAATTGGTATCAGAGCATCGTCTCCCTTTTTAAGGATTAATTGCCTAGAGAGTAAGGATGTCAACTAGGGGTTTAGGATTCTCTGACACTCTTAGTTTCGATGGCACAAATTTTGATGTTTGGGTAATTTGCATGCTTAGTCTCTTTAGGGTCATGGACCCAAATTTAGAGCGAACTGTAGATATGGGTTTTTCTCCTCCAAAGGATCCCCAAAGTTTATCTTTAGAGGATGAGAAAAATTCTTATCTCAATGCTCAAGCTTCTAATGTGCTTTTTGATGCTTTGAGCAATGTAGTTATATTTTAACTCATGCCGTTTCGGGATGCTCATGAGTTGTGGACAAAGCTTCAAGATAAATATGGCGTGTCCAAGTTTTGTGGGGATGATTGTTCTCCCTCCACCTCCGGCCGTGTTGTGTTCTCAACTTCTTCTACTTCACCTACATGTGGTTTGCCACAAGGTAACGAAATGGTGAGTAGTGTTGGTCATTGCAATGATGATAGTGTGCTTATCGTTGATGATCCCTCATCACTATCCTATTGCAATGCTCCATCTTTGGACTTCAACACTTTGAGCTCTCGAAATGTTTCACATGCTTGTGTTGATAGTCCTTGCATATCATGTAGAAATTGCTTGACTAAATATCATGATGATATGCTTGCTATGTCTTGTTGCCATGATAAAAATGCATCTATTTCCTCGAATTGTTGTGCTAACAGTGTAGTGGAAACCCAACACCCCATGGAACAAGATGTGGTCTTGAATGGTGCTTCAAGGGATCCTACATCATCATCTATTGCGTTTTGTCTTATGGCTAAGGCTTCAAAGGTATCTCCCACCTTGAATCCCAACATATCTTGTGATGATGATGTTGATAATTATGAAGTGAATGATAATGTTGCCTCCTTAAAAATTAAGGGGGAAATGATTTTTAAATCTCTTCATAAGAATAAAATTGCTTGTTAGAATCTCTTCATGGAAATCATGTCCATTGCCATTGTGGTCAAGAAATATATAGAGGAGTTGGAATCTCATCTAGAGGAGCATGAGGTCACCATTCAGAAAATGGAAGGTCATGAGCGTGATTACGCTAATGAGATCTCCGACCTCTCGCAAGCTCTTGAACTTGAACAAACCACCAAGGAATCTCTTGAGGAGACTTTTGCTCTAGAACTATCTAGAATAAAGGAATACTGTGATAGAGCTCTCGAGGTGGCTAATGATTTTGAAACTAAAAATGAGAAGCTTGAAGTTGTGCGTGCCAAACTCCTTGAGGACTTTGAGCACCTCGAAAATGGCTCAAGGGTCATTAAGCGTGATCTCATCAAACTCACCGAGTCTCATGCTCAACTTAAAGCTTCATATTCAAAAGAGCTTGTCAATTTATCTTCTCCTCTTGTTGTTTATGATGACGCTTGTGCTACTAAATCTACTTCTTCTGAAGCATCCATTTTGAAGGAGAATGTTAGGCTAAGGGCTCAACTTGAGTTGCTATCTAGTAATTATGAGAAATTGGAAGAAAGTCATGTAAAGCTCACAAGCTCTCATGATGATGTTCTAGTATCCCATAATGTGCTAAAGATAGCTCATGAGGCTATGATCACTAAGGTAACATCTAGTGAGTCTCATGTGGATACTAGCACTACTTCAAGTCAAAATGCTATCTTGCCATGTGCTAGTCCTTGTAATTCATCTACACATAACATTGGTACATCTTGTGATGAATTACTTTCCTTGCCTTGTTGCTCTAACGATGAATCTTATACTTCCTCTAGTACTTGTGTTGAGACTAACCATGTAGAGGAAATCAAAGAGCTCAAGGCCCAAGTCACTTCTTTGAAGAAAGACTCGGAAAAGAGTCATGAAGGGAAATCCACACTCAACAATATCTTGAGTGTGCAAAAATCCCCTAATGACAAAGGTGGACTTGGATTCAACTCCAATAATAAGAAGAAGTCCAAGATGAACAATAAGAAGGGTCAAGAAGAAGTCAAGAATTTGGCCAATATTGTTTGCTTCAGGTGCAAAGTTGAAGGGCATCATGTTAGATCTTGCCCATTGAAGAAGAAGCCCATTGATGACAAGCAACAAGGGAAGCGGCCACAAGTTCACTCTCATGCTCAACCTCAATTTGAAGAAAGGCCTCTTCCCAAGAAAGCTCAAGCTAATGCTTCTCGAGTTGAGAAATCAAGTGAGAAGAAAGTGAAGAGTAGACGTTGCTACCTATTTCATGAGAAAGGTCACGTCACTTCTTCATGCACGAATGGTACCTTATCCAAGCCTATTCTAATTGATGATATCTATTCTCTTGAAAAGGATAAGGTTGGCAATGTGTTTGCCATTTTTGTTGGTACTCAAAGTGGTGTCAAGTAAAGAACTATTTGGGTAGCCAAGCCTATTGTTACTAACCTCTTAGGACCCAACTTGGTTGGGAACCAACTAGCTCAAACTTGATCAATAGGTGTTGATGGAGGCCATTGGAGACTTGGCTACATTATAAAGAATTAAGGGGACTTCATCATTATTATTTTCTCAAGCCAAGTCAATTGGGTTATCAAGTTTCTATCTTATATCCAATGTGCCTCCTTGCGGTAACTTGTACTTAAATTGTCTACATTGAAAGTTACTTGCACCTTTGCATGTTTTGGTTTTGTTCCTTGCATGTGTTTGTATATGTTGTGCCTCCAATTTGCTTATCTTGAGAAATCAAGTATGTGTATATTGGTTTGCACATCATGTACGTGTGTGTGATAACCCACAAGTATAGGGGATCGTTTGTAGCCTTCTTCGATAAATAAGAGTGTCGAACCCAACGAGGAGCTAAAGGCAGAACAAATATTCCCTCAAGTTCTATCGACCACTGATACAACTCTACACACACTTGACGTTTGCTTTACCTAGAACAACTATGAAACTATTTTGCAAGAATAAAAGTATGAGTACTTTGCGAGAATAAAACTATGAATAAATTGCAAGGTAATAAAAGTGGATAGAGTTTGTCAACAAGAAAGTCATTTGTTCCTAGGCAATCGATAACAAGTACCGGTAATCATTCTTGTAGTTTTATATGAGGGACAGGCATGAGCTAACATACTTTCTCTACTTGGATCATATGCACTTATGATTGGAACTCTAGCAAGCATCCACAACTACTAAAGATCATTAAGGTCGTGAAACCCAACCATAGCATTAAGTATCAAGTCCTCTTTACTCCCATACGCCATAACCCACCTACCCGGGTTTAAGCTTCTGTCACTCTCACAACCCACCATAAGTGAATCAAGAACATATTGCAACACCCTACAGTGGGTGCCCCTCATGTTTGCGCGAGACGGAGGGCACCGTAGGACAGCACCATAAAAAAATATACAATCATACCAACCAAGATCACGGTTAACCCATAGGACAAAACGGATATACTCAAACATCTTAAGATAACCATAGATCATTGGGAAATAATATATGGAGTTGAGCACCATGTTAGTAGAGATTACAGCGGGGAGAAGGGGTGTTACACCGCTGCATAGAGGGGGAGAGAGTTGGTGTTGACAGTAGCAATATTGTTGATGTAGATCGTCGTCACGATCCTTGCCCCGGCGGCACTTCGGCGCCACCGGGAGAGAGGGGGGAGAGCCCCCCTCCTTCTTCTTCTTCCTTGGCCTCCCCCCTAGATGGGAGGAGAGTTCCCCCTCTGGTCCATGGCCACCATGGTGGCGGAGGGGCGGGAGCCCCTCCGAGATTGTATTTCCCCTCTGTTCTCTTCTATTTCCCGTTCCCCAGATCTGGCCGAAAACCGTTTCTTATATTCCAGGAGATCCGTAACTCCGATTGCACTGAGATTTTAACACAATTTTTCCGGATATAAGCTTCCTTGCACCCGAAGTAGAGCTCCAAACGATGTACGAGGTGAGCACAACCCACCACCACGAACCAGGATCCTCTGGCGTGCCCTGGTGTCTTGTGGGTTGTGTGGGCCTCCATTTGCGGTGATTCCAACTCCCAAAATTCACTTATATTCCAAAATAGTTCTCCATAAAATTTCATTGGATTTGGACTTCGTTTGATATGGATTTTATGCGATACAAAAAACATGCAATAAACAGGAACTGGCACTGGGCACAGGATCAATAGGTTAGTCCAATAAATTATATAAAAAGTTGCCAAAAATATGTGAAAGTTGTATACTATTGGCATGAAACAATCGAAAATTATAGATACGACGGAGACGTATCAACATCCCTAAGCTTAATTCTTGCTCGTCCTCGAGTAGGTAAATGATAAAAAAGATAATTTTTGATGTGGAATGCTACCTAACATAAACTTGATCATATGTCTAGTCATGGCATGAATATTAAGACATAAGTGATTCAAAGCAACAGTCTATAATTTGACATAAATACATCAATACTCAGGCATCCCAACAAACAATCATGTCTTTCAGAATATGAATGCTAAAGAAAGATATCCCTACAAAACCATATAGTCTTGTCATGCTCTGTCTTCTTAACACAAAGTATTTATCATGCACAACCCCGATGACAAGTCGAGCAATTGGTTCATACTTTTTAACGCGCTTTAGCTTTTTCAACTCTCACGCAATACATGAGCACAAGCCATGGATATAGCACTACAGGTGGAATAGAGTATGATGATATGGGTAAATATAAAGAAGACAAAAAGTAAGAAAGTCTCACATCGACGCGGCTAACCAACGAGATGCCCATCAATTGATATCGATGCGAGGAGTAGGGATTGCCATGAAACGAATGCACTAATAGCTATAAGTGTATGAAAGCTCAATATGAAAACTAAGTGGGTGTGCATCTAATCCTATAATGAAAAATTCCACTAGTTTATGAAAGTGACAACATAGGAGACTCTCCATATGAAAAACATGGTGCTACTTTGAAGCACAAGTGTGGTAAAGGATACTAACAATGTCCCTTCTCTCTTTGTTTATTTTTTTTTCTTTTTCTTTTTTTATTTCCTTTTTTCTTCTTTCTTTTTTTTTCTCTCACTGTCTGGAGTCTCATCCCAACTTGTGGGGGAATCATAGTCTCCATCATCCTTTCCTCACTGGGGCACTGCTCTAAAAATGAATAATGATGATCATCACACTTCTATTTACTATAAATCAAAAGAAATAAAAAATACAACTCGATACCTATGAAAAAGTATGACTCTATATGAATGCCTCTGGCAATACCAGGATGTGCAATGATCTAGCGTAACATGTATGAAAATGATGAACGGTGGCTGAGCCACAACTACAATGTCAGCTATATGATCATGCAAAGCAATATGACAATGAATGCTCAAGTCATCAAACGGAAGCGGTGGAAGTTGCATGGCAATATATCTCAGAATGGCCATGGAAAAGCCATAATAGGTAGGTATGGTGGTTGTTTTGAGGAAGATATAATAAGTCTTATGTGTGATAGAGCATATCATATCACGGGGTTTGGATGCACCGGTGAATTTTGCACCACGTCTCGAGGTGAGAAAGGGCAATGCACGGTATCGTTGAGGCTAGCAAATTGCGAAAAGGTAAGAGTGCGTATATTCCATGGACTCACATTAGTCATAAAGAACTCATATACTTATTGCAAAAAAATTTAGCCCTCGAAGCAAAGTACTACTACGCATGCCTCTAGGGGGATAGATTGGTAGGAAAAGACCATCGCTCGTCCCCAACCGCCACTCATAAGGAAGACAATCAATAATAAATCATGCTCCAACTTCATAGCATAACGCGAGACTATACGTGCATGCTTCGGGAATCACAAACCTTAACATCAATATTCCTACTAACCACAACCGTTTACTAGTACCTCCCACATATTATCATCTCTATATCGCAAAACCATTGCAAGGAATCAAACATATCATATTCGGTGATCCATAAGTTTTTTGTAGGATTTTATGACTAACCATGCAATTGACCAATTCCTTTTGACTCTCTAAATAGATATAAATGAAGCATGCCAGTTTAATTCTTTCTATAAAAGATCATGCTCTAATAAGTATAAGTGAAGCAAAATAGCATTCTACAAACAACGGTTTTCTATGTGAATAGAAATAGGCAATCCAAACTTCAAATGATATAAGTGAAGCACATGAAGCATTCTATAAAGCCACACTCAAAAGATATAAGTGAAGTGCAATGAGTATTCTATAAATCAACCATGGACTATCTCATACCAGCATGGTGCAAAAAATAAAAGTGAAAAGCAAACACAAAAGACGCTCCAAGATTTGCACATATCACATGAACGAAACGAAGACGAAAACATACCGATACTTGTTGAAGAAAGATGGGATGCCTTCCGGGGCATCCCCAAGCTTAGACGCTTGAGTCTCCTTGAATATTTACTTGGGGTGCCTTGGGCATCCCCAAGCCTGAGCTCTTGCCTCTCCTCCTTCTCCGCATATCGATACCTCCTCAATCTTTGATCACTTCACCCACACAAAACTCAAAAGAAAGCTCGGTAAGATCCGTTAGTATAATAAAGCAAATCACTACTCTAAGTACTGTTGCAAACCAATTCATATTTTGTTTTTGCATTGTAGCTACTGTAATATAACTTTTCCATGGCTTATACCACCGATAAAAATTGATAGTTTCATCAAAACAAGCAAAACAATGCATCAAAAACAGAATCTGTCTTAAACAGGACAGTCTGTAGCAATCTGAACATCTACCATACTTCTGGTACTCCAAAAATTCTGAAAAAATATGAAAAAATAAACAATTTGTATATCAAGACTTTTCAAAACATTTCAGAAACGTTTGACATTCCAGTAAAAAAATGAAAATTCACGCGCTACAGCCAAAGTTTATGTTTCTGCACCGCACAAACCAACAAGCAATCTAATCATCCTAAAGGCAAACCTTGGCACATTATTTTTATAATACAATTGATTTGTACAAGGGGATAATTATTTTTGTTGAAAGTTTTCTGTAATTGATTCACAAAGTTTCCATGGGCATGAACAAAGTTCAAGGCTAGCTCCTACTTTCAAAATGCTTGTCCCTCTCACTTTCATTTTTCATTTTCTGAAGTTTTAGGTTCCCCTCTATATTTTTTGTTTTTAAACTTTAGAAAAGCACTCAACGGATATAAATGACTCTCTAAAACTTCTGGGTTGTCTCCCTGGCAGCGCTTTCTTTAAAGCCATTAAGCTAGGCATATAGTGCTCAAGTAATGAATCCACTCGGATCCCAAGGTATATCAAAGCCAGTTTTAATTAGCAATGATTTGGCATTTAGTAGTGAGCACAAAGTGATGTGTGTCATGTAACAATGAAGTCTAACTCTCTTCCTATGCATAGGCATGTCATACAAGAACAATTCATGCACATCAAGTAAAGGCCAATGCATAGTATAAGCAGTTTCTTACAATTTTATCATGTTGGAAACATAGATAAGCGGAGATGTAGTTCCTCTCTCATAATAATTGCAAGTAGGAGCAGAAAGCACATGCATATTACATTCACCAAAATTATCATGTGCAACGGTAAAAGGCAACCCATCAATGTAATCCTTAATAAGTGCAAACTTCTCTGATATAGTGTAGTTTGGAGAATTCAAAAAGGTAATAGGACTATCATGTGTGGGTGCAATAGCAAAAATTTCTTTCTCAATATAAGGAACTATAGCAAGTTCATCTCCGCAAGCATAATTCATATTGGCATCTTGGCCAGAAGAATAGCAAGCATCAATTTCATCAAAAAGGGATATTTCAAACGAATCAACAGGATCATAGCAATTATCATAACATTCATCCTTTAGTAAGCATGAAGGGAAATTAAAAAATGTATGAGTTGAAGAGTTACTCTCGTTAGAAGCTGGGTACGGGTGATAAATCCACTCTTCCTCCATTTGTTCTTTGCTCTCCTCATCATCTTTTTCATCCAATGACTTCACAGTTTCATCAATTCCTTCTTCCATAGACTCCTGTAAATATTAGTCTCTTCTTGCACAACGGAGACTTTCTCAATAAATGCATCAATATCGGAATTGAATTTATAGTTATCATAGAAATATTTAAGGATGGCAAAATTTTCAGGTCTATAAACATCATCATCATCAAAAGCTTCATACTTTATAAACAAAGATTCAATTTCATAAACACCCTTAAAAGCAACAAATTCTTCTATTCGTTCCACATCATAATAATCATATCTACCATTGGCATAAGAAGCCATGGTTTCATTATCATTAAATTTGCATGAAAAGGGAAGATGTGGAGCATTCATCCTAGGGCAACAAGTAAAATCATATCTCAAGCATAAATCCCGAGCATACCAATGCAACATATAAATTTGATCCCATAAAAGTTTCCCCTTTTCTGTCAAGCGATAATCCCTAAAGTATTCATGTTGATCCAACGTTACTCCCATTATCAAGTTGAATGGGGTTTTCTCAGGATTATCAAAGTAATGCATAATATTTTTCACATAACGAGCATAGAGGGTTTTAGGAGGTTCCCCATCTCCATGAGTAGCAAGTACAACTATTTTTTTGGTGTTTCGTGTTCCATATCCATAACTAAAGATAGAGAACAACTTAGAACAGGAAATACAAACTACTTAGTGATAAAGCAAACAAGCACACACGAGAATATTCACCCCACGCTATTGCTCCCCGGCAACGGCGCCAGAAAAAGGTCTTGATAACCCACAAGTGTAGGGGATCTTTTGTAGCCTTCTTCGATAAATAAGAGTGTCGAACCCAGCGAGGAGCTAAAGGCAAAACAAATATTCCCTCAAGTTCTATCGACCACCGATACAACTCTACGTACACTTGATGTTTGCTTTACCTAGAACAAGTATGAAACTATTTTGCAGGAATAAAACTAAGAATACTTTGCGAGAATAAAACTATGAATAAATTGCAAGGTAATAAAAGTGGATAGCGTTTGTCAACAAGAAAGTCATTTGTCCCTAGGCAATCAATAACAAGTACCGGTAATCATTCTTGTAATTTTATATGAGGGAGAGGCATGAGCTAACATACTTTCTCTACTTGGATCATATGCACTTATGATTGGAGCTCTAGCAACCATCCGCAACTACTAAAGATCATTAAGGTCGTGAAACCCAACCATAGCATTAAGTATCAAGTCCTCTTTACTCCCATACACCATAACCCACCTACTCGGGTTTAAGCTTCTGTCACTCTCGCAACCCACCATAAGCGAATCAAGAACATATTGGAACACCCTACAGTGGGGGCCCTCACGTTTGCGTGAGACGGAGGGCACCAGAGGACAGCACCATAAATAAAATATACAATCATACCAACCAAGATCACGATTAACCCATAGGACAAAATGGATCTACTCAAACATCATAGGATAACCATAGGTCATTGGGAAATAATATATGGAGTTGAGCACCATGTTTGTAACGCCCTCGATGCGGCTATATCTCCCACGTGTCGAGGCACGACTTAGAGGCATAACCGCATTGAAAGCAGTGTCGCAAGTGAGGTAATCTTCACACAACCCATGTAATACATAAGGGAAAGAGATACATAGTTGGCTTACAGTCGCCACTTCACACAGTACATAAATGAACATCCATCATTCAGATTACACTCAAGGTCCGACTACGGAACCAAAATAAAAGAAGATACCCCAAATGCTACACAGATCCCCGATCGTCCCAACTGGGCACCACTACTCATCATCAGGAAAAGACACATAGTAACGACCACGTTCCTCGTCGAACTCCCACTTGAGCTCGGTTCGTCACCTGACCGCATCATCGGAACCTGCAACTGTTTTGGTAGAATCTGTGAGTCACGGGGACTCAGCAATCTCACACCCGCGAGATCAAGACTATTTAAGCTTATAGGAAGGACAGAGTTGTGAGGTCGTGAAGCGACTAGCATATATGGTGGCTACATTCGCAAAAGAGAGCGAGAAGAGGAGCAAAGCACGGTCGTGAAGCTAGTAGCGATCAAGAAGTGATCCTGAACTACTTACGTCAGACACAACTCCAACACCGTGTTCACTTCCCGGACTCCGCCGAGAAGAGACCATCACGGTTACACACGCGGTTGATGTGTATTTTAGTTGAGGTCAACTTCGGGTTTTCTACAACCGGACATTAACAAATTCCCATCTGCCTCATAACCGCGGGCACGGCTTTGAAAGATAATACCTGCAGGGTGTCCCAACTTAGCCCATTATAAGCTCTCACGGTCAACGAAGGATATTCCTTCTACCGGAAGACCCGATCAATCTCGAATCCCGGACTACAAGACATTTCGACAAAGAATAAAACAAGACCAGCAAAGCCGCCCGATTGTGCCGACAAATCCCGATAGGAGCTGCACATATCTCGTTCTCGTGGCACATCCGGATGAGACTAGCTACGAGTAAAACCAAGCCTCGAGTTTCCCGTGGTGGCCCCAGAGTAGCTCGATTCGGGCCAGCACTCGAAGGAGCACCGTCCGGGGTTAAAATAAAGATGACCCTCGGGCTCGCGAAAACCCGGGGAAAAAGGCTTAGGTGGCAAATGGTAAAACCAAAGTTGGGCCTTGCTGGACGAGTCTTATTCAAAGCGAACTGTCAAGGGGTCCCATAAATCACCCAACCGTAAGGAACGCGAAATCAAGGAACATAACACCGGTATGACGGAAACTAGGGTGGCAAGAGTGGAACAAAACACCAGGCATAAGGCCGAGCCTTCCACCCTTTACCAAGTATATAGATGTATTAATAATAGCAGATATATATTGTGATATCCCCAACAAGTAAACATGTTCCAAAAAGGAACAACATCTCCATGTTCCAACAAGGAACAAACTTTAGCTTCACCTGCAACTAGCAACGCTATAAGAGGGGCTGAGCAAAGCGGTAACATAGCCAAACAACGGTTTGCTAGGAAAGGATGGTTAGGGGCTGACATGGCAATAGGGTGGCATGATATAGCAAGTGATAGGCATCGCAGCATAGGCATAGCAAAAGAGCGAGCAACTAGCATAGCAAAGATAGAAGTGATTTCGAGGGTATGGTCATCTTGCCTGCAATGTTCTCAGAGTTGTCGAAAGCTTGATCCTCGTAAGCGTTCTCAACAGGTTCCTGGTTCACGTACTCGTCTTCCGGCTCTACCCAAAGCAAGAACACAAACAAAGGAACCACAATAAATCACGGTGCAATGCACAATCAACATGATGCAAAACTTGGCATGATATGCAAGATGTGATATGCAATGCGTATGCGCGCTCCGGAAGGAAAATTATGAACCAGGCATCAATTTGGCAAACCAAGTATGCCACTGGAAAGATGAGATGATTTCGGTTAAAATCGATATAAAGATCACCGGAATCGGATGCACGGTTTGCAAATGACAAGCAAAACAAGAATGGCACAAATCTGCCATTAACAGCAGCATACCACTTAGCAAGCAACAAGAAATTAAGCTACTGCACCCAAACGTATCAACAAAGCACATGGCAGTGATCTAATCAAGATGCTTGACAAAAGATGAACACTGAGCTACGGCTAGTTCACATCATAACAGGTTCAAACAAGCATGGCAAAAGTGCTAAAAATATCAGGCTGGACATGGCAAAAACAGCATCAGGTAGCACTGTTCAGAGCAAGAAAACAACATGCTACAGGTACTTATAATAGCAAAACAAGGCATGGCATGAATCTACTCAAAGCATAGAACAAAAGTCCCTTACTGACCATAAGCCAAAAAGGATCAGAAAATATAATAACACCCATGTCAAAATGGCAAGTTTCGTTAACAGATTCAGCAACATGGCATGGCAAAAACAGATAACAAGTAGGCATGTTTAAGAGCTCAAAGCACTCACTACAGAGCCTTACATGATAAACTAAGCATACATTCATCAAGAAGACATGGCATAGAAGACATAAATGGCAAGAACAACATCATAGCATACATGGATCAACCACAACAACCTTGGCAAAATTGAATAACATGTATACAATCTTCCAGGAAACATTTGATAGCAAAAGTAGAGCTCGATTGACTCAAGCTATGGCACTCCATAATTGCAAACAAGGGCATGGCTGGATAGAGCAAGACATGTAGAACAAAACATCCTTACTGAAGTATCTCAACATATGCATGGATCTCTCGGTAGCATCAAGTTAACATGGCATCAAAATATCAAGAAAAGCAGCTGAAATCAGCAACATCAGACACCTACTTTGCATGCTTGTGCTAGTCACCACATAGATCACAAAAATACATGGCATACACTCCTGGAAAGATGGCATGGCATATTACAAAACACATGTAGGACTCAAATTCATAGGGTGCACACATCAATCATAGCAAAAATAACAAAAGTGCAAGTTCATTAAGAAATGAAACTAACATCACATAGCCTTCTTCTAACAGCATTTCGGGCATCAAGATGAGCTCAAATGAAAATGATGCAATGAGATGAAATGATCTACTCTTCGAGACGAACATTTTGACATATTATACGCACAAAATGGAGCTACAGATGCAAAGTTATGCTACGTAGAAAATGCCACAAAATATTCACAGGATTAAAAACTTAGAAGAATTTTTGGAGGGGGAGAGAGTCAACGGGATCTGAGATCCGATCGGGATCCGGCCCGATCGGGCGACGGCGGCGGCGGCTCGACGGAGCTCGCCCCGGGCGAGGAGGAGGCGGCGGGCAGGGTGGCCGGCCGGAGGGGGCCGGGCGGCGGGCGCGGCGCGCGGCGGCGCCGGCGCGCGAAGCTCGGTGGCGGGCGGCGGCGGGCGGGCGGCGACGAGGAGGGCGGCGCGGCGGCGCGCGCTGGCGGCGCGGCGGGCCGGGTGGCGGCGGGAGGCGCATCATGGCGGCGGAGGGCGCTGGCGGGCGCTGGCTGGGCGGGCCGCGGCGGCGCGGGCGGCGGCGCGGTGACACGTGGCACGCGTGGATTGGTTCGGACGGCGGCGGCGCGGTGGGGCGGACGTGTCCGGGCGGCGCGGGAGTTTCGTCCGGGCGCGAGGTAGGGGAAGGCTAGGGTTAGACCCGAAATTGGAATGGGGGTTTGCTTAAATAGGCATAGAGGGAGCTAGGAGAGTCCAAATGAGGTGTAGTTCTCGCCCACACGATCGTGATCGAACGACGGAGAGCATGGAAGTGACTTAGATGGGTTATTGGACTATTTTGGAGGGGTGTTGGGCTGCAACTTAAAAGAGGCCTTTGCGAGAGTGCGGTTAACCGTTGGAGTACCAAACGAGCTCCAAATGACCCGAAACTTGACCGGTGGTCTACCGGTGGTATACCAAGGCCACTTGACAAACCTCGGTCCATTCCGAGAAGGTTTAGTACCCGCTCACGGAAAAAGCGTAAAAGGGCCGCGGGGAGATAGGAGTGTCGGATTGCAAAACGGACAACGGGAAAAAATGCTCGGAATCATGAGACGAACACGTATGCAAATGCGATGCACATGATGACATGATATAAAATGCATGACATGGACAAAATGCAAAAAGGAGAAAAACCCAACCACGGAGGGAATATCATATCACAATGCCGAAAATGGCAAGAGTTGGAGTTACAAATATGGAAAATTACATCCGGGGTGTTACAATGTTAGTAGAGATTACAACGGGGAGAAGGGGTGTTACACCGCTGCATAGAGGGGGAGAGAGTTGGTGTTGACGGTAGCAAGATTGTTGATGTAGATCGCCGTCATGATCCTTGCCCCGGCGGCACTCCGGCACCACGGGGAGAGAGGGGGAGAGAGCCCCCTCCTTCTTCTTCTTCCTTGGCCTCCCCCCAAGATGGGAGGAGAGTTCCCCCTCTGGTCCATGGCCTCCATGGTGGCAGAGGGGCGGGAGCCCCTCCGAGATTGGATCTCCCTCTCTATTCTCTTCTTTTTCTCGTTCCCCAGATCTGGCCGAAAATTGTTTCTTATATTCTGGGAGATCCATAACTCCGATTGCGCTGAGATTTTAACATGATTTTTTTCCGGATATAAGCTTCCTTGCGCCCGAAGTAGAGCTCCAACCGACGTATGAGGTGAGCACAACACACCACCACGAGCCAGGCTCCTTTGGCGCGCCCTGGTGTCTTGTGGGCTATGTGGGCCTCCGTTTGCGGTGATTCCAACTCCCAAAATTCACATATATTCCAAAATAATTCTCCATAAAAATTTATTGCATTTGGACTCCTTTTGATATGGATATTCTGCGATACAAAAAACATGCAAAAAACAGGAACTGGCACTGGACACTGGATCAATAGGTTAGTCCAATAAATCATATAAAAAGTTGTCGAGAATATGTGAAAGTTGTATAATATTGGCATGAAATAATCAAAAATTATAGATACGACGGAGACGTATCAGTGTGTCGTGTGTTGAGCCTTTGTGCATCTTGTTTGTATGTTTGTTGTCTCTTGTGAGAAATTAATGGAACATCTCATTTTGGGGGAGTGATGTGCTTTGTGCACCTCACAATATTATAAATGTGTGTACATGAGGAATACCATCTAGTATTGATATTACAAAATTATCTAGTCACTATGTGGTATGTCATCTCATGAGAAATTCAAATTCTAAATAATCCATTAATTATCTCTTGTTGGATCCTTATTGCCTCTTGTTAAGGTTTCTTTGGTATCACATTATGGGGGAGTAATGTGCTATGTGCATATTACAAGCCTAGAAAATGTGTACATTTGAGATATTGTCACCTAGAATTGATATTGTAAATTATCTTGTTCCTAGGTGGCATGCTATAGCTCTACAAGTTGCAATTTGCTTGTATTTGGTGTGAAGATGATGTTGGATATCCTTGCTATCTACCACCGGGAATTATTTCCAAATACTTCTTGTCTTTTGACAATTGGTACGACTCACTTACGTGTGGTAGAAATTATTGATCATCTTTACATTGGCTTTTGCTTTTATTTGCCTTATCTTTTGCCAAGGATTGTGTCAACTCCCGTTGTCTTCCATACCACTTGTGGATCTTGCTAACTTCTTGAACTTGTCTTGTGTTTTCTAGATATAGTGAAAGTGGTGATCCCACCTGATGTCTACTACGCAACTTTATTCTTGTAGACTCGTGTTGGGCCTCCAAGCGCAGAGTTTTGTAGGACAGTAGCAATTTTCCCTCAAGTGGATGACCTAAGGTTTATCAATCCGTGGGAGGTGTAGGATGAAGATGGTCTCTCTCAAACAACCATGCAACCAAATACGAGAAATCTCTTGTGTCCCCAACACACCCAATACAATGGCAAATTGTATCAGTGCACTAGTTCGGCGAAGAGATGGTGATAAAAGTGTAATATTGATGGTAGAACTATATTTTTATAATCTGAATAAATAAAAACAACAAGGTAGCAAATAGTAAACGGGCACAAAAACAGTATTGCAATGCTTGAACATGAGGCCTAGGGTTCGTACTTTCACTAGTGCAATCTCTCAACAGTGCTAATATAATTGGATCATATAACCATCCCTCAAAGTGCGATGAAGAATCACTCCAAAGTTCCTATCTAGCGGAGAACATAAGAATAAATTATTTGTAGGGTACGAAACCACCTCAAAGCTATTCTTTCTGTTTGATCTATTCAAGAGTACGTACTAAAATAACACAAAGCTATTCTTTCCGTTCGATCTATACTAGAGTCCGTACTAAAATAACACCAAAGCAAATTCATATTCATAATACTCAATCCAACACAAAGAACTTCAAAGAGTGCCCCAAGATTTCTACCAGAGAAACAAAGACAAGAACGTGCATCAACCCCCATGCATAGATTACCCCAATGTCACCTCGGGAATCCGCGAGTTGAGTGCCAAAACTTATATCAAGTGAATCGATATGATACCCCATTGTCACCACAAGTATTCAATTGCAAGACATATATCAAGTGTTCTCAAATCCATAAAAGTATTCAATCCGATAACAACGAAATCTCAAAGGAAAAAACTCAATTCATCACAACAAGATAGAGAGGGGAAAACACCATATGAACCGAGTATATTAACAAAGCCTGCGATACATCAAGATCGTTACATCTCAAGAACACGAGAGAGAGAGAGAGAGAGAGAGAGAGAGTAAACACATAGCTACTAGTACAAACCCTCAGCCCCGAGGGTGGACTACTCCCTCCTCATCGTGGTGGCCGTCGGGATGAC
Organism: Aegilops longissima; assembly: GCA_021605205.1. Taxonomy (NCBI): domain Eukaryota; kingdom Viridiplantae; phylum Streptophyta; class Magnoliopsida; order Poales; family Poaceae; genus Aegilops; species Aegilops longissima. Next base: position 148,777,205 of record CM038677.1, on the reverse strand, counting down.
GAAGATGGCCACCGGAGATGATTCCCCCCTCCAACAGGGTGCCGGAAAGGGTCTACATTGGTTTTCGGTGGCTACAAAGCCTTGCAGCGGCGGAACTTCTGATCTAGGTTAACCCCGAAGTGTTTTGGAATATTTGTGAAATTGTAGGGTAAAGAGGGGGTGCGGGAGGCCACCGAGGTGGGCACAACCCACCTGGGCGCGCCTGGGCCCCCAGGCGTGCCCTGGTGGGTTGTGCCCCCCTCGGGGCACCCCCTAGGTGCTTCTTTGGCCCACTGTTGGTCTTCTGGTCCACAACAATCTCCGTGAAGTTTCGTTGCATTTGGACTCCGTTTGGTATTGATTTCCTGTGATGTAAAAAACAAGCAAAAAACAGCAACTGGCACTGGGCACTGGGTCAATAAGTTAGTCCCAAAAAATGATATAAAGTTGCTATAAAATGATTGTAAAACATCCAAGAATGATAAAATAACAACATGAATACTTCATAAATTATAGATATGTTGGAGACGTATCACCACATTGTGCATTTTGTATTCAAATGCAAATTCTCTATAATGCACTACTCTTAGGGGAGCTATCCTATTTTCTATAAAACTCTCATCTTTTGATCCTTATCAAGTGTGTGTTGGTGGAAGGCAAGCCGTTTCTTTTTGGTACTTTGGGCCATCATGAAACTTAGTAGAGGGCTTGGTTTGAACCATCCTCTCTTTTGGGAGTTCGATATCTCTCCCTTTGTGTGTTTCAATGGATATCTAATTCCTTGATGAATCTTTCAAGTGATATCCTCCAAGTGATGATTTATTCATTTGGTATCTTTTCTTCACTTGGTATTTCTTTGTCAATTGGTATCGGTTCTTGAAAGTCTTGATCATGCATATTAACTTCATGTAGTTTCTTTGGCATGCTTTCTTTCTTTGACCCAATATATAAGGGAAACTCCACCAAGTCTCTAATTGGCTAACATGTGCATGAAATTCTATTTCATATATATATGCACATATTTATGTGGAGTTTGTCATATGTATTGTTGGTTTGCTAACTCTTTGGTCCCATTGAGTTTGGGTATCATTTTGTTTGTGCTGTTGTTCTAGGAACAACTAGAGATGCATTGGATGCTCAGCTCATTCAAGAGGAAGGTGGTGCCACCATGTGCTTATTGGAGTCAAGCTAGGACGTTCAATGAACTACTATCTACCTTCAATTGGCATCTACTACATCCTTCCAATGCTATCTCGGTAACAAGTATCATCATCTACTTCATGCACACACTTCTTGCATCAACCTTGTGTAGGTCGTATCACGGCATGTAATTCATTATTTCTTGTGATACTTGTTTCCTTTCTCAAAGCATCCCAACAATGATCTCTTGTTGCTAGGTGTGATGTCTTTGATGCTGGTGGGGTTGGAATTCATTTATATACAATAAGACCATATCTAGCCATGTGCTATGCTTTCAAGCAAATATCTTATTGGTATATTTATGACTTCCTTGTGGATATCTTATTCTTTCTTTTTGTAACTATTTCGTGTGTACATCCTTCTTTGTGGATTGATATCATCATGATCTTCATCTACCTAGAATCTTATACACTTGAGAGAAGTTACATCTGTAGTTGATATCCTTATTCTTTCACGTCCACCTTTGCTTGGTGGTTATGTGAAAGGATTTATCTTGAGTGCGGATCTTATATCGTTGTATTTTGATGCACTCTATTATGGTGAAGATATTTTTTCTCTTTCTTGTCTTGATGAGGCTTTTGCCATTTCGATTGGTATCCCTCCTCTTGACAAAGCTATCATTTTCTTTCTTCACCATGGGTTGTCACAAGTGTTGGTTATTCATTTTGCATATTTAGTGTGCTTGTAAACCCATTTGCTTGGTGTGTGTGGGAAGGACATGTCATGCACCTTGTATCTCCACTACTCAAGACTATGTTGATGCTTAATGCTCACCCTTACATTAGTCTTCTCAAGTGCTTTGCCATGACTCACACACATCATTTTGGTTGAGCCTACTCTTAAGTTGCCTCTTTTATATGTTGCTCAATCATTTGTTTGTTGCAAGTGCTAGGCTTTGTTTCCTACATGCTCACTTGCACTTGTTGTGAGTTTCTATAGATTTTCGGGGAGTGATGATCCTATTTTGTGCACTTGGCATCCTAATGCAAATATTCTAAGTAGTGCACAAATCATCCTAACGCAAGCAGTAGTACCGCTACCCCTAGCGGTAGTACCGTGAGGACGAGCGGTAGTACCGCTCCGGTGGTTCTACCGGCCTTTTGCCTCCTCGCTGTTGTTTTTCAAAGGGCTTCCACCGCCCTAGCGGTAGTACCGCTCCCATGAGCTGTAGTACTAGATGAAGGAAATATGCCCTAGAGGCAATAATAAAGTTATTATTTATTTCCTTATATCATGATAAATGTTTATTATTCATGCTAGAATTGTATTAACCGGAAACATAATACATGTGTGAATACATAGACAAACAGATAGTCACTAGTATGCCTCTACTAGACTAGCTCATTAATCAAGATGGTTATGTTTCCTAACCATAGACATGTGTTGTCATTTGATTAATGGGATCACATCATTAGGAGAATGATGTGATTGACATGACCCATTTCGTTAGCTTAGCACTTGATCATTTAGTATGTTGCTTATGCTTTCTTCATGACTTATACAAAGTTCCTGCAACTATAAGATTATGCAACTCCGTTTACGGAGGAACACTTTGTGTGCTACCAAACGTCACAACGAATCGGGTGATTATAAAGGTACTCTACAGTGTCTCCAAAAGTATATGTTGAGTTGGCATGAATCGAGATTAGGTTTTGTCACTCCGATTGTCGGAGAGGTATCTCTGGGCCTTCTCGGTAATACACATCACATAAGCCTTGCAAGCATTGCAACTAATGAGTTAGTTGTGAGATGATGTATTACGGAACGAGTAAAGAGACTTACCGTAACGAGATTGAACTAGGTATTGGATACCGACGATCGAATCTCGGGTAAGTAACATACCGATGACAAAGGAACAACGTATGTTGTTATGCGGTTTGACCGATAAAGATCTTCGTAGAATATGTAGGAACCAATATGGGCATCCAGGTTCCGCTATTGGTTATTGACCGAGAATGGTTCTAGGTCATGTCTACATAGTTCTCGAACCCGTAGGGTCCGCACGCTTAACGTTTCGATGACAGTTCATTATGAGTTTATAAGTATTGATGTACGAAGGTAGTTCGAGTCCGGATGTGATCACGGACATGACGAGGAGTCTCGAAATGGTCGAGACATAAAGATTGATATATTGAAGCCTACATTTGGACATCGGAAATGTTCCGAGTGAAATCGAATTTACCGAGTACCGGAGGTTACGGAACCCACCGGAACTAAATGGGCCATAGTGGGCCTTGGTGGAAAGGAGAAAGGGCCAGCCCTAGGTGGCATGCCCTCCCCTTCCCTAGTCCTATTAGGACTAGGAAAGGTGGGCCGCCCCTCTCTCTTTTTCCCCTCCGGGAATCCTATTCCAACTAGGATTGGAGGGAATCCTACTCCCGGAGGAGTAGGACTCCTGGCGCCCCCTCTTGGCCGGCCAGCCCCTCCCCTTGGCTCCTTTATATCTGAGGCAGGGGCACCCCATGACACACAAGTTGATCTACGGATCGTTCCTTAGCCGTGTGCGGTGCCCCTTCCACCATATTCCACTTTGGTCATATCGTCATGAGCTTAGGCGAAGCCTGCGCCGGAGAAGTCATATCGTCGCGGAGCTTAGGCGAAGCCCTGCGTCGGTGGAGCATCATCATCGTCCCACGCCGTCGTCTTGTGGAACTCATCCCGACACTTTGCTGGATCGGAGTCCGGGATCGTCATCGAGCTGAACGTGTGCGAGAACTCGGAGGTGCCGTCGTTCGGTGCTTGGATCGGTCGGATCGTGAAGACGTCGACTACATCAACCGCGTTGTTATAACGCTTCGCTTTCGGTCTCACGAGGCGTGGGCGGACACTCTCCCTCTCGTTGCTATGCCATCACCATGGTCTTGCGTGATCGTAGGAAATTTTTGAAATTACTACGTTCCCCAACAATGGCATCCGAGCCTGGTTTTATGCGTTGATGTCATATGCACGAGTAGAACACAAGTGAGTTGTGGGCGATATAAGTCATACTGCTTACCAGCATGTCATACTTTGGTTCAGCGGTATTGTGAGATGAAGCGGCCCGGACCGACATTACGCGTACGCTTACGCGAGACTGGTTTCACCGCTCCGAGCACTAGTTGCTTAAAGGTGACCGGCGGGTGTCTGTCTCTCTCACTTTAGTTGAACCGAGTGTGGCTACGCCTGGTCCTTGCGAAGGTTAAAACAGCACCAACTTGACAAACTATCGTTGTGGTTTTGATGCGTAGGTAAGAACGGTTCTTGCTCAGCCCGTAGCAGCCACGTAAAACTTGCAACAACAAAGTAGAGGACGTCTAACTTGTTTTTGCAGGGCATGTTGTGATGTGATGTGGTCAAGACGTGATGCTATATTTTATTGTATGAGATGATCATGTTTTGTAACCGAGTTATCGGCAATCGGCAGGAGCCATATGGTTGTCGCTTTATTGTATGAATTGCAAAAGCCATGTAATTGCTTTACTTTATCACTAAGCAATGGCGATAGTCGTAGAAGCAATAGTTGGCGAGACGACAACGATGCTACGATGGAGATCAAGGTGTCGCGCGGTGACGATGGTGATCATGACGGTGCTTGAGATGGAGATCACAAGCACAAGATGATGATGACCATATCATATCACTTATATTGATTGCATGTGATGTTTATCCTTTATGCATCTTATCTTGCTTTGTTTGACGGTAGCATTATAAGATGATCTCTCACTAAAATTATCAAGAAGTGTTCTCCCGAGTATGCACCGTTGCTAAAAGTTCAGTAGTACCCGGACACCACGTGATGATCGGGTGTGATAAGTTCTCGTCCATCTACAATGGGTGCAAGCCAGTTTTGCACACGCAGAATACTCAGTTAAACTTGACGAGCCTAGCATATGCAGATATGGCCTCGAACACGGAGACCGAAAGGTCGAACGTGAATCATATAGTAGATATGATCAACATAGTGATGTTCACCATTGAAACTACTCCATCTCACGTGATGATCGGACATGGTTTAGTTGATTTGGATCACGTAAACACTTAGATGACTAGAGAGATGTCATCTAAGTGGGAGTTTTTTAATATGATTAATTGAACTTAAATTTATCATGAACTTAGTACCGATAGTATTTTGCTTGTCTATGTTTCTTTGTAGATAGATGGCTCGTCTTTGTTGTTCCGTTGAATTTTAATGCGTTCCTTGAGAAAGCAAAGTTGAAAGATGATGGTAGCAATTACGGATGGGTCCGTAACTCGAGGATTATCCTCATTGCTGCACGAAAGAATTACGCCCCGAAGCACCGCTGGGTGCCAGCCCATCTGCAGAGCTGCACGAAGTTGTGAGCGTCTGCAAAGCAAAGCTGATGACTACTCTATAGTTCAGTGTGCCATGCTTTACGGCTTAGAACCGGGTCTTCAACGACGTTTTGAGCGTCATGGAGCATATGAGATGTTCCAGAGTTGAAGTTAATATTTCAAGCAAATGCCCGGATTGAGAGATATGAAGTCTCCAATAAGTTCTATAGCTGCAAGATGGAGGAGAATAGTTCAGGTGAGCACATACTCAAAATGTCCGGGTATAATAATCACTTAATTCAGCTGGGAGTTAATCTTCCGGATGATAGTGTCATTGATGAATTCTCCAATCACGCCACCAAGCTACAAGAGCTTCGTGATGAACTATAATATGCAAGGAATGACTAAGACAATTCTGAGCTCTTCGCAATGCTAAAAGCAGCGGAGGTAGAAATCAAGAAAGAACATCAAGTGTTGATGGTCAACAAGACCACTAGTTTCAAGAAAAGGGCAAAGGGAAGAAGAAGGAAACTTCAAAAGAACAGCAAGAAAGTTCTTGATCAAGAGAAGAAACCCAAGTCTGGACCTAAACCTGAAATCGAGTGTTTTTACCGCAAGCGATCGACATTTGAGCGGAACTGCCCCAAGTATTTGGCGGATAAGAAGGATGGCAAGGTGAACAAAGGTATATGTGATATACATGTTATTGATGTGTACCTTACTAGAGCTCGTAGTAGCACTGGTATTTGATACTGGTTACATTGCTAATATTTGCAACTCGAAGCAGGGGACTACGGAATAGACGAGCACCGCAAAGGACGAGGTGACGATGCCCGTGGGAAATGGTTCCAAAGTCAATGTGATCGCGGTCGGCATGCTACCTCTACATCTACCTTCGGGATTAGTTTTAGACCTAAATAATTGTTATTTGGTGCCAGCGTTGAGCATGAACATTATATCTGGATCTTGTTTGATGCGAGACGGTTATTAATTTAAATCAGAGAATAATGGTTGTTCTATTTATATGAGTAATATCTTTTATGGTCATGCGCCCTTGAAGAATGGTCTATTCTTGTTGAATCTCGACAAGAGTGATACACATATTCATAATGTCGAAGCCAAAAGATGCAGAGTTGATAATGATAGTGCAACTTATTTGTGGCACTGCCGTTTAGGTCATATCGATGTAAACGCATGAAGAAACTCCATATAGATGGACTTTTGGAATCACTTGATTATGAATCACTTGGTACTTGCGAACCGTGCCTCATGGGCAAGATGACTAAAACACCGTTCTCCGGTTGTATGGAGAGAGCAACAGACTTGTTGGAAATCATACATACAGATGTATGTGGTCCGATGAATGTTGAAGCTCGTGGCGGATATCGTTATTTTCTCACCTTCACAGATGATTTAAGCAGATATGGGTATATCTACTTGATGAAACATAAATCTGAAACATTTGAAAAGTTCATAGAATTTCAGAGTGAAGTTGAAAATCATCGTAACAAGAAAATAAAGTTTCTACGATCTGATCGTGGAGGAGAATATTTGAGTTACGAGTTTGGTCTACATTTGAAGCAATGCGGAATAGTTTAGCAACTCACGCCACCGGAACACCACAGCGTAATGGTGTGTCCGAACGTCGTGTCGTACTTTACTAGATATGGTGCGATCTATGATGTCTATTTCGATTTACCGCTATCGCTTTGGGGTTATGCTTTAGAGACGGCCGCATTCACGTTAAATAGGACACCGTAAAAATCCGTTGAGACGGCGCCTTATGAACTATGGTTTAGCAAGAAACCAAAGTTGTCGCTTCGAAAGTTTGGGGTTGCGATGCTTATGTGAAAAACTTCAACCCGATAAGCTTGAACCCAAATCGGAAAAATGTGTCTTCATAGGATACCCAAAGGAGACAATTGGGTATACCTTCTATCACAGATCCGAAGGCAAGACATTCGTTGCTAAGAATGGATCCTTTCTAGAGAAGGAGTTTCTCTCGAAAGAAGTGAGTGGGAGGAAAGTGGAACTTGATGAGGTAATAGTACCAGCTCCCTTATTGGAAAGTAGTTCATCACAGAAATCAGTTTCTGTAACAACTACACCAGTTAGCGAGGAAGATAATGATAATGATCATTAAACTTCAGATCAAGTTGTCGGTGAAGCTGCTTACATATTGGGCATCAAGATCTATAGAGATAGATCAAGACGCTTAATTGGACTTTCACAAAAGCACATACCTTGATAAAGTTTTGAAGAAGTTCAAAATGGATCAGGCAAAGAAAGGTTTTTTACCTGTAGTACAAGGTGTAAGATTGAGTCGGACTCAATGCCCGACCACAATGAGAAGATAGAGAGAAATGAAAAATGTTCCTATGCTTCAGCCATAGGCTCTATCATGTATGCAATGCTGTGTACCAGACACGACGTATGCTTAGCTGTAAGCTTGGCAGGAAGGTACCAAAGTAATCCAGAGTGGATCATGGACAGCGGTCAAGAACATCCTGAAATACGAAAAGGACTAAGGATATGTTTCTCGATATGGAGGTGACAAAGAGCTAGTCGTAAATGGTTACGTCCATGCAAGCATTGACACCGATCCGGACGATTCTAAATCACAAACCGGATCGTATTTTTATTAAACGGTGGAGCTGTCGGTTGGTGCAGTTCTAAACAAAGCGTCGTGGCGGGATCTACATGTGAAGCGGAGTACATAGCTGCTTGGAAGCAGCAAATGAAGGAGTCTGGATGAAAGAGTTCATTTCCGATCTAGGTGTCATACCTAGTGCATCGGGACCAATGAAGATCTTCTGTGACAATCTTGGTGCAATTGCCTTGGCAAAGTAATCCAGATTTCACAAGAGGACCAAGCATATCAAGAGACGCTTCAATTCCATTCGGGACCAAGTCCAAGTGGGAGACATAGAGATTTGAAAAATACATACGGATCTGAATGTTGCGCACCGTTGACTAAGCCTCTTCCACGAGCAAAACATGATCAGCACCAAGACTCCATGGGTGTTAGAATCATTCTTGTGTAATCTAGATTATTGACTCTAGTGCAAGTGGGAGATGAAGGAAATATGCCCTAGAGGCAATAATAAAGTTATTATTTATTTCCTTATATCATGATAAATGTTTATTATTCATGCTAGAATTGTATTAACCGGAAACATAATACATGTGTGAATACATAGACAAACAGATAGTCACTAGTATGCCTCTACTAGACTAGCTCATTAATCGAAGATGGTTATGTTTCCTAACCATAGACATGTGTTGTCATTTGATTAATGGGATCACATCATTAGGAGAATGATGTGATTGACATGACCCATTTCGTTAGCTTAGCACTTGATCGTTTAGTATGTTGCTTATGCTTTCTTCATGACTTATACAAAGTTCCTGCAACTATAAGATTATGCAACTCCGTTTACGGAGGAACACTTTGTGTGCTACCAAACGTCACAACGTAATCGGGTGATTATAAAGGTACTCTCAGGTGTCTCCAAAAGTATATGTTGAGTTGGCATGAATCGAGATTAGGTTTTGTCACTCCGATTGTCGGAGAGGTATCTCTGGGCCTTCTCGGTAATACACATCACATAAGCCTTGCAAGCATTGCAACTAATGAGTTAGTTGTGAGATGATGTATTACGGAACGAGTAAAGAGACTTACCGTAACGAGATTGAACTAGGTATTGGATACCGACGATCGAATCTCGGGTAAGTAACATACCGATGACAAAGGAACAACGATGTTGTTATGCGGTTTGACCGATAAAGATCTTCGTAGAATATGTAGGAACCAATATGGGCATCCAGGTTCCGCTATTGGTTATTGACCGAGAATGGTTCTAGGTCATGTCTACATAGTTCTCGAACCCGTAGGGTCCGCACGCTTAACGTTTCGATGACAGTTCATTATGAGTTTATAAGTATTGATGTACCGAAGGTAGTTCGGAGTCCCGGATGTGATCACGGACATGACAAGGAGTCTCGAAATGGTCGAGACATAAAGATTGATATATTGGAAGCCTACATTTGGACATCGGAAATGTTCCGAGTGAAATCGAATTTATCGAGTACCGGAGGTTACGGAACCCCGGAACTAAATGGGCCATAGTGGGCCTTGGTGGAAAGGAGAAAGGGCCAGCCCTAGGTGGCCGCGCGCCTCCCCCCTTCCCCCTCTCTCTCTTTTCCCCTCCGGGGAATCCTATTCCAACTAGGATTGGAGGGGGAATCCTACTCCCGGAGGAGTAGGACTCCTGGCGCCCCCTCTTGGCCGGCCAGCCCCTCCCCTTGGCTCCTTTATATCTGAGGCAGGGGCCACCCCATGACACACAAGTTGATCTACGGATCGTTCCTTAGCCGTGTCGATGCCCCTTCCACCATATTCCACTTGGTCATATCGTCATGGAGCTTAGGCGAAGCCCTCGCGCGGGAGAAGTCATATCGTCGCGAGCTTAGGCGAAGCCCTGCGTCGGTGGAGCATTATCATCGTCCACGCCGTCGTCTTGACGGAACTCATCCCGACACTTTGCTGGATCGAGTCCGGGATCGTCATCGAGCTGAACGTGTGCGAACTCGGAGGTGCCGTGACGTTCGGTGCTTGGATCGGTCGGATCGTGAAGACGTCGACTACATCAACAGCGTTGTTATAACGCTTCGCTTTCGGTCTCACGAGGGTACGTGGACGGACACTCTCCCCTCTCGTTGCTATGCCATCACCATGGTCTTGCGTGATCGTAGGAAATTTTTTGAAATTACTACGTTCCCCAACACTAGATCCTATTTTTCAAAGGATTATTGCTAGTTTTGGGGGGAAAGGAGAGAGGAGATCTAGATCCACATTTCCACCAATCACTTTCTCCTCTATGTGAGGGGAACCCCTTGGATCTAGATCTTGGAGTTCTTGGTGTTCTCCTTCTTGTTCTTCCTCTCATTTTCCTCCCTAGCATTAGTTGCTTTGGTGGGATTTGGGAGAGAAAGACTTGGGCACTCCGTGTGCCCTTGCCATTGCATTTTGTGCATCGATTTGAGTTCTCCATGGTGATACGTGGAAGTTTCAAGTTGAGAAGCCTATTACTCTTGGGTGCTTGGTACCCTTGAGCTTGTTCCTCTTGGGTGCTTGGGCGCCCTAGACAGTTGGTGGTGTTCAGAGCTCAGTCATTGTGGTGTAAAGCTCTAGGCAAGCGTCGGGGTCTCCAATTAGGTCATGGAGATCGCCCCGAGCAATTTGATGGGTACCGGTGGCCGGACCCAAGGGTTGCCAAAGTGTACGGGTTCGGTGACCACCCTCAAGGGTCCCTTAGTGGAATCACGGCATCTTTCATTGTGCGGGGGCGTGAGGAGATTACAGTGGCCCTAGTGTCTTCTTGGGGAGCATTGTACCTCCACACCGCTCCAAACGGAGATTAGCATCCGCTAGTGTGAACTTAGGGATACATCGTCGTCTCCGCGTGCCTCGGTTATCTCTTACCCGAGCCATTTACTTATGCACTTTACTTTGTGATAGCCATATTGTTTCTTGTCATATATCTTGCTATCACCTAGTTGTTTATCTTGCTTAGCATAAGTTGTTGGTGCACATAGGTGAGCCTAGTTGTTGTAGGTTTTGTGCTTGATAAATTTACTACTAGGTTTATTCCGCATTTGTTCAAGCCTAAACCATAATTATTTTAAAGCGCCTATTCACCCCCCCCCCCCCTTCTAGGAGACATTCATAATCTTTCAACCGTGCAGCCACAAAATGAGGAGGCAACCATAACCTAGACACGGAGGCGAACCCGAAGGAAAAAAAGGCACGAGTTGAGTGGTGGCCACCACACCGACCAACCCCATCACTATCAAGATCTCGCGGGTCAAACATGACCCATGAGAACACCGCAACTCCTCGCTTTGTCGTCCCACCGCTGCGGAGACCGTTTTAATGGACACATCTTCCGATGCTTCTCGCAAAAAAAATCTCCCGTTGCAACGCACGGGCATATGTGCTAGTAGCCCTAAAAAAGGTAAACGTTTTCAGACGGCGGCCAGGCGGAAACATTCCGCCAGATGCGCGCGGCCCTGCGATCGCTATCGATCGTGTGAGTGGCGATGGGAGCATCCCTTAGAAAAAAACGAGGCAACGAGAGCACTGCTTCCAATCGTTCTTTTGCCCATCTTCTTCCCCACAACGTGGACGCCAGGGGCACCCACACCACCAAGCACCAGCCCCCGCCCGCACAACCAGCACACATGTCTTCGGCCACGACCGCGACACCCTCCACCATGCGCGCGCCCCTGATGAGATCCACCGCCGCAAGCCTCCCCCTCCCTCTCATTGTTCCTCCTCCAGACCTCCACACCTCCTTCTCCTCCTCAGGGAGCATGCTACTCTGCTTAGTTTTTTTTTGCTGGAAGCAGCTGGACTGGGAGCTGGAAGCAGCATCCTTTTTTGCCGCAACCGCCCATCACCGGAGCTGGAGCCATCACTGTTTTGCTGGAACCTGGCGGAGCGCGAACTGGAACTGGCATTTAATTTTGTTGCAATCGGTTACAGAAAAGCTTCAACCGGCGGCGAAAAGAGTTTCAACCATAGACGATGGAAGCCATGGACGACGACGAAAAGCTGCAACCAGCTCCGTTGTTTGCTACAACCGGCTTCTTTTTTGATACAGACAGAGAATGGTCGTGGGGCACCGGCAATGACGATTTTTGCTGCAACCATAGTTGTTTTTTGGTACTACCGGCAAAGTTTTTTTGCTACCTCCATCAAGGCAGAGCTACGACCTCGCGACGGCGACGATGATGATTTGCTGCAACCATAGTTGGATTTTGCTACTACCTGTGAAGTTTTCGCTACATCCATTTCAAGCGTGACAGCGAGCACGGAGACAAGATGCTAGTGTGGGGTTGCCGCAAATCCCGGCGATGAGAGCTAGCAAGGAGCAGGAGGGGAGGGGCGGTGCTGCGACCTGGAGGAAGGCGGACAGTAGGAGAGCGTGGCCTCCGCCCCGGCGAGCTGCGCGAGATGCAGGGGGTGCGTGTGCGAGATGCGGGAAGGGGAGGAGACAAGGGTGCCCCGACAGAAAGAAGGGAGTTGGGTGAACCCTTTTTCCCTAGATCTGACGGTTTAACGCGATTGAATCTGACGGCGCGCGACCAGCTGAAACGTAGGGCCGGCGCGCCGGCGCAGATCACTGCCCCAATTATTATTTTTTACCTGAACATACGGGCTACCATTCGTGCGACTCGTTCTGAAACGACACGAACGAGCTTAGCTGTCACGATCGGTATGGCTGTCAAAAAGTTGGTGAGATCAATTCAAAAACAAAAGGTAGGTGAGATTCCCCGCAGAAAAGAGTAGGGGAGAAAAGAGACTGTTGCCTGTGGACGCAGCGCACCTTTTTTCTTCTTATATATCCTCACCGCTGGTCGGCATCGTCTCGTCGGTATGCATGCAGACGAAGTGCAGTGCAACCGAAGTGTGTGTGCGAGTGTGAAGGTGATACCAGATGAGATCATGAGATTCGTCAACAAACGCCTATCATTTTCCTTCTTTTCACGGGAACTTCCGCGGGCAAAGCTACACTGACCTGACCTTTCTATTGAGGCAAACCCACGAACTGCAAAAGACATCTTATTTCTCTGTCATTTTTCTTTCTTTGTTCGGTTGAAGAGCACAGTCTATCTTTTTTCAATCACGTAAGTTTTACGGCACTTGATGGTGTAAAAAACAAGGGAAACGTTTCCAGCCGGGGCACCGGCCGAACCGTTACGCCGGTCTCACGCAAGCCACGAGATGGATCGTAATCATGCGGCCAGAAACAGCGCACCCCTTCCCTTATCTGCAACACATATCCTTCTTCCTTCTCCACCGCTCAGCTCCCCGCCCCATCCCCACAACTCCGTTCCTCGTCTCTGCACCACCGCGCCGCGCAACTCCGGTCCCCCCGTCCGCACCATTGCCTTTCTGCGACGCGACCTCCTCCTCCTCCTCCTCCTCCCCCCGCCCCCTCGCCCTCAATCTCCTCCTCCTTTTCCTTTCTCGATGGCCAACGCTCGCCTTGAATCCCGTGATCCCCGACGACCATCTCTCATCGGAGATGGACACGATGACAGGGGGAGCCCTGCGATGCCGGAACCAGCATCTATTTTTGCTGCAACCTGCCGGCCAAAACGCTGGAACTGGGCCAGCTCAGAAGCTGAAAACGGACGAGACTAGATGCTACGAGTGGCGAGGTGTGGATCTCAGTGACGAGCTTCAAATGAGAGGCGACCGGTACTGCAACCAGCGTGGATTTGAGCTGGAACCGGCCGAAAAAATAGCTGCATCCAGCGTGGATTTTTGCTACCATAAACAAGGCGTATTTCGACCGGCAACAGGCATACTGCCGAAAGCTTCAAGCGGCAAGGAAAAAGGCTTCAACCAACATAAAAAATGCTTCAACCATGAAAAATCATAAACAAAAAAAGCTTCAACCCGTGCAAAAAAAATTGACTTGCGCGGCAAAGGCTTCAACTGGTGTGTAAAAAAGCTTCAACTGGCGAAGGAAAAAGTTTCAACCATGAGAAAAAGCTTCAATGGGGTGGGAGAACAGTTTCAACCATGGAAAATATCTTACAAGCGATGCTGGAAAAAGCTTCAACCGCTGTGTGAAAAAGCTTCAACCGTTGAATGAAGAAGCTTCAACCATGGAAAAGCTTCAATGAGCCTGGAAGAAAAGCTTCAAACGTGGAAAATGTTTCAACCGGGAAATAAAAAGCTTCAACCGAAAAGGAAAAAAGCTTCCACTAGGCTGCGGCATGATGACGATGTGCGAGCGGGGAGACGCGGCTGGCGGCATGGCGGTGCTACGACGGCGGCGATTAATTGCAGCAACGACGAAGGGGTCGGCAGTCTTACGATGACGGCGTTGCTACAGACGAGGACGGAGTGCTGCGATGAGGTCTCTTCGCTGGAATCATCGAGCACGGGTGTTGCGAGGACGACGATTGGCGGCGGCGACGGCGACCGGCGGCAAGGATGGCCGGCGACCAGCGGCGAGGACGCCCGACAAGGACGCGGGAGCACGCGTGGTTGGGGTATGGTGGACGGAGCTAATCAAGGGGAAGCAAGTTAACTCAGATTAAAGACGACGGGAAGAAAGAAGATGGGATCCGATCGGACGGCTCTGCGCGCATGCATCGGGCGGCTGCGGTGCGACCGGCCCAAACTTTCGGCCGGCGCACCGGCGCAGATTACTGCCCAAAAAACAAGGCCGCCTTACCATTTTCCGTTTTGCAAACTGAAACGGCAGAGACAAAGCTGACACGAGCATGGGAGGATGCAACCCCAGAATAAGTGAGGTGAGGTTATCCGCGCTCTCACGCGAGATCGACAACACTGTGCGAGATAAGGATATCATTCAACCCCAGAATGTATATGGATTGCACAATAATTCCATGGGCCAGGTAGGTACTGGAGAGCGAGCATGTGAGGATGCAACCCAGCTGGAACATCACATGCGTGCCTCTCCATCTTGCATTCCATCATATTTGCAAGTGCAAAGGCGCAACACGGAATTTGGGCTGGCCACACCCGCACCACAGCTGTGCATCGCTGTCGCAGAGTGTTCAGGGGGAAATACCTTCACATGGACCGCCGAATGTCAGCATGCAGATCAAAGGAAAAAAACATGCGTTGCCATTGGCGCTTAAAGTCACGGGATGGGGAAATACTAGTACGAAAACGACACATCGAGCAGCCAAATAGTAGTTGATTTTTTTTTCTGAATGAAATAGTGGTTGAATTTAGTTTCTGAGCGGGAAAAAATATCATAATACAAGAATGAGAGCACGTAGTGGATTTGAAATGTGTGTGCACTCCACCACTTATTTTTCCCAACTTCCACTCGACAGGACATTTCCTTTCCCGCAAAAAAATGGTCGTGAAATGGTTCCATAAATGGGGCCTAAAATGCTGAGAAAATGCCATTGTATGATCATCACGACCCTTGATCTTTGAAAAAAATGGAGTGAGTATACGCCATCACGCTTACCGTTTCCAAGGACGCAGAAAAGGCGGTTCCCAACGTGGCAGTCCAGTCGCGCGCTGGAGACTTGACTCCCGCGCCAACCGCCGAGCACTCGGCCAACCAACCGCTTTCCGGTGCGCCCGGCACGCCGCCCCGGTAGATAACGATACTCACCACTCACCACCACCACCACCTCCACCACCAGGAGGAAACCCTACTGTACTCGCTAGCCGCGCCGAGAAGCCGCCACCTTTAAAGCCAGACCAGCCGCCCACAGCCCACCAGTCCAGTCCACCACCATACCGCGCTTCCACTAGCCCCTAGTCCGCCCCCGCGCACTCGAGCACGAGCACCCGCCATGGCGCGCCCCACCCACGCCGTCGTGGCTCTCCTGGCCGTCGTCCTCGCGCTGGTGTCCGGCGCGGCGTCGCAGGCGCCGGCGGCGGGGCCGGCGGCGCCGGCGGGGGACTGCGGCTCCGCGCTGACGGGCCTCACCGGCTGCCTCCCCTACATCTCGCCGGGGTCCACGCAGGGCAAGCCGCCCAAGGAGTGCTGCACCGGCGTCAAGACCGCGCTCGCCAGCCCCGCCAGCGTCGCCTGCCTCTGCGACGCCTTCGGCAAGGACTACGGCATCCCCATGAACCTCACCCGCGCCAAGGGCCTCCCCGCCGCATGCGGCGGCAACCCGGCCGCCCTCAGCAACTGCAGCCGTGAGCCATCTTCCCTTAGCGCCATCTTGTTCCGATTTTCTTTTCCCCGTGTCGATTTGTGATCTGTCATATGTGGTGTTGGTCTGACTTTGTTTTTGGTTCTCCTGCAGTGAAACTGCCCGGCGGAGCCCCTAACGGCGCCCCTACTGAAGGTAATTCCCCACTCTTTTCTCCTTCCCAGTTCGTACATTTTGAATCCCTCTCTTTATTCCTGTAGATCCGTGCAAAAAAAAACGTTAATTAGATCTAATCAACACATGCTCCAATCTGAATGGTTAAAGAACTACCAAGAGCTAGAGTCGATTTATCTCTGCCTCCATTTTCCACTCTGAGATCAAGGGGAAACGTATGAATGTGTCCATGGGCATTGACACCAATGCTTTCTTGGACTATAGAGAATTTTTCTGGACATCTCTAGCATCTAGAGTACAGCCGGACTATCTTTCAGTGGTCTGCATGTGAAAAAACAGAACATTTTTTGTTGTTGAGAATCTCTACTTGAAAAAAACATCACAGAAAAATAATGATTTTCTTTTGCAATTCATAAAGAAGAATGAAGTTGGCACATACTAGCAGACCTTCAAAATATTAATTTGTACTGTAAACGAAGACATCACTAATGAAGTATTGCTGTCATAGTGGTGGTTCCTTTCAATGTCATCGCAATTTTACATGATGGGTGACAGCCAGATGTACTGGATCACGCACACACCAGAATTGACAAACCATTATGATGGATAGCAACCACTAATTGATCGAAAGCGCCAATTGTGGCCTTCAATTAGTGATAGAGTGTGTGAGATGCTAAAAGATTCTCTAGATGCCTCAATTTGTGTACGTGCATCAGATGAGGGACTGATAGAGAGAAACCACCACCCGTTTACTTTATTGCCTGAAGTCCTGAATTGAAACAAACGTTGGTTTCTGCTTTTCTGTCCCCTGAATCTTACTTCCATTTCTCTATACTGAAATGAAATGCATCTTGCAGCACCTACACCAACTTCCGGATCAACACCAGCAACCGTGAGCCCAAGCCCAGCGAAATCGGCAGCGACCAGGTCGCCTGCCTCGGCTGCAACCCTCATCCTAGCCGCGGTGTTGGCGCCTCTGCTTTCTTACTACTACCTCTGAAGATCCGTGGCATGGTTTGTTCCATGAATTACTGTGATGTGTATGGGCATTGCGCCGCGATTTAGTGACTACTTTGTGGAGAGAACTTATTCTGCTAGCTGTTCGGTTTAGCTCACTGTTGCCTGAACTATGGATTCTTATTGGCACCAGGTAGTTGTACTATATTTGCATGGTGTCTTGCGAATAAAGCTGATAAATGCCATAGCTAGTGTTGTGCCGATCGATCTTCATGCGGCGCTCCGGTCCTGGCTGGATCGGTGTGCTTGGTGTTATTAGATGGGTATACAATGTGGAGCAGCGCAGATGCATGTGGGAAAATTCTGTCAATGAAATAACAAATGCACCAGATGGTTTAAGAATTGCAGAACAAATAGAGGGGATTGTTTGGAACCAAGCACACTGCAAGAGCACATATCTTTCAGCATTTGAGTTGCAGTAACACAGCTGGTGAAGATCTGCGACCATATGTTCAGAGAGTTGGGTGCGGGTGTCACGGGCTGGGGAACCTGATTAGTTTTCTGCCATTTCCTTGTTATATCCACGGGTGTTTAGTTGCTTTGTGCTACACCTAGTGAAGGAAAAACGGTAATTCACAGATATCCCGAGCTCATATGCTCCCATGAACGGCAAATTTGAAAGAATGAAAAATAAACTAAAAAAAAGTTGCATCAAATGCTTGAGTGCGCATCAATGAATGGTCTTTTCTTCACATGTTGAGATCGCTCGCGCGGATCCCCTCGGCCCTGCCACAGTCGCTCGGCTGGCTGAGGATTGCCGGCGCCGGGTGATGCAGAAGGATCATCCGCGGCCATCTATCATCCTCGACGTTGGCGGCGCACCCCACCTGTTTTTCCAAAGGTTAGGGTGTGCTATGCCTATACGGTTCCGGTTCGAACTTGCCTGATCAAACTGAGAATTCCTTGTATAATTTTGTGCCTGGTTAGATCGAATCGGAAACCAAAACCGCGTCCTCCCTTATATAATCCGATGCCGTTGTTTAAGTTCCGCTCAAAGCCATATAGCTGATTCACACGCTCTCATCTCCTGCAGGTCAAAAGGCTTCTTGCCATGGCGGGGAAGAGATGTGCAGACCTCCCCGCGTCTCCTCGGCCGCCTCGGAAGAAGACCGCGTTCGCCGGCACGCCGTGTTCACGGCCGTCTCTAGCCAGCATCCCAGACGATCTGACCTTGGAGATCCTCTCACGGCTCCCGGCCAGGTCCGCGGCGAGGCTCAAGCGCGTCTGCAAGGGGTGGCTCGCCATGATATCCAGCCGGCGCTTCGCCGACGCGCACCTAGAGCTCTCAAGGTCTCGGCCAAGGATGCTGATACTGCCTTGCGAGTACTCCCCTGCAGGGAAGAAGACCGCGTTCTCGATGAGATTCTACGAGTACAATGGCGGCCTTGTGTCAAAGCTGGTGCACAGTGAGGAATTTCCAACGGGCGTTGCTCGATGGACCCAGCCTTTGCATTGCGACGGCCTGATCCTCACCTCCACCGGTGACCACGAGATAATGGTCTGCAATCTTCTGACCAGAGAGTTTCTCTTCCTACCAAAGCGCAGTGAAAACCAAGAGAAGCACCACCGGGTTGGGTTTGGTTTCGACCCACGTAGCAGAAAGTACAAAGCGGCGAGGTATTTCTATCAGAGCCAACATGGCGCTGCCTCTGAGAGCGTCTGCAGGTTCGAGGTGCTCACCCTGGGAACCAACACCTTCTGGAGGCGAACCGTCGATCCCCCGTACCAGATTCGCGCGGTAACGCCGGCCCACGTTCGAGGCTTCATTTACTGGAGATCTGCTGATTTGCCAGATGAAAGCAACCCCGAGGTGTTCATCCGCTTCAGCTTAGCTGACGAGACTTTCAGCCTGATCCCGTATCCTCCGTGCGACGCGCAGCCTGTTGGTTTCATAGAATTGGAGGGCGAGCTGTGCTGTGCTTGCTTCGCAAAGCCTTGTGAGGTGGTGGAGATCTGGGCCTGTGATAACACGGATGTGCCGACATGGACTCGACGCCTCGTCGTCCCGCTTCCGCGAGAGATTGTTGTGCCGGTCCCTGGTGGGCTCTTCAGATGCCCCAAGGTTGCCTTTCACGGCAAGGATTTACTGTTTATTTTTGCTGACCGCGAGC
The DNA here is from genome assembly GCA_021605205.1 of Aegilops longissima. Classification (NCBI taxonomy): domain Eukaryota; kingdom Viridiplantae; phylum Streptophyta; class Magnoliopsida; order Poales; family Poaceae; genus Aegilops; species Aegilops longissima. Next base: position 148,757,781 of record CM038677.1, on the reverse strand, counting down.
TGTTCCGGTATTTAGAAACATTACAACCGAGCACTTTTCGGGCGCTCTCAGGACCTCTCAGACCATCAACGTTTTCAGCCGTTTGATCTGGACTTGTGAGCATTTTTGGTCATTGGATTGACCTTTGATCACTGCAGTTTCCGCAAGTTGGCTCGGGCAGCTGCTCCCGTAACAAAACTGCCATTCTGTGGTGAATTGGGCCAACATGGGCCTTTTGAATGATTCCCCGGGTGCGATGAGGAAGAGCCGCTTCAGTCCCCCGCATCTCTCCTTCCACGCGAATCACGAGTTCATGACCGCTGCGACCGCGTTCACCCTAGGTCTCCTCGCCGCCATGACGGTTTCCCCATGCCTGAGGCTTCACTCAGACATCTCCCTCCCGTCCGCCTCCTCCTCATCCGATCCGTCGCATCACTGGGAAGATTCTATTTGGGACCGCAGTGTCAACGTACCAGGTGCGCAGGAATATCGATGTCGGGAGGCCGAGGGCCTTCATATAAATTCCAGGTAAATTACCCTACCTTCACTACATCCCTTCTGCTCAGATGCCTTCTGTTGAAAAAGTTGTGTTGATAGATACTACTATGTCGGTGGAGATGAGAAGACAGTGCAAGACGCATACCTAGAAGCTCCTTTTCCTCTCGTTGGTAGCCTAGGTGTCTTCTTTGCCCTGCCAAACCCAGATCTGGCCGTGGTTGCCATTGGTGAGTCCCGTTTCTACTCCTCCTTTCCCCTTCCTTTCCATTTGTTCTTGGGATCAATGTCCATGTGCTGATATTTTTCAGGTCTTCCTTTTGAGAGAAGGGACTGGAAGAGGTTGACTCATGCAATAAGAATCTTCCAAAGGCTCCGAGGTTAATTTCTGTTATGCGATCTCTTATGTGGTTATGACTGAATTTTCACAACAGTTACTTTTGTAATTCATGATGTCAAGGTTTTCCCCATAGCGATGAAGAAAAACTTAACAATCAGCATTAATCAATGTTCTACCTGCACCTGCATACTTTCCATCTTCGATTGTCTGAACGATAAGATGAAAACTGTGTGATGGGGCACAATCAAGATACCATCTCTTGTGTATTTTCTGTAGCGTATTAGCATATAAAACCTCTTACGTCATGACGAACCCTAAAACAATGGATCACGACCCTGCTCTGTTCCGATTGCGCCGCCTGACCATTGCCTCGGATTGCATCGGCGGCAGCGCTAGGTTTGCACGGACGAGGCGTACAGCGCCTCTGTGGACCGTTCGGCCGCACGGACGTCATTCGGTTGCACGGACGCTAGCGGCACAGCCGAATGGGGCACGGACGCGAGCAGCGTGGCCGGATGGGGTGTGGCGGCCAACAGCCATGAAGTTCAATCGCAAACAATGATTGACTGAGAGGTTAATCAGCCATTAATGCCAATTGATGCTCCAGACAGGTCAGTTTCATCGCCCATTCATATTCATGCCAATTGATTAATTGAGAGGTTAATCCTGCATTCCAAATGATTAATTGAGAGGTTAATCGTGTCTCGTATATTCATGAGAGCCTATAAAATCCCAACCTTGCCGCTGCCCCTTTCCTACTCTGCTCATTTTTGCAAACCAATCTCCAGTACAAAAGCGATGGGTGATGCTTAGGTTCCACCTCTGTTTGGTTTCAAGGTGATGTGCTGGTTCCAATTCTCAGTTGTTGTCTACATATATATACTGATAGCTGTCTAATTCTCAATTTGAAATGATTACAGCTTCTCTCCAAGTAGGAATTTTAGCTACGGACTGGTTGGTTTCTTTGGTTCTTCGAGCTGATCCAATGGCAATTTTAGACGCCTGATGTTAAGTCGGGCCCAGTGGGCTCTCCGTTGACTGTTGTAGCACTCTCCGTCTGGCGTTAAACCATGCCGCTCCTCCGTCATTTCGTTAGCAAACCCTCCTGTGGCGTCCGACACTGGGCGGGAGCGGCGGCGCCCGTCCTGCGCCCCTGACCTCGAACAGCGGAGGCAACCGTGACTTGCCAGCTTGCCTTGTGTCCTGATCCGTTCGTCTCAATCAATCTCCCTTCCTGTAACGCAGGTGGTTGCTATTGTTTGCTGGGGATGTGCCGTGACCATTCTTGCCGGTTGACGTTGACGGCGTGCTTCCTTCCAGTGGCACTTCTTCTCATATTGATCTGTAATTTCTCCTCATCGGAACCATTATGTTTGTTTTTCATTTTGTACTACTGCAGATGGACACTTCCTTTTTGATATGTGCAGCAGTTATGCAATAAAATATCTTGTTTGATCATGTCTCCTGCTACAGATCAGCATATGCACATGAAGTCAATTGTCTGGAGCACTTGACCTTTGATTAATTGAACAACTGAATTGGTAACTAAGTGAATGCATACGTTCAACCATGAATTAAACACCTCTAATGATTCTGAGTATTTGCTCAGTTCCTAAGATGGAAAAACCTAGGTATAATCGCCATGTTGTTTGCTTACACATCTTTCTTTTTTCCTTTATACCACCTATTCAGTTCATTGTATCTGAATATTATTCGAATAATGTTGAGCCGGTGCAGGTTATATGGATTTGTGATTAGCTCTTCTCAAAATCTATGAACCTTGGCTTTGGAAATACACATGATGTCTTGACTATTCCTAGGTGCCTGCCTATTTTACCATTTGATGATCACAATTACTATATCATAGTTGCTGTAAGATGAGTTTTAAACATATGGCACCTACATATATTATGAAGTGTGATTTGATATATATTGCAAAGAAATAGCAATGCCTACTTGTTCTGGATATAATTTTGTATCAGTTCACAGATGATCATACATTTTTATTTGTTAACATAAGAAATCTTTGGCTTCTCCTGATTATACCATTTTTATTTGTACATAAGAACCTTTGACTTCTCCAACCACTGAGTACTGAAGTTTCTATATGTCTGGATTTCTCAATGGTCAATCGTTAGCATATAGTTGAGCACTTGAGCAGTCTGCCAATGTACGATTATAATTTTACTGGCAGGAAGCTAAACAAGAAAATATAATTAACTTTGGTGTGTCAAATATACATTTAGGCTCAAATGTATTGTATTTCGTAGACTGTTATAGCAAGATTTAGAGAAAAACATTGGTGTGTCAAATATACATTCATGATATCCCTTCAGTCAATACTTACCCATGTACATGGCTCCGATTTCCTATATAAATATCAATATTTGCCATCACATTCTGATACACCATATCAGACTAAAATGTATCACCCGCAACATTTCTGCCTTAGCATGCAAAGCTATATGAGAATATCACCTGCAAAAAAAAATTTATATAAGAATAGACAATCGTACTGAAGATTGTCCCTGCAACATTTAACGACGTATTTTTAAACTCATCGATCAACGATATAGTTTGTTTCGATTTCATGTCACATGCCTACTGAATGTGGCGGGCGCTTGGCATTTGACCAAGTCCCTAACATTAAAATGATTGCCTCAAATATGTTTTGTTAAAATGAAATTATGCAAAAGTATATACACATAATTGGATACTAGAGTACTAACTTTTGACATTTGGATAAAATACTTTCACATCATTGCATCAACCCCTCACATTTACTATTGCTGAAAGACGGGCGCAGCAACGCGCGCCATCGATGATCTAGTAACATTGGAAATGCCACGATGAAGAAGGTTCCTGTGGCAATCAAGGATTTGTGGTACTATCAACCTGATTGGAACAACTACTTGCCATATTCGGGTAAGGAAATGGTTTTCGAAACCGTTAATTATGTGGAGAGTCTACTACACATAAGTGGGTACTGAAGTTGGCTGTACACTTTGTCTTTGTGAAGCACCTGGTTTCTTCAAATCCGGCACACATTTTTGAATCTAATGACTTCTCGTTGGTCAAAATCCAGCAGACTTTGAATAATATGCAATACCATGATGTGATGTATTGCTTCTTGTTATACCCCCTCCGGTCTTTTTTTACTCTGCGTATTAGATTTGTGTCAAGTCAAATTTTACAAAGTTTGACTAGAATTATATTAAAAAAATATCAACGTCTACAATACAAAGTGTATATACTATGAAACTACATTTCATAATGAGTCTAACAATATTATTTGGCATTGTGAATGTTGGTACATTTCTTTATAAATTTAGTCAAAGTATAGGTACTTTGACTTCAAACAAAAGTTATATGCAGATTAACAAGGACTGGAGGGAGTATTTTCCATACTTCTGCCAATTCTAACCGATCCCCTAAAAGTTAACAGAATAAAAGGCATACTCCACAAAGTTTTGGCCGGACCTAGCCGATCCTCTAAACTTAGCGGAGTAAAAAATTCATTGGCATTTCAATTTCGGCCACCGAAACACATTTCTTTACTTCTTCATTTCACTCAACGACATTGGATTACATAGTAATTCACCAATTCTTTGCTAGAAGAGTAAGACCAAAGAAAATAAGAACCACAACATTTTAGAAGATATCCAACTTCTATAACTGCTCCCATTAGTTGGATTAATATCTTCTCGATGCCTTCATTGTTAATCTGCGGATTCTCGATCTTGCATACTTCATTCTTCTTCTTCTTTGATTCTAAAGAAGTAGACGTTGCTTCCCCTCTAATTTCTTCTCTAATCTCACATCTAGTCTCATGTTTAGCCTCAATTCTAGCAGCGAGTGCATGAACATCTACAAATTTTTGTGCTATTAGTAGATCAATGTATTCTTCTTCCCAATACCAAAACGTGCATCCATCATCCTACACACATATATGAGCATCAATGAGCTACTGGAACTGAACCGAATCTGGTGAAAAACTGAATCAAAACATTTGAAGAACACCCATCTGGGATGTTTCAGTGTGGTAGAAACTCGGCACACCACTTGCCGTGTGCAGTCATTGCATTGTATGACCGGCAGCTGCAAGCCGGTGAGCCGCTGCGCGAGCGCCGAGCCCGGGCGATGGTCGGCCGTGTAGTTGCCGGAGAATCGACGTTAGGAGCGATTAGAATGCCTAGAGGAAGAACCGGTACCTGCATGCGTCGCGAAGGCTTTTGCCGGGGCTCTGTGGGCCGCTTCCCAGCCAATCCATGGCAAGGCGTAGTAGTTGCTGGCTGGAAACGCCAAATCCGGTGGCGGCGACAGCAGCCGTAGATCCCCTCGATTTTTGGCTGGCGGAGGGATGAAGAGTTGGTGGAGGACAGCGGCGGAGGCCTGCCAGGCTTCCCCAGCGGCCGGTCGGTGCCGGCAGGGAATGGGGAGGGGTAGGAGGGGCGGCGGGGGTGAAGATGCGTCGGAGCACAGGAGAGCCGTGCCGTTTTACTCGATGGAGCAAAGCGGGAGTAAAAATAAGAAAAAAGGGAAAAGTAAAATTTTACTCCTTTAGGCCGGATAGGGGATCGGCTAGGTGCCGGTCAGTGAAGTAAAAAGTTAAATATACTCCACTAACGATTAAAGGGGATCGGTTAGAAATGTCCTTATGTATGTATTTCCTGCATCAATAATGTGGTTACAACATTCAGCATTCATGACCCTATATATTTTCATCGATCTGGATCCCTACCCCTCATTATATGAACATTGGCAGTTTACATACTACATGTGTAGTTAATCATCTTCCCCGTAACTATAATTCATCAAGGCACCAAAGAAGTACGTTAGCAGCCAATCTGGACGTCTTTTCCATTGTTAAGTCACCAAAGAATGCCCTAATCTTTGAGTAGGGCATTTTGGAGATTTCCGTTTGAAAAAATTCTGGAAAAAATACACATGTATTCAGGGATGTAAAGTGTACGTGTGAAAAATTTCAGAATGAAATACCTTTAATTGCAAGCTGTAAAAAAACCAAAACGATGGACTTTATAAATAAACAGTACATATGCTAAAAGGCTTCAGATTTGTATTTTTTGTGTAGCTCACATTTTAATGTGTTTTGACCTGAAAATTTGCACACGTGTACATTATGTATCTAGATATATGTGTATTTATTTTCAGAATTTTTTGAAACTGAAAAATTTGAATTTTAAAGTTTTCAAATAAAGACCTTCATGGAGCTCGGTCTCTGTTTGCCATTTTCGCTAATCTTTGGACTATTGTTGTTTGTTATTGGAAGCTGGTCTTAGACTAGCCACAACAAAGAATAATATACACTAGTAACATACACATATTCCTAGACTATGTCAGTACTATATTTCATAGTGGATAGTAATAACATAAGTAAAGCCTCATTTATTAGGTTGTAGACTCATATTGCATTGGGATATGTGATGTTACATTAACTAGTTAAGTTACTCAAACTACCTCTCTTTTCATTAACTTATTGTCACATAAGCAAATTTGTTGAGTTGGACTCGATGTTACTGCTGAAGTTACTCCCACGGTTGCTAGTCTTAGTGTCTGATATACATGAGTGGTGTCAGACGCATGCACTCTCGGTCTATCCTTGTCGCTGTTTCGTTCAAACGACGCGCAAAGAGCCTTGAACACCCCGGTCAAGTCAAGCTTCTATGCATTTTCCCAGCTCGAAAAATCTGACTGTCCCTCCGTCCGTCATCTCAATCATCCCCCACCATCTCACGCGCTAATTTTCTCCTTCTCTGAGACCACTTTCTTGTCTCTGCTTTTTTTAACAGAAGATGGAAAGCGAAGCCGTTGCCCAAACCAACAGAAAATAGCACACGCACTCGTGGGATTGAAAAAACATGAGATTTCATCTTCACAATGCGATGCCTGTAATGCCTGCAAAATAATGACAGAATAGAAGTTAACCTGAAACCTAAATATAGCTCAGGACGCATCAATCAGTTCAGGCGGTACTGGAGCTCACTATGCTGCTATCATGTGTCCCACACGTTGACCCAAATATTCAACTATTTTTATTTAGCAACCTCGGGGCCGAAGGGGCAAACAAAACAGAGAAAGACGATTCGAGAAAGTGTTGAACGGGTCAGCAGTTTGGCTCTTGTTTGGACTTTCTGATCTCACTTACATCTCTGTCTGGACGGTCTAAGCGAGAGACCGTGGACCGGTCCAAGATTCTCACGGTTTTTGTGGATGCCCCTCAACCAAATCCGACCCGCAACTCCCAATGGCCATACGTAGTGGTGCAAGCGTCATCATGTTTCGTTCTGCGCTCATCGTTTATTTCAGAATTTATTCATCACTTCTCTAAAATTTGTTGGAATTATATGTGTCCTGCCATTGTATTCAAATGACTTGGAATGATAATATCCAGAATACCTCATTGTGAAATTTTATATATGTATTTATACATAAAAATTTTCTTTACATGTTTAATATGAAATTATTTTCTGTTGGAACGTACTTAAGTATTATATGCTTAAAAAAGTTGATTGATTATCAGTTGAACACAATATACTATGTATATTGAAAAGAGATAACTGGAAAGAATTAAGTCGATGGTTTATGGTATTGTTCGCCAGCCCGTCCCACTTACATCCCTAATAATACACCGAAAACTCAAAAACGTGAATAGCTTTCCTAGCATAATTATGTTTCGTTGGCTAGTTGTTCTTACGGTAGATCAAGTCATAGCATTGTTGAAATTCATTAAGATGTGTGCTGCAATAAGGGGATAATGACATTTTTTCCCTTATCTTATGTAAACTAATATTTGACAAATTAGCGAGAAGACATCTTCTGATACTGCGTTGCCCCTCCCTTTTTCTCCTCACAATGTTGCGGCTGTACAGGCAGCCCCTCCCCTCCCCCCTCCTCCGGTATCGCCATCAATGGCATGACTCGCGCTTCCACCACCGCCAACGACTCACCCATCACCTAGGGCGGTGTGGTTTGAATGCTCGTGGAGTCAAGTCATTCGTGTTGGCTCGAAGGGGAGCGTCAATGACCCAGCGTTCTCTATGTTGTTTACAGCGGCTACAGTATTGGAGCCGTTGCTACAGATGGATGAGCAGATCACCTTTATTTCCTCGAGTCATCAGAGAACCTGGAGAGGATGAATTCTAAAGTGGCACCTCTACCCGCCATGTCCAAGCAGCATCAAACCGCCACTTTGAAGCAGAAGAACGTAGTTTCGACGCCTGCAGCGATCGTCGTGTAAGAGCAACATGCCAAGGAGCGAGTGAAATTTCCTTTCAACCTTTTGAGAGTAAGTAAGTTGCCAAGTAGAATTCGCCTGTGTACTTCTAAAGGAAAGAGTAGCAATGATCATGATTGTTGTTGTCGTAGGTCAAAGAAGACGGAGCTCCCAAAGGGCAAGCAAAATGTCATAGGACCCGGTCAGGGCACAATCCCTCCGTGTCAGACCCCTGAACAACACCTGCACTAAGTGTTTAAAGTGTCCCTTCACCACTGCCTTCCTTATAATAGGATGACACGTCGTCGACTTCGCCGTCTACCCACCAATCGAAGAGGCCTAATGCTGGAATCAGCGCTCTTCCTGAGACCTAGCAAGTGAGCACCAGGTTGGTGATGGAACCAATTGAAGATATCAACATTGGTCGCATGGCACCGCCTCCGCCGAGCTTCCACATGTCATTGTTAGTCAAGCAAACGTAGGGGGGAGAAGTCTTGCGGGAAATAGACGACACTCAGGAGTTTGAGGATTAGGGTGAGGCGATGGGCATCGTCAATAAACTTGACTACTTAATCCTGGATTTGGTAAGGACCCAAAGGAAGGGTATCGATGGTCTAAACAACAACATTGATCTAATAGTTGGCAAGCCACAACCGGTGATGAAGGTATGCTTCTTGTCATCTACTAAACGGTTTTATATTAGTTTATAAAGGGGGTATAAGTAGTCTAGTGTGTATTTGAGAGTGGCAGGAAAGTAGTATCTACATTCCTAGCAAAAAAGGTAAATTCTAAAAAGCTACTGCCTCCTTTCCTATTTGTTGGGTTTATTAGTCCCGCTTTTATGCCTCCTTATCATAGATTCCGAAACACATTAAGTCAAACATATGTCAGTAGATTCAACGTAAGATGTAGTTTCATATTTCTTATATTTAATATTATAGATATAAATACTTTTCTCTATAAATCGATCAAAGTTTGCAAATTTTAACTTTTTAAAAATCTATACGCACTAGTACAAGGACAAAGTATAGTTGCCAACTTGTGTTTACACAAGTATATATGCTCTTTTTTACATAAGTACATGAGTACAACACGGGAGGGTTCACTTAATTTTAACCCTATTCTTGAGCGAGGGAGCTGGAAACGAAGACAAAATATTTTGCCAAAAATACGGGTAGAATCAGTGGATTCTCCATACAAAGATATCAAATGAGATATAATTTTTGTCATAGAAAATAAAATAAAGGCCTCCTTTGGTTCATAGAATTTGTAGAGGAATTTTAGAGGATAGGATTTTTGTAGGAAAAAAAATCCTTTGGTGGCCTTTGGTTCAAAGGAATGGAATCCTATTCCTGTACAGGATTTCTTCCTTTCCTTCATGTTTCACAGGAAAAGAAAAAAGAGATCAGGCCTCTTGGAAAACTTCCCTGGCGCTAACGACGCGCGATTCAGCAACTGTTCGCTCGCTTTTTTTCGATCGCTCGCGTTGCTCACCCGTGTAAACAAAACCGAGCCCATATCCATCCATCCCCTACTCTCACACAGAACGACGCAACCGGCAAGGAGGACGGCCGAGCGACGCGGCCACATCCGGACGGCGGCCAGCTAAGTGCTAATACCGGCAAGCTAGAGAGCATCTACCGCCGACCTGCTAGTCTTCAAGCCGCATCGGAATCAATCTGCCGCAAATATCTTCAGATTTAGATCAATCTTGCCTTGTCTCTTCATATTGGGATCGGGTGCTAATTAATGGAGAAATAGTCCAGTCTAGCTTGCCGGTATGAGCTGCCCCAAGCAATTTCCCGTATGTTGAATCTTTAGTCCTTTCCCTCTACAAAAATTGGATGGATTCAAACCCTTTTTTTATGAGCAGAGTGTTCACCTTTCCTGCACACTTTATTTTCTGTCTCAAAGAGTCAAATAATGACCGTTTTGACACTCATTGGCCTTTCCTATTAAATGCTGTGATAGACAGTTTGGATCTTTGGAAGGTCAATATGTCAGGGCAACAATTCACTTGGGCTAACAATTGATCTGTGCCGACATATGAGAAGCTCGATAGGGTACTCATGGATATCGAATGAGAACAGAAATTTCCTCTGGTAACTGTGTGAGCCCTAGAGCGTATCGAGGCGTTATCAGATCATGCAGCCATCAATCTTGATTCTAACTCTACGAACCGAGTTGCCAGACGCCCTTTTAAATTTGAATCGGGATGGCTGCATAGGGATGGATTTGTAGACATAATCAAGAATGTTTGGGAGAGGCCTGTTGGAAATATGCCCTAGATGTTGGGGAACGTAGTAATTTCAAAAAAAATCCTACGCACACGCAAGATCATGGTGATGACATAGCAACGAGAGGGGAGAGTATTGTCCACGTACCCTCGTAGACCGTAAGCGGAAGCGTTATGACAACGCGGTTGATGTAGTCGTACTTCTTCACGATCCGACCGATCCAAGTACCGAACGTACGGCACCTCCGAGTTCAGCACACGTTCAGCTCGATGACGATCCCCGGGCTCCGATCCAGCAAAGCGTCGGGGATGAGTCCGTCAGCACGACGGCGTGGTGACGATGATGATGCTCCACCGGCGCAGGGCTTCGCCTAAGCTCATGACGATATGACCGAGGTGGAATATGGTGGAGGGGCACCGCACACGGCTAAGGAACGATCCGTAGATCAACTTGTGTGTCATGGGGTGCCCCCTGCCCCGTATATAAAGGAGGGAGGGGAGGTGCGGCCGGCCCTCATAGGGTGCGCTGGAGGAGTCCTCCCCTCTTGCCTTGTTGGAGAAGGAAGGGGGAGGGAAAGAGGAAGAGCGCGCCCCCTCTCCTTGTCCTATTCGGACTAGGGGAGGGGCGCGCCCTACCCCGGCCGCCCTCCTCTTCTCCCTCATGGCCCACTAAGGCCCAACATCCCCGGGAGGTTCAGTAACCCGGTGTTCGAGTAAAATCCGATTTCACCCGAACCATTCCGATATCCAAATATAGGCTTCAATATATCAATCTTTATGTCTCGACCATTTTGAGACTCCTCGTCATGTCCGTGATCACATCCGGGACTCGAACAAACTTCGGTACATCAAAACTTATAAACTCATAATAAAGCATCATCGTAACGTTAAGCGTGCGGACCCTACGGGTTCGAGAACTATGTAGACATGACCTAGAACTATTCTCGGTCAATAACCAATAGCGGAACCTGGATGCCCATATTGGTTCCTACATATTTTACGAAGATCTTTATCGGTCAAACCGCATAACGACATACGTTGTTCCCTTTGTCATCGGTATGTTACTTGCCCGAGATTCGATCGTCGGTATCCAATACCTAGTTCAATCTCGTTACCGGCAAGTCTCTTTACTCGTTTCGTAATACATCATCTCACAACTAACTTATTAGTTGCAATGCTTGCAAGGCTTATGTGATGTGTATTACCGAGAAGGCCTAGAGATACCTCTCCGACAATCGGAGTGACAAAACCTAATCTCGAAATACACCAACCCAACATGTACCTTTGGAGACACCTGTAGTACTCCTTTATAATCACCCAGTTACGTTGTGACGTTTGGTAGCACCCAAAGTGTCCCTCCGTAAACAGGAGTTGTATAATCTCATAGTTACAGGAACATGTATAAGTCATGAAGAAAGCAATAGCAATATACTAAGCGATCAAGTGCTAGGCTAACGGAATGGGTCATGTCAATCACATCATTCTCCTAATGATGTGATCCCATTAATCAAATAACAACACATGTCTATGGTTAGGAAACATAACCATCTTTGATTAATGAGCTAGTCAAGTAGAGGCATACTAGTGACTATATGTTTGTCTATGTATTCACACATGTATTATGTTTCCGGTTAATACAATTCTAGCATGAATAATAAACATTTATCATGATATGAGGAAATAAATAATAACTTTATTATTGCCTCTAGGGCATATTTTCTTGAGTCTCCCACTTGCACTAGAGTCAATAATCTAGTATTACACAAGAATGATTCTAACACCCATGGAGTCTTGGTGCTGATCATGTTTTGCTCGAGGAAGAGGCTTAGTCAGCGGTCTGCAATATTCAGATCCGTATGTATCTTGCAAATCTCTATGTTTCCCACTTGGACTTGGTCCCGAATGGAATTGAAGCGTCTCTTGATACGCTTGGTCCTCTTGTGAAATCTGGATTCCTTTGCCAAGGCAATTGCACCAGTATTGTCACAGAAGATCTTCATTGGTCCCGATGCACTAGGTATGACACCTAGATCGAAAATGAACTCTTTCATCCAGACTCCTTCATTTGCTGCTTCCGAAGCAGCTATGTACTCCGCTTCACATGTAGATCCCGCCACGACACTTTGTTTAGAACTGCACCAACTGACAGCTCCACCGTTTAATAAAAACACGTATCCGGTTTGCGATTTAGAATCGTCCGGATCAGTGTCAAAGCTTGCATCGACGTAGCCATTTACGACTAGCTCTTTGTCACCTCCATATCGAGAAACATATCCTTAGTCCTTTTCGTATTTCAGATGTTCTTGACCGCTGTCCAAAGATCCACTCTGGATTACTTTGGTACCTTCCTGCCAAGCTTATTGCTAAGCATACGTCAGGTCTGGTACACATCATTGCATACATGATAGAGCCTATGGCTGAAGCATAGGGAACATCTTTCATTTTCTCTTTATCTTCTGCTGTGGTCGGGCAGTGAGTCTGACTCAATTTCACACCTTGTAATACAGGTAAAAATCCTTTCTTTGCCTGGTCCATTTTGAACTTTTTCAAAACTTTATCAAGGTATGTGCTTTGTGAAAGTCCAATTAAGCGTCTTGATCTATCTCTATAGATCTTGATGCCCAATATGTAAGCAGCTTCACCGAGGTCTTTCATTGAAAAACTTTTATTCAAGTATCCTTTTATGCTATCTAGAAATCCTATATCATTTCCAATTAATAATATGTCGTCCACATATAATATCAGAAATGCTACAGAGCTCCCACTCACTTTCTTTTAAATACAGAGCTTCTCCAAAAGTCATATAAAACCATATCTTTGATCACACTATCAAAGCGTTTATTCCAACTCCGAGAGGCTTGCACCGGACCATAAATTGATCGCTGGAGCTTGCACACTTTGTTAGCACCTTTTGGATCAACAAAACCTTCTGTTGCATCATATACAACTCTTCTTCTAGAAATCCATTCAAGAATGCAGTTTTACATCCATTTGCCAAATTTCATAATCATAAAATGCAGCAATTGCTAACATGATTCGGACAGACTTAAGCATCGCTTCGGGTGAGAAAGTCTCATCGTAGTCAACCCCTTGAACTTGTCGAAAACCTTACGCAACAAGTCGAGCTTTATAGACGATTACATTACCATCGCGTCGGTCTTCTTCTTAAAGATCCATTTATTCTCAATGGCTTGCCGATCATCGGGCAAGTCAACCAAAGTCCATACTTTGTTCTCATACATGGATCCCATCTCAGATTTCATGGCTTCCAGCCATTTTGCGGAATCTGGGCTCACCATCGCTTCTTCATAGTTTGTAGGTTCACCATGGTCAAGTAACATGACTTCCAGAATAGGATTACCGTACCATTCTGGTGCGGATCTTACTCTAGTTGACCCACGTAGTTCATTAGAAACTTGATCTGAAGTTTCATGATCATCATCATTAACTTCCTCACTAATTGGTGTAGGTGTCACAGGAACCGATTTCTGTGATGAACCATTTTCCAATAAGAGAGCTGGTACTGTTACCTCATCAAGTTCTACTTTTCTCCCACTCACTTCTTTCGAGAGAAACTCCTTCTCTAGAAAGGATCCATTCTTAGCAACGAATGTCTTGCCTTCGGATCTGTGATAGAAGGTGTACCCAACTGTTTCCTTTGGGTATCCTATGAAGACACATTTTTCCGATTTGGGTTCAAGCTTATCGGGTTGAAGTTTTTTCACATAAGCATCGCAGCCCCAAACTTTCAGAAGCGACAACTTTGGTTTCTTGCCAAACCATAGTTCATAAGGAGTCGTCTTAACGGATTTTGATGGTGCCCTATTTAACGTGAATGCGGCCGTCTCTAAAGCATAACCCAAAATGATAGCGGCAAATCGGTAAGAGACATCATAGATCGCACCATATCTATTAAAGTACGATTCGACGTTCGGACACACCATTACTGCTGTGGTGTTCCGGTGGCGTTAGTTGCGAAACTATTCCGCAATTTTTCAAATGTAGACCAAACTCGTAACTCAAATATTCTCCTCCACGATCATATCGTAGAAATTTTATTTTCTTGTTACGATGATTTTCAACTTCACTCTGAAATTCTTTGAACTTTTCAAATGTTTCAGATTTATGCTTCATTAAGAAGATATACCCATATCTGCTTAAATCATCTGTGAAGGTGAGAAAATAACGATATCCGCCACGAGCTTCAACATTCATCGGACCACATGCATCTGTATGTATGATTTCCAACAAATCTGTTGCTCTCTCCATAGATCCGAGAACGGTGTTTTAGTCATCTTGCCCATGAGGCACGGTTACATAAGTACCAAGTGATTCATAATCAAGTGATTCCAAAAGTCCATCGAGATGGAGTTTCTTCATGCGTTTACACGATATGACCTAAACGGCGATGCCACAAATAAGTTGCACTATCATTATTAACTTTGCATCTTTTGGCTTCGACATTATGAATATGTGTATTACTACTATCGAGATTTAATAAAATAGACCACTCTTCAAGGGTGCATGACCATAAAAGATATTACTCATATAAATAGAACAACCATTATTCTCTGATTTAAATGAATAACCGTCTCGCATCAAACAAGATCCAGATATAATGTTCATGCTCAACGCGGCACCAAATAACAATTATTAAGGTCTAAAACTGATCCGAAGGTAGATGTAGAGGTAGCGTGCCGACCGCGATCACATCGACTTTGGAACCGTTCCCACGCGCATCGTCACCTCGTCCTTTGCGGTGCTCGCTTATTCCGTAGTCCCTGTTTTGAGTTGCAAATATTAGCAATAGAACCAGTATCAAATACCCAGGTGCTACTACGAGCTCTAGTAAGGTACACATCAATAACATGTATATCACATATACCTTTATTCACCTTGCCATCCTTCTTATCCGCCAAATACTTGGGGCAGTTCCGCTTCCAGTGACTAGTTTGCTTGCAGTAGAAACACTCAGTTTTAGGCTTAGGTCCAGACTTGGGTTTCTTTTCTTGAGCAGCAACTTTCTTGCCGTTCATTTTGAAGTTCCCCTTCTTCTTCCCTTTGCCCTTTTTCTTGAAACTAGTGGTCTTGTTGACCATCAACACTTGATGCTCTTTCTTGATTTCTACCTCCGCAGCTTTTAGCATTGCGAAGAGCTCGGGAATTGTCTTGGTCATCCCTTGCATATTATAGTTCATCACGAAGCTCTTGTAGCTTGGTGGCGTGATTGGAGAATTCATCAATGACACTATCATCCGGAAGATTAACTCCCGTTGTATCAAGTGATTATTATACCCGGACATTTTGAGTATATGTTCACCGACGAACTATTCTCCTCCATCTTGCAGCTATAGAACTTATTGGAGACTTCATATCTCTCAATCCGGGCATTTGCTTGAAATATTAACTTCAACTCTTGGAACATCTCATATGCTCCATGACGTTCAAAACGTCGTTGAAGACCGGTTCTAAGCCATAAAGCATGGCACACCGAACTATAGAGTAGTCATCGCTTTGCTCGCCAGACGTTCACAACTTCGGCGTTGCTCTGCAGCGAGCTCGGCACCCAGCGGTGCTTCGGGGCGTAATTCTTCTCATGCAGCAATGAGGATAATCCTCAAATTACGGACCCAGTCCGTGTAATTGCTACCATCATCTTTCAACTTTGCTTTCTCAAGGAACGCATTAAAATTCAACGGAACAACAAAGACGAGCCATCTATCTACAAAGAACATAGACAAGCAAAATACTATCGGTACTAAGTTCATGATAAATTTAAGTTCAATTAATCATATTACTTAAGAACTCCCACTTAGATAGACATCTCTCTAGTCATCTAAGTGATTACGTGATCCAAATCAACTAAACCATAACCGATCATCACGTGAGATGGAGTAGTTTTCAATGGTGAACATCACTATGTTGATCATATCTACTATATGATTCACGCTCGACCTTCGGTCTCCGTGTTTGAGGCCATATCTGCATATGCTAGGCTCGTCAAGTTTAACTGAGTATTCTGCGTGTGCAAAACTGGCTTGCACCCGTTGTAGATGGACGCAGAGCTTATCACACCCGATCATCACGTGGTGTCCAGGGCACGACGAACTTTGGCAGCGGTGCATACTCGGGGAGAACACGTCTTGATAATTTTAGTGAGAGATCATCTTAAAATGCTACCGTCAATCAAAGCAAGATAAGATGCATAAAGGATAAACATCACATGCAATCAATATAAGTGATATGATATGGCCATCATCATCTTGTGCTTGTGATCTCCATCTCAAAGCACCATCGTGATCACCATCGTCACCGCGCGCGACACCTTGATCTCCATCGTAGCATCGTTGTCGTCTAGCCAACTATTGCTTCTCGACTATCGCTACCGCTTAGTGATAAAGTAAAGCAATTACATGGCGTTGCATTTCATACAATAAGCGACAATCATATGGCTCCTGCGATTGCGATAACTTCGGTTACAAAACATGATCATCTCATACAATAAAATATAGCATCACGTCTTGACCATATCACATCACAAGATGCCCTGCAAAAACAAGTTAGGCGTCTTCTACTTTGTTGTTTGCAAGTTTTACGTGGCTGCTACGGCTGAGCAAGAACCGTTCTTACCTCGCATCAAAACCACAGCGATAGTTTGTCAAGTTGGTGCTGTTTTAACCTTCGCAAGGACCGGGCGTAGCACACTCAGTTCAACTAAAGTGAGAGAGCAGACACCGCCACCACCTTTAAGCAACGAGTGCTCGAAGCGGTGAAACCAGTCTCGCGTAAGCGTCTGGCGTAATGTCGGTCCGGGCGCTTCTTCTCACAATACCGCTGAACCAAAGTATGACATGCTGGTAAGCAGTATGACTTATATCGCCCACAACTCACTTGTGTTCTACTCGTGCATATGACATCAACGCATAAAACCAGGCTCGGATGCCACTGTTGGGGAACGTAGTAATTTCAAAAAAATTCCTACGCACACGCAAAATCATGGTGATGACATAGCAACGAGAGGGGAGAGTATTGTCCACGTACCCTCGTAGACCGTAAACGGAAGCGTTATGACAACGCGGTTGATGTAGTCGTACGTCTTCACGATCCGACCGATCTAAGTATTATTATTATATTTTCTTGTTCATGATAATTGTCTTTTATTCATGCTATAATTGTATTATCCGGAAATCGTAATACACGTGTGAATACATAGACCACAAAATGTCCCTAGTGAGCCTCTAGTTGACTAGCTCGTTGATCAACAGATAGTCATGGTTTCCTGACTATGGACATTGGATGTCATTGATAACGGGATCACATCATTAGGAGAATGATGTGATGGACAAGACAATCCTAAGCATAGCACAAGATCGTGTAGTTCGTTTTGCTAGAGCTTTTCCAATGTCAAGTATCTTTTCCTTAGACCATGAGATCGTGTAACTCCGGATACCGTAGGAGTGCTTTGGGTGTACCAAGCGTCACAACGTAATCGGGTGACTATAAAGGTGCACTACAGGTATCTCCGAAAGTATCTGTTGGGTTGACACGGATCGAGACTGGGATTTGTCACTCCGTATGACGGAGAGGTATCACTGGGCCCGCTCGGTAGTGCATCATCATAATGAGATCAAAGTGACCAAGTGTTTGGTCACGGGATCATGCATTACAAGATCTGAGTAAAGTGACTTGCCGGCAACGAGATTGAACGAGGTATTGGGATACCGACGATCGAATCTCGGGCAAGTAAAATACCGATTGACAAAGGGAATTGTATACGGGGTTGTTTGAATCCTCGACATCGTGGTTCAACCGATGAAATCATCGAGGAGCATGTGGGAGCCTACATGGGTATCCAGATCCCGCTGTTGGTTATTGCCCGAGAGCCGTCTCGGTCATGTCGCATTTCTCCCGACCCGTAGGGTCTACACATAAGGTTCGGTGGCGCTAGGGTTGTATGAATATGAGTATGCAGCAAACCGAATGTTGTTGAGTCCGGATGAGATCCCGGACGTCACGAGGAGTTCCGGAATGGTCCGGAGGTAAAGATTTATATATGGGAAGTCTTATTTTGGTCGCCGGAAAAGTTTCGCACTTTATCGGTATTGTACGGGGAGTGCCGAAAGGGGCCCGGGGGTCCACCTGCCCAGGGGGGCCACATGGGCTGTAGGGGGTGCGCCTTGGCCTATATGGGCCAAGGGCACCAGCCCCAAGAGGCCCATGCGCCTAGAGATAAGAAAGAGGGGAGAGTCCTAAAGGGGAAGGCACCTCAGGGGTGCCTTGGGAGGATGGACTCCTTCCCCTTTGCCGCACCCCTTCCTTGGAGGAAGGGCAGGCTGCGCCCTCCCCTCTCTTGCACCTATATAAAGGGAGGGGAGGGAGGGTGGCCGCACCACAAGCCCTTGGCACCTCCCTCTCTGCTACACCTCCTCCTCCTCCGTGGTTGCTTAGCGAAGCCTGCCGAGTTCTGCTGCATCCACCACCACGCCTGTCGTGCTGCTGGATCATCATCAACCTCTCCTTCCCCCTTGCTAGATCAAGAAGGAGGAGACGTCATCCGCTCCGTACGTGTGTTGAACGCGGAGGCGCTGTCCGTTCGGCACTAGGTCATCGGTGATCTGAATCACGGCGAGTACGACTCCATCATCCCCGTTCCATTGAACGCTTCCGCACACGATCTACAAGTGGTATGTAGATGCAATCACTCTCCCATGACTCGTTGCTAGATGAACTCATAGATGTATCTTGGTGAAACCGTAGGAAAAATTTTAATTTTCTGCAACGTTCCCCAACAGTGGCATCATGAGCTAGGTCTATGCGTAGTTTTCTATTGCACGAGTAGAACACAATTTTGTTGTGGGCGTAGATCTTATCAACTTGCTTGCCGCTACTAGTCTTATCTTGCTTCAGCGGTATTGTGGGATGAAGCGGCCGGACCAACCTTACGTGCGCTTCGTGAGACCGGTTCCACCGATGACATGCACTAGTTGCATAAGGTGGCTGGCGGGTGTCTGCTCTCTCACTTTAGTTGGAGCGGATTCGATGAAAAGGGCCCTTATGAAGGGTAAATAGAAGTTGACAAAATCACGTTGTGGTTATTCGTAGGTAAGAAAACGTTCTTGCTAGAACCCAATTGCAGCCACGTAAAAGATGCAACAACAATTAGAGGACGTCTAACTTGTTTTTGCAGCGATTGTCATGAGATGTGATATGGCCAGAAGTTGTGATGAATGATGAATAACATATTGTGATGTATGAGATCATGTTCTTGTAATAGGAATCACGACTTGCATGTCGATGAGTATGACAACCGGCAGGAGCCATAGGAGTTGTCTTTATTTTTGTATGACCTACGTGTCATTGAAGAACGCCATGTAAATTACTTTACTTTATTGCTAAACGCGTTAGCCATAGTAGTAGAAGTAATAGTTGGCGAGCAACTTCATGGAGACACGATGATGGAGATCATGGTGTCATGCCGGTGACAAGATGATCATGGAGCCCCGAAGATGAAGATCAAAGGAGCTATATGATATTGGCCATATCTTGTCACTACTTTATATAATTGCATGTGATGTTTATTATGTTTTATGCATCTTGTTTACTTAGAACGACGGTAGTAAATAAGATGATCCCTCATAACAATTTCAAGAAAGTGTTCTCCCTAACTGTGCACCGTTGCTAAAGTTCGTCATTTCGAAGCACCACGTGATGATCGGGTGTGATAGATCCTTACGTTCACATACAACGGGTGTAAGACAGTTTTACACATGCAATACACTTAGGTTAACTTGACGAGCCTAGCATGTACAGACATGGCCTCGGAACACAAGAGACCGAAAGGTCGAACATGAGTCGTATGGAAGATACGATCAACATGGAGATGTTCACCGACGATGACTAGTCCGTCTCACGTGATGATCGGACACGGCCTAGTCGACTCGGATCATGTAACACTTAGATGACTAGAGGGATATCAAATCTAAGTGGGAGTTCATTAAACAATTTGATTAGATGAACTTAATTATCATGAACTTAGTCTAAAGTCTTTGCAAAATATGTCTTATAGATCAAATGGTCAGCGCTCATGTCACCATGAACTTCAACGCTCCTAGAAAACCAAGCTGAAAGACGATGGCAGCAACTATTCGGACTGGGTCCGGAACACGAGATCATCCTCATAGCAGCCAAGAAACAATATGTCCTAGAAGCACCGCTAGGTGATGCACCCATCGAAGAACCAAGACATTATGAATGCTTGGCAATCTCGTCTTGATGATTACTCCCTCGTTCGGTGCGGCATGCTTTACAGCTTAGAACCGGGCTCCAAAAGCGTTTTGAGCAACACGGAGCATATGAGATGTTCGAGGAGCTGAAAATGGTTTTCCAAGCTCATGCCCGGTCGAGAGATATGAAGTCTCCGACAAGTTCTATAGTTGTAAGATGGAGGAAAACAGTTACATCGGTGAGCACATACTCAAAATGTCTGGTTGCACAACCGCTTGTCCCACTGGACATTAACCTCCTGGACGAGGCGGTCATTGACAGAATCCTTGATCGCTCCCACCAAGATACAAGAGCTTTGTGATGAACTACAATATGCATGGGATGGTGAAGACCATTCCGAAGTATTTTCAATGTGAAGTCGTGAGAGGTTGAAATCAAGAAAGAACATCAAGTGTTGATGGTCAATAAAACCACTAAGTTCAAGAAGGGCAAGGGAAAGAAGAACTTCAAGAAGGACGGCAAGGATGTTGCCGCGCCCGATAAGCCAGTTGTCGGAAGAAGTCAAAGAATGGACCCAAGCACGAGGTGAGTGCTTTTATTGCAAAGGAAGGGTCACCGAAGCGGAACTGCCCCAAATACTTAGCGAACAAGAAGGCGGCAACACTAAAGGTGTATTTGATATACATGTAATTGATGTGTACCTTACCGAGACTCGTAGTAACTCCAGGTATTTGATACGGTGCCGTTGCTCATATTTGTAACTCACAGCAGAGCTGCGAATAAGCGGAGACTGGCGAAGGGCGAGGTGACGATCTTGCGTCGGGAATGGTTCCAAGGTCGATGTGATCGCCGTCGACACGCTACCTTTACATTTACCTACGGGATTAGTTTTAAACCTCAATAATTGTTATTTAGTGCCAAGTTTGAGCATGAACATTGTATCAGGATCTTGTTTAATGCGACATGGCTACTCATTTAAATCCGAGAATAATGATTGTTCTATTTATATGCGAGATATGTTTTATGGTCATGCTCCGATGGTCAATGGTTTATTCTTAATGAATCTCGAACGTAATATTACACATATTCATAGTGTGAATACCAAAAGATGTAAAGTTGATAACGATAGTCCCACATACTTGTGGCACTTTGCCGCCTTGGTCACATTGGTGTCAAGCGCATGAAGAATCTCCATTCGATGGACTTTTAGAGTCTCTCGATTATGAATCATTTGACACATGCGAACCATGCCTCATGGGCAAAATGACCAAGACTCCATTCTCGGGACAATGGGCGAGCAACCAACTTATTGGAAATCATACATACCGATGTGTGCGGTCCAATGGCGTTGAGGCTCATGGAGGATATCGTTATGTTCTCACTCTCACGATGACTTGAGTAGATATGGGTATGTCTACTTAATGAAACACAAGTCTGAGACCTTTGAAAATTCAAGGAATTTCAGAATGAGGTAGAGAATCAACGTGACCGAAAGATAAAATTCTTACGATCGGATCGTGGAGGAGAATATTTAAGTCACGAATTTTGTCCACACTTAAGGAAATGTGGAATCGTTTCACAACTCACGCCGCCTGGAACACCTCAGCGTAACGGTGTGCCCGAATGTCGTAATCGCACTCTATTGGATATGGTGCGATCTATGATGTCTCTTACCGATTTACCTCTATCATTTTGGGGATACGCTCTAGAGACAGCTACATTCACTTTAAATAGGGCACCGTCTAAATCCGTTGAGATGACACCGTATGAATTATGGTTTGGGAAGAAACCTAAGCTGTCGTTTCTAAAAGTTTGGGGATGCGATGCTTATGTCAAGAAACTTCAACCCGAAAAGCTCGAACCCAAGTCGAAAAATCGTCTTCATAGGATACCCTAAGGAAACCATTGGGTATACCTTCTACCTTAGATCTGAAGGCAAGATCTTTGTTGCCAAGAACGGATCCTTTCGGAAAAAGAGTTTCCCTCGAAAGGAGTAAGTGGGAGGAAAGTAGAACTCGATGAAGTACTACCTCTTGAACCGGAAAGTAGTACAGCTCAGAAAATGTTCTGTGGTGCCTACACCGATCGGAGAGGAAATTAATGATGATGATCAAGGTACTTCGGATCAAGTTGCTCTTGAACCGTGGGTCCACTAGGACACGTTCCGCACTGAGTGGTACGGCAACCCTGTCTGGAAATCATGTTGTTGACAACGGTGAACCTTGAACTATGAAGAAGCGATGGCGGGCCCAGATTCCAACAAATGGCTTGAAGCCATGCAATCCGAGATAGGATCCATGTATGAAAACAAAGTATGGACTTTGACAGACTTGCCCGATGATCGGCGACGATAGAAAACAAATGGATCTTTAAGAAGAAGACGGACGCGGATGGTAATGTTACCATCTATAAAGCTCGACTTGTCGCTAAGGGTTATCGACAAGTTCAAGGGATTGACTATGATGAGACTTTCTCTCCGTGGCGAAGTTTAAGTCCGTCCGAATCATGTTAGCAATTGCTGCATACTATGATTATGAGATATGGCAGATGGACGTCAAAACGGCATTCCTTAACGGTTATCTTAAGGAAGAGCTGTATATGATGCAGCGGAAGGTTTTGTCGATCCTAAGAATGCTAACAAGGTATGCAAGCTCCAATGATCCATTTATGGGCTGGTGCAAGCATCTCGGAGTTGGAACATTCGCTTTGATGAGATGATCAAAGTGTTTGGGTTTATCTGACTTATGGAGAAGCCTGCATTTACAAGAAAGTGAGTGGGAGCTCAGAGCATTTCTCATATTATATGTAGATGACATACTTTTGATGGGAAATGATATAGAACTCTTGGACAGCATTAAGGCCTACTTGAATAAGAGTTTTTCAATGAAGGACCTTGGAGAAGCTGCTTACATATTAGGCATCAAAATCTATAGGGATAGATCGAGACGCCTCATAGGTCTTTCACAAAGCACATACCTTGATAAGATTTTGAAGAAGTTCAAAATGGATCAGTCCAAGAAAGGGCTCTTGCCTGTTTTGCAATGTGTGAAATTGAGCTCGGCTCAATGCCCGACCACGGCAAAAGATAAAGAAGAGATGAGTGTCATCCCTATGCCTCAGCCATAGGATCTATTATGTATCCCATGCTTTGTGTACGGACCTGATGTAAACCTTGCCGTAAGTTTGGTAGGAAGGTACCAAAGTAATCCCGCAAGGAACACCGGACAGCGGTCAAGAATATCCTGAAGTACCGAAAAGGACAAAGGACATGTTTCTCGTTTATGGAGGTGACGAAGAGCTCGTCGTAAGGGTTACGTCGATGCTAGCTTCGACACGATCTGGATGACTCAAAGTCACAAACCGGATCGTGTATATGTTAAATGGTGGAGCGAGAAGCTGGTGCAGCTGCAAGCGAAGCGTCGTGGCGGGATCTACATGTGAAGCGGAGTACATGGCAGCCTCGGAGGCAGCACATGAAGCAATTTGGGTGAAGGAGTTCATCACCGACCTAGGAGTCATACCCAATGCGTCGGGCCGATCAAACTCTTATGTGACAACACCGGAGCTATTGCACTTGCCAAGGAGCCCAGGTTTCACAAGAAGACCGAGCACATCAAGCGTCGCTTCAACTCCATTCGTGAAAATGTTCAAGATGGGGACATAGAAATTTGCAAAGTGCATACGGATCTGAATGTCGCAGATCCGTTGACTAAACCTCTTCCGCGAGCTAAACATGATCAACACCAAAACTCTATGGGTGTTCGATTCATCACAATGTAACTAGATTATTGACTCTAGTGCAAGTGGGAGACTGTTGGAAATATGCCCTAGAGGCAATAATAAAAGTATTATTATTATATTTCCTTGTTCATGATAATTGTCTTTTATTCATGCTATAATTGTATTATCCGGAAATCGTAATACACGTGTGAATACATAGACCACAAAATGTCCCTAGTGAGCCTCTAGTTGACTAGCTCGTTGATCAACAGATAGTCATGGTTTCCTGACTATGGACATTGGATGTCATTGATAATGGGATCACATCATTAGGAGAATTATGTGATGGACAAGACCCAATCCTAAGCATAGCACAAGATCGTGTAGTTCGTTTTGCTAGAGCTTTTCCAATGTCAAGTATCTTTTTCTTAGACCATGAGATCGTGTAACTCCGGATACCGTAGGAGTGCTTTGGTGTACCAAACGTCACAACGTAATCGGGTGACTATAAAGGTGCACTACGGGTATCTCCGAAAGTATCTGTTGGGTTGACACGGATCGAGACTGGATTTGTCACTCCGTATGACGGAGAGGTATCACTTGGGCCCACTCGGTAGTGCATCATCATAATGAGCTCAAAGTGACCAAGTGTTTGGTCACGGATCATGCATTCTGATGCGAGTAAAGTGACTTGCCGGCAACGAGATTGAACGAGGTATTGGGATACCGACGATCGAATCTCGGGCAAGTAAAATACCGATTGACAAAGGGAATTGTATACGGGGTTGTTTGAATCCTCGACATCGTGGTTCAACCGGTGAAATCATCGAGGAGCATGTGGGAGCCTACATGGGTATCCAGATCCCGCTGTTGGTTATTGCCCGAGAGCCGTCTCGGTCATGTCTGCATGTCTCCGAACCCGTAGGGTCTACACACTAAGGTTCGGTGGCGCTTAGGGTTGTATGAATATGAGTATGCAGCAAACCGAATGTTGTTCGAGTCCGGATGAGATCCCGGACGTCACGAGGAGTTCGGAATGGTCGGAGGTAAAGATTTATATATGGGAAGTCTTATTTTGGTCGCCGGAAAAGTTTAGCACTTTATCGGTATTGTCTTTGGGAGTGCGAAAGGGCCGGGGGTCCACCGGGGTCCACCTGCCGGGGGCCACATGGGCTGTAGGGGTGCGCCTTGGCCTATATGGGCCAAGGGCACCAGCCCCAAGAGGCCCATGCGCCTAGAGATAAGAAAGAGGGAGAGTCCTAAAGGGGAAGGCACCTCAGAGGTGCCTTGGGAGGATGGACTCCTTCCCCTTGGCCGCACCCCTTCCTTGGAGGAAGGGGCAGGCTGCGCCCCCCTCTCTTGCACCTATATAAAGGAGGGAGGGAGGGGTGGCCGCACCACAAGCCCTTGGCACCTCCCCTCTCTGCTACACCTCCTCCTCCTCCCGTGGTTGCTTAGCGAGGCCCTGCCGGAGTTCTGCTGCATCCACCACCACGCCGTCGTGCTGCTGGATCATCATCAACCTCTCCTTCCCCCTTGCTGGATCAAGAAGGAGGAGACGTCATCCGCTCCGTACGTGTGTTGAACGCGGAGGTGCTGTCCGTTCGGCACTAGGTCATCGGTGATCTGAATCACGGCGAGTACGACTCCATCATCCCCGTTCCATTGAATGCTTCCGCACGCGATCTACAAGTGGTATGTAGATGCAATCACTCTCCCATGACTCGTTGCTAGATGAACTCATAGATGGATCTTGGTGAAACCGTAGGAAAAATTTTAATTTTCTGCAACGTTCCCCGACAAGGCCTGCCGTTGGCAATACACCTATTCAGAGATGGATCTCTAAAATAAGAGCCATGAGGCAACACCTCTCTGGATGGGCAAAACACACCAATGAAACTTATAAAAAAGAAAAACAACGACTCTGTAACATCATTGATGATCTCGACAAAATTGCAGAGACGCACACCTTATCTCAACAAGAGATCGAATTGAAAAATTGATCGAATGAGAAGGTTGCTCGTCTTCTGCGAGAAGAGGAGATCAAATACTATCAGAGATCCAAAGCTGATTTCATTTTGATGGGTGATAGTAATACAAGATACTTCCAATTGGTCACCAATGGGCGACATAGGAAGAAATGTATTTACAGTCTCCAACAAGGTGAGGGGCGGATTGAAGGTCAGGAGGAGCTCAAAAATTATATCACTAAATACTACAAATCTCTGTTTGGAGTGTCGGTTGAAGGGAATTTCACCCTCGACGAGACCCGAACTGATGATATTCCACAAGTCACGGCAGAAGAAAACGATATCCTCACGGCACCTTTCTCAGAAGAGGAGGTGAGAGCTGCGGTATTCCAAATGGAACATAACAAAGCTCCGGGCCCGGATGGTTTCCCCGCAGAATTCTATCAAAATTTCTGGGAGATCATCAAGAATGACCTTATGGAGTTGTTCAATTGTCTTCACGCCGACCGTCTTGACCTATTCAGACTTAATTTTGGCGAGATTGTCTTGTTGCCGAAGATTAAGGAGGCCGAACGGATCCAACAGTTCAGACATATATGCCTCCTTAATGTCAGCTTCAAGATTTTCACCAAAGTGGCGACGAATAGGTTAAACTCGGTAGCTGACCATGTTGCCCGGCCATCTCAAACGGCTTTCATGCAAGGAAGAAATATACTCGATGGTGTAGTAGTCCTGCATGAGACCGTCCATGAGATGCACCGAAAAAATATGAGTGGAGTAGTTTTCAAAATTGACTTTGAAAAAGCCTATGACAAGGTCAAATGGTCTTTCCTCCAACAGGCCCTGAGGATGAAAGGTTTCTCCGATAAATGGCGTCAGTGGATCCAAAATTTTGTAACTGGAGGTAGTGTGGCCATCAAAGTTAATGATGATGTAGGCCATTACTTTCAAACAAAAAAAGGACTACGACAGGATGACTCCATGTCCCCAATGTTAATTAACATTGTGGCTGGCATGTTGGCTATTCTGATTGATCGCGCCAAGCAGGACGGCCAGATTGCAGGAGTAGTGCCACACCTTGTGGATGGTGGTCTCTCTATTCTGCAATATGTTGATGACGCAATTCTCTTTATGGAACATGACATGACCAAGGCTCGAAACCTGAAACTATTATTATCATCGTTTGAACAGATGTCTGGTCTTAAGATTAATTTCCATAAAAGTGAATTGTTTTGCTTTGGAGAAGCCATCGAGGCGGCGGCCGATTATGCTGACCTGTTTGGTTGTGCACATGGCCAATTCCCGATTAAATATCTGGGAATACCGATTCATTATCGGTGTCTAACCATTGCGGAGTGGAAGCATGTAGAAGAACGCCTAGAGAAACGACTGAGCAGTTGGAAAGGCAAGTTGCTCTCAGTCGGAGGACGACTGGTTCTGATAAACTTTGTCCTCACAAATATGGTTCTCTATATGATTTCGTTCTTCCAACTATCAAAAGGGGTCCTGCAAAGACTGGACTATTTTAGGTCCAGTTTTTTTGGGCAAGGAGATGGTGAAAAGAAAAAAATATAGGTTGACCAAATGGAGCGTGGTTTGTAGGCCAAAATACCAGGTGGCCTCGGAATTCATGACCTACAGGTCAAGAATGAGGCCCTACTTAGTAAATGGTTGTTCAAACTTCTTACTGAGGTTGGTATTTGGCAAACCACGTTGCGCAATAAGTATCTAGGCCAAAAGGCGTTGTCTCAGGCATATTGGAAACCTGGAGACTCGCACTTTTGGGCTGGCCCAATGGCAGCAAAGAAACATCTCTTTCGTTTTGGGTCTTTCGCGATAAAGGATGGGTCAGAGATTCGTTTCTGGGAAGACATCTGGTTAGGCAACGCCAGCCTCCGAGAACAATACCCAGCCTTGTACAATATTGCTCGCGATAAAATAATACTATTGCGCAGGTGCTCAGCTCATCACCGCCGAATCTTTCATTCAGTCGGGATTTGATTGGCACCCGACTTATGTCATGGCATAATCTCTTATCTCGTTTGGATTCGATTAACCTGACACAAGGCCGGGACGTGTTTCGCTGGAACCTTACTACATATGGGTCTTTTACAGTAGACTCTATATACCGTGCGCTCACACATTCCGAGGTACCAGTGAGTAATAACAGAAAAAATTGGAAGGCGAAGATTCCACTTAA
Organism: Aegilops longissima; assembly: GCA_021605205.1. Classification (NCBI taxonomy): domain Eukaryota; kingdom Viridiplantae; phylum Streptophyta; class Magnoliopsida; order Poales; family Poaceae; genus Aegilops; species Aegilops longissima. The sequence continues at coordinate 148,729,383 of CM038677.1, read as the reverse complement.
AGTCAAATTTTTCACGTGGTATCTTCGTAGGGGAGTTGTGCTAACCAAAGACAACCTCGCACGACGCAACTGGCAAGGAAGTAAGAAGTGTTGTTTTGTACTCATGACGAGACAATCAAACATCTCTTTTTCAATGTAAGTTTGCGCGTTCTACATGGTCAATCATCCAAATAGCGTCAAATTTGTATCCGCCCACGAGTGTTGCCAATATTTTTGGTCATTGGCTGGACGGTATTTCAAATAGGTTGAAAACGCTAATAAGGGTGGGAGCGTATGCCTTATTATGGTCGCTTTGGCTATGTAGAAATGATTTGGTTTTTAATGACAAAAATGTCTCTTCACTGCAGGTTATCTTTCGTTGTACGTACTTGCTTCGTAGTGGTCTACGCTACAACAAGCGAAATACCAACCATTATTCATGGTGGTCTGTACGCGGTTGGAGCAGGTGGCTATGGAGGTTTTTGCTCAACATGAGTGGCAGCGTAATCTCCGGATCGGTCCACCATCCATTTTGACATAGGCATAGTCTCGGTCTATAGGACTATTGTTGCCGAATTGTCGGCTTTTTTACGTTCTTTTGTCAGATTATTGGTGTTTGACTGTGTGCATTCTAGTTATGCAGAGGATGCTACATTTGGAGTTAATAAAAGTGCCCTTTATCGAAAAAAATAAAGTAACAAGTAACAGTACATATTTTACCATCTCACTAGTCCCATTACATGTCTAGTTGCTTCAAACTTAGAAAAAGTATTTCTTTATATTTCCTATGTGCAAAGGGCATTTCATTTCCTATTCTTATGGTCTGAGCACTCATAGAATTCAAGATGCATGCACCTTATTTTCTAGTATATTATTCCTATTCCTATGCAATTTCTATCCTATGAAACCAAAGATAGCCTAAATATTTCGGCATACACCCCCTATAGAAAGTGTTTGATTCACGGGCAAAACGGCCTGTGGCTGCAAAACCCTACCCGTACCCGGCAAGGCAGCAACCAATCAAATGGCAGTCCAAACAATCCCCATCCAGTCAAACAAATCCCCTCCACCTCACTTGACTTGAACTATCCCTCTATAAGATGGCTCGTCTCCCCGCCTCTCACCACCAGTCCGCCACCTCCTCTCCTGCACCTCGCGATCGAGAGATATCGCCGATCACTTCCTCGCTTCCTCCCTTCTCCTCCGCCGATCGAGCGTGTTCTTCCGTGTCCGCGGCAATGGAGAGCCTGGAGGGGAACGGCACCGGCCGCGGGAACCTGCAGCTTGTGGTGTCGGAGCTGTGCCGCGTCCAGGAGCTGGTGCGGCAGCTGGAGCTGCACCTACACGCGCCGGACGCCTCCATCGACCTGTGCCGCGCCCTCACCGCCGAGATCTTCGCGCTCACCGACCGGTCCATCGGCTTCGTCGCCGCCGCACATTTCCCCGACGCCCCGACCACGCCCTCCAGCACCTCCAGCTCTCTCAGCGGCGTCTCCGACCAGCCCTTCAGGACCAACACCAAGAAGAGGTAAAAACAAAGACCATGCTAGAACAGAGCACCATTGAATTGGATCATCAAATGCACCGAATTGTTGTTGAATTCTTGCTTCTTGGTGTCTCGTGGTTCTTGGCAGGAAGGCGACGGCGAGGTGGACGAGCCAGGTGAGGGTGAGCGCGGCCGGCGGCGCGGAGGGCCCCGGCGACGACGGCCACAGCTGGAGGAAGTACGGGCAGAAGGACATCCTCGGCGCCAAGCACCCGAGGGCCTACTACCGCTGCACCCACCGCAACTCGCAGGGCTGCCCCGCCACCAAGCAGGTGCAGCGCGCCGACCAGGACCCCGCGCTCTTCGACGTCGTCTACCACGGCCAGCACACCTGCAGGCCAACAGGCGGCAGGAGGCCGCCGGCGAACCAGCACAACCCGCACGCGGAGAGCCTGCTGCAGAGCCTCAGAGCCGGCCTGACCGTGGACGCGGACCACGGCGCCCTGAACGCCAATGTCTCACCGCCGTCGATGACCTCGCCTGTGGCGTCTGGCTCCAACGGTGGTCTGGCCATGTCGCCGTACCCGGCGCCAGCCGGCGCGTACGCGGAGTGGCCGCTGGACGGCGACCTCCAGGAGGTGGTGTCGGCGCTCACAGCCGTGTCGGCCCCCAGCATGGACTGCCTTTTCGAGTTCGACCCGACCTTCGGCGATGGTGTGCCCAACTTCTTCATGTGAGGACGACGAACAGAGCATCCAAGTGGAATTATATGACCCTACCCAGCCCCTGCCTCTCGGTGGTAAGAGGGAAGAACAGAAACTTTTCTTCCTAACATCGTATCAGTGCAGACACTAGACAGAAAGCCTTAGAATATCTGAATAGCGTACCCTGTTCTTTCTTTTTTTTTTCTACAGTTTTTGTTTGGTTAGGTTTTATTGATTTTATTCTTTGTAAGGAAAGCAGAGACAAAAAAAAAATAAGGGGTTGAAATTTATGTTATCCTGAATCTATGAACTGTATCCTGAAACTGTCCAAGCTTACTTGTCTTTGGACATTGGAGAATGGGTCCTTTTGAAGGAAGTCAAGTATCTACTCCTTTTTTCTCTCGTAGAATCAAGTGTTCTGAGACTCTTTTTTTTGCAAAAAAAATTCCGATCTATTCATCTTCAATCATGGCAGTACAACGAATATCAGAAATAATAAAAATTACATCCAGATCCGTAGACCACCTAATATAAACAGAGTGAGAAACACGTCCGGTTTCATGCTGTCAGACACTATTGTGAGAAAAGAAGATGACACATTTTGGAGGTCTGCATTACCACAACAACTAGTGATTACAATGACAGTCACCAAAGTCCTAATCTAACCTCGAGCTCAAATGCTGTTGGCATGAAGAGTAAAATCAGTAGAAAAAATATCAAAACAAATAAAAAACTTCAGATTTTTTTTTGCAAACAATAACCAATTTTTGAAGTGCTTAAATTTTTCATCATGGAAACACATTTGTGGAAGTCATGGCAAAAAGGATAAAATCAGCTCCCCAAAATGCTTTTGAAAGTAGCATCTTCGGATCATCAATTTTGTTTTTGCCACGACTTCCACAAATGTGATTTCATGAAGAAACTTTGCAAGCACTAATTTTTTTCTAATGTTTTCCAAAAAGAAAATCGGAATTGTTTTTTTTTTCATATTTTCTCAATTTCACTGTTCATCCAGACTCATTTGAGCCCGTGCTATGAAACTCTATGTCCAATCAGTCAGTGCTATATCTCGCTTACTATGAGACGCACCAACAACTATACCTGGCCATGGGCCGGGCCTTAAAAAGCCCACGGCAGAAAACTGAGGCCCAGGCCCTCCCAGGGCCTACTTTTCAAGCCCAAGCCCGACCCATCTGGTAAAAAGCCCTGAAAAGCCCTTAGGGCTTAGGGCCGTGGGCCGGGCCTCTTCCTTAAAATGCCAATATGGCAAGCCCAAGCCCATCCAGGCCCTGCTGGTGGGCTCAAAACTTAGGCCCAAGCCCATCGGGCCCAGGCCCTGGATTTTAGGGCCGGGCCTGGGTGGGCCGACAGGGCCGGGCCGGAGATGGCCAGGACTGCCAACAACGTTTTCTAGTGGTTTTATGAATCTTCTACGGACCAGAATGGACCAGTTTGGAACCTTCCTAGGAGCGGTTTTAGAAACCTTCCCCCCACTTTTAAGAAATGCCAGGTGTTTATTTTTTATTTTTTATATCTATTTTTCTTTATTTTTCCTTTTCTTTACTCTATTTCATATTTTTCAATCCTTCTTTTGTAAAATGAAGGATTGAACATTTTTTATATGTCATCAACATATCTTCAAATCGTGACAATAATTATTTATCTTTCCAGGAAAAAAAATAAAAAATGAGTGGACAATTTTTAAATGTTGCGAACATTTTAAAAAATTATATGATAATTTTTTATGTTTTCATGACCATTTTTAAAACATCAGATTTCTATGTGAGTGTTGTGAACATTTTTATGTGCCAGGAGCATTTTTTCTAAAAACATTGCATGAACAATCCTTTACAACGAGGCGTGAAGAATCATGCAGGTTTTGCCAAAACAACGAGGCCTTGCCTTATGCCTACAAAGTCCGCATATGCAATCTTCCATGCATACAACAACTCATCCTCCATCACCGAGTATTCCGACATTGTGCTTACTCTAGAAAACAACGAGATGTTCAACAAAAAAACTATATGGCATTTGATCGAACACCTGTAGGGCGTGGTGTCTGCCATGGACGACGTCGGTAGGAGGAAGAGGGTACCTGGCTACATATGGATCTTGGGTGGACGGCGGCGTAGTCTAAGGCGAGCATGTGCGTGGGGAGGATCACGACATCCGTGGATGCACAGGCGGCAGCCGAGAGAGGTGCAACAAGGACGAGAAGAAGGATCACGGATGCAAAGTAAAGAAAAAAAAGGGGCGGAGTGGAAGGAAAGTGGACCAGAAGGGGACTTGAGTGGGCCAGGGATGTCGGAGTCCTATGTGGTGGCAGTTCGGACACACAGAGCCTCCTCAGTTTGCATCCGATTTGCGATTGTTCGGACAACCGGACTGGTTCGCAGACCAAGGGGTACCATATTGGATGACAAATTGCGTCTGGACACCTCGTCCAGACGGTTGCTGGACTTTTGAGAGTCCGCATTGAAGATGCCTTTACATTTTTCTAGTGACTTTACGTTCTTTTCAAGTAGGTAGAGATAAATATAGATATATAAATAAATATAGATAGAATCATGCAGGTTTTGCCAAAACAACGAGGCCTTGCCTTATGCCTACAAAGTCCGCATATGCAATCTTCCATGCATACAACAACTCATCCTCCATCACCGAGTATTCCGACATTGTGCTTACTCTAGAAAACAACGAGATGTTCAACAAAAAAACTATATGGCATTTGATCGAACACCTGTAGGGCGTGGTGTCTGCCATGGACGACGTCGGTAGGAGGAAGAGGGTACCTGGCTACATATGGATCTTGGGTGGACGGCGGCGTAGTCTAAGGCGAGCATGTGCGTGGGGGAGGGATGCAGACATCCGTGGATGCCTGGGCGGCAGCCAGAGAGGTGCAGCGGCGGACGAGAAGAAGGATGCAGATGCAAAGTAAAGAAAAAATAGGGGCGGAGTGGAAGGAAAGTGGACCAGAAGGGGACTTGAGTGGGCCAGGGATGTCGGAGTCCTATGTGGTGGCAGTTCGGACACACAGAGCCTCCTCAGTTTGCATCCGATTTGCGATTGTTCGGACAACCGGACTGGTTCGCAGACCAAGGGGTACCATATTGGATGACAAATTGCGTCTGGACACCTCGTCCGGACGGTTGCTGGACTTTTGAGAGTCCGCATTGAAGATGCCTTTACATTTTTCTAGTGACTTTACGTTCTTTTCAAGTAGGTAGAGATAAATATAGATATATAAATAAATATAGATAGAGACAAAAACAAAAACCCCAGCAAAAAATAAATAGAAATGGCGCGGGCTAGTTAACGCGGTGCCTTCGTTCCCTCTGCTCACGCACCGCTTTTCTCCTCCCCTTTCGCCACTTCCACCACCGGGATATTCTTTTCTGCTCGAAGACCAACGACCGGGGATATTTTCATCTCGCGCGTCGAATCCACTCCGAATCCTAAGGGCTCCAGTCTCCAGGGACCTCGACCGCGATTCGAGCTTCCGTGCCGGCCAGCAGGACCGCCCGCTGCAGGCCTCCGGCTCCCAGGGAGGTAAAAATCATCCATCATAGGTGCCGCCGTCGGCGCTCGTGTTCTTCCGCCGATTACTTTTGGAGGGTTTGTTCTTGCTGCGTCCGAATGTGTGATCCCTCCCTCCCTCCCTGCCGCGCTGGGTTGCTCCGCTCGCCTGGGTTCACCGGCGGTGGTTTGGGAGGTTTTGGCCGGCCGCCGCGCTGCGCTTGCACGACTCCTGTTCGCAAGTTGCAGTCTTTTTCTCAGAGTTTCTCGATTCCTTTCTGGAATTCACTCGATTCCTGTGGTTTTCCTTGGCAGGGACGATGGCCGTGTACTTGAACGACGATTTGGAAGACCTGCAAGACGACCACTTCGACTCCGACGGGTTTGGCGTCTCCGGCAGCCGCGACGGCCATCCCTCGAGCCCGGTATGGTTAACCAAGTCTCACTACATGTAATTTAGTAGTGCGTGTGTTGGTTCAAGCCTTCAATACGGAAGCAGATGGTTGCTGGAGTGGTTTTACGTGCAGACCACACATTAATTTTGCTAAAGCTAAATAAAGCATGTTTGCAATTCAGCCACGGAATATGTAGCATACGTAACATCTGTAAATGTTGGCGATGGCCCTACCTAGTGGAAATGGTTGACACTAAAAGGAAATTTTAGTGCTAAATTAGCTTTCGAGTGCCTGCCGAAATACAACATCACTATTGAGGTGGACATATGTGATGGCAACGAGCCAACAACTCGGACACCTACTAAATCATGATGCAGAAATGTGCACATGGACATCTATGATTTCTAATATTGTGCTAGTTTTCTCTGGTGCAGTATAACATGCCGATACTTGAGCCTTTCTGGATATGCTACCTTTTCTTTTTATTAGATTACTCTGGATTGTTTTGGTTTGTCTGAACAATTGCTTCTTCCCTTTGTTTCAAGGACATTAAGACCTCAATTTTGTTCTTGCTGTAGAATAAGCATAAGAATGATACATCGGCCGTGGAGTACAGAAATGGAAAAGACATGCAAGGGATACCATGGGAGAGGTTAAAATACAGTAGAGATCAGTATCGCAAGATGAGGCTGGAGCATTACAAGAATTACGAGAACCTCGCGAGGTCACACCAGGGGTTTGATATGGTGAGATTTGGTGTTGTGCACTTCAACACGAGTGGGATTGGTGCAAAGCTGTTTTTCTGCTTATCGCCCTTTTGACTCTTCATGCCAATTGTGATAATAGTTGTCATCTTCTTTCCTTGCTTATAAAGGTTGGGATTGGTTGTGAGTTCAGTTCACCTCTCTTTTTTTCGCTATTACTCATATGTGGCAACAACAACCTTAGTTGGTTGCACATGGCAATGGCGGTGTTTACACGCCTTCCCGTTCCTGAAGGCATTGCTTGGAGTTGCTTGGATTTGATCTTCGGGGTGAAAACCTATGTTCCAACCTTCAGTGGTCGAATCCGGCAGTGGCGGCGCGGTGTGTCGTTCCCTTCCTAGGGGCGTTGTTGTTGAAGTAGACCCGGGTATGGGCAGCCCAGCTGACGACCCGGCTTGAAAAACCAAGGCCCGCCTGGGTCAGGCTTGTCAATCGGGCCTGACTCGGGCCTCCTTTTGCTACCCGGAAGGTAGTTTGGGATGGGCTCGGGCTTCTATTTTTCAAGATTTCGGGCAAGGTTTGCATGTGCAAGTATTGAAAAGTGAATTCGGGCTTCGGATTTGACTTTGGGCTGGGCTCAGGCTTGAGAAAAGAAGATAGTTCGGGCTGGTATTTTGAAGGTCAGGCTCTTACAAGCCCGGCCTGACACATACTCAGGTTCATGTTGAAGAACCTCTCTCGCAGTTCTTGCTTTGCCAAGGGCGGTAGTTGGTGTTGCCTGTTGCCGCGTGCTGCCGTTTGGGGTCATGTTTTTTTGGTAATAGGTTGCTGTGTGCATCTTTGATGTCTTGACTAGCTCTTGATATCATGTTGGTTGCAGAAGCCAGTATAATTGGTATCTTCTTGATATTAATATACGTCGTTTATCTGAAAAAAAGATTCTTCAACGCCTGCCGCATGCAAATCTGTCCTTGTATTTTTGCTCTCTTTTAAACCATGAACCGCGCGATAGTCATTCATCACCAATATTTTTTGAAAATCTCCTAAGTTGATGGTCCAACTTCTCGTCAAATCTCCTAAGTTGATGGTCCAACTTCTCGTCAAATCTCCTAAGTTGATGGTCCAACTTCTGCTAATGTTCCAATAAATGCGAGATAGCTCACTCTGTGTGTTAATCATATTCGTAAAATACTCTTGATTGTTTGGTTGGGTGTTACTAACTGGTACTAAGTACTAACACCAAACGTGTTCCACTTCCACAAACACATGCTTTTTATGCAACCTTTTCACCTAAACTCTTTTATCACACCTTGCTAGTTGTTTGTTGACACAAAAATGGCCAGGTTTGTTTTGGTATCTATCTCAGGTTCAACTATTGAGGTGACACTCCAAGCAAACAATACATCTTCCCATAACGCCATAAAGAATATTTATTTGTTTGTTTGTTTGTTATATGGTTGTAAATTCTTATGATAGCCTTTAGCTGTTTGACTTATCTCCTCCCCCTCCTCTAGGAGTGCAAACAAGTGGAGACAAATGACAGGTTCTATGATTTCTGCTTCAACACACGACATGTCAAGCCAACGGTAGTGCATTTTCAGGTACATTTATCTTCCATTTTTTCTAACATATTGATGTTTGCATTGATATAAGAATCTTAACATCAAAGGTGTTAAACAACATGTTCAATTATTTAAAGAATTCCACAGAGTTTGTTATTGTTACTCACTATAGTTAGCTCAATTTTCAACATTTTTAAAGGAAAAATATGTGCACTCAGACTACGGGGAATGTTTTACTTTTCGAAAAAAAACTGAGCACGAGCTGTTAATATGGCTGTCAACAGTCATTACATCATAATGCATTGCATTTTTACTCCTCATATGTAGTAGAAGAACTTTCAGTATTCGCCTCATTGTTTACCTTTTACTAGTGCAAAGATATTTAACTGTTCCCTCTCTGTCCTTTCTTCTCTTATGTCTTTGGCTCCAAAAAGAAAAACAAGTATGAGGAAAGCTTATGCCGAAAGCATATAAATAATAACTCGTGAATGCCTGACATATTCAAGTTATATTAGCGTTTTGCATTTTATGTTCTTACTCTGTTTTGTAGATGTTGTGAGATTCTTGAAGCTTTGACCGGTTTTGGTTTCGTTAGGTGAAGCTTCTAATCTTCATTCGTGTTTATTCCTTTGGTATAGACTGCAACTATAGCATAACAGTGAGTGCAGGTCATGTTATAAGTTGTGCCTGATCTGGTAACTGAAGCTGTAGTTTCATTTCTGCAATTAGCGGTCTTGTATATTAGGATAGAACTGCAATACAATGGACTCAACAGGGTTCTTAAGCAGGTGGTTGAGCATCCTCAGTGGCTGGCGCTGTCATATGGCATCTTTGGAATATGATATGATAGGTTATTTTAGCGAGGTTCGGTTAGATTATTCATATTCCTATTTCTTTTTGGCAGGTTGAACCTTAGAGAGATGCTAACATTTTATGCAGGACTTCTTATGGTATTAACTTTGACCTACTAAAAGTCCTTGAATGCTACATCTTTTGCATTATTGGCCGAGTGAATTGTGTGTACATGTCTTGCATTCTCGGAATACATTTTTCTGTCGATTATTGTACTATTTGACATTTTGATGTCATTTTATTTCCATGAGCTCGTTATCATGGTTATGGGTTCCGGTTCCTGAAAGACTTTATCTGCTTATCCTCATTTAAATTTCTATAAATAGTGTGCGGCTGCACCCGCACCGTTGTGCAAAAAGTCTGCGTTAGCCCATTTAACTTCTGTAGGGAGTTGAAAATTGGGTCACTAACTCACCATAAGCTGTTGCATTGGATTATCTTCAGTTAGTTTCAGGTAAGATAACCAAATGCTTCTTCAGCTGTATTTTACTAACGATAGTTGGTGTTTTAGACATAGGTATTCCTTTAGCTACATGAAATACTCCTAGGTCCTAACCCCTCAAAAAATAATGGTAAAGAGTCACAGTCTGTAGTGGAGTTGGTCAAATGGGAGTGATGCCTAGAAATGTGCATGAGTGTGTAGGAAGTTATTGGTCCTTTGGTTTATGCAGTTTCAGACACAACTCAGATTGCCAATCGGTTTTCCAGCAAATTCTTATGGATACGGTAATGTGCTCTCATCTGCTGTTTTGCCAGGCCTTTTTTGTTCTCTTTCTTAATGCAGTCGTTTGTAAGATAATTTCAGTAATGTTGTACTACCTCCGTTCCTAAATATAAGTCTTTTTAGAGATTTCAATATGGATTACATATGGATGTATATAGACATACTTTAGAGGGTAGATTCACTCATTTTGCTTCGTATGTAGTCCATATTATAGAATCTCTAAAAAGACTTATATTTAGAAACGGAGGGAGTAAGACCATAGAGAACACATGTTTCATTATCACTAAGCATATCGTCAAGATCAAATTGTCAGTGTTTGGTTGCTACAATCAACTACGTTTTTTCCACCCGCAAAGCATTGTTCACATTTTCTACTCCGAAGGCACTGACCATTCCTATTCTTGGTATCTTCAGCTAAGGAATCTTGTGTGGGCCACGTCCAAGCATGATGTTTACATGGCACAGAACAATTCAGTGATGCACTGGTCTTCTCTTCTTCAAAGAGGGACAGAAGTGCTCCACGTTGCAGGCCAAGTTGTTCCAAAGAAGGTTCGCATCTCTTCACTGTGTGCCTTCTTTCTGTTATTTTTGTATATCTAACTTCCGATCTATACTCTCTGCTTCACAGAAGGCGCATGGAGCTCGGACACTGTCCAGAGTGCAGATCAGCACAATGGCCCTAAAAGAAAATCTCATGGTAGCGGGCGGTTTCCGCGGCGAACTGATTTTCAAGGTATAGTCTCAAGACGCGCTGAATTTTCAGCCATTTTGAGTATCTTAGCTCATGAAACTGTTTCTCGACAGTATGTTGACAAGCCCGGGGTGGCATTCTGTACGAATGTTGCTGATAATAAAAACTCCGTCACGAATGCTGTAGATGTGTACGAGTCTCCCAGGTAAGAACTGCACAATTTCGTTGATATTCTGATTTTGAATTTGTGGGCAATACGCGATCAACCATCGGATTTCCTGTTGTCAAAATGCAGTGGCGCTACTCGAGTGACGGCAGCCAACAACGACTGCACTGTCAAATTTCTTGATGCTGAGAGGTGCAGCCTGCTTAGTCGCTTTACTTTCCCGTGGTCGGTCAATGTGAGTTCATCCAAGCTCCTCAGTAATGTTGAACTCTAATCTTGCTCCGGGAAGGTGAATCGTAAGTTGTCATGCCCTTCACAGAACACATCGGTGAGTCCTGACGGCAAGCTTCTCGCGGTCCTCGGCGACAGCTCCGACTGCGTGATCGCCGACGCTCAATCAGGCGAAGTCCGCAACAGATCATATAGCCTCAAGTCCCCCTTCATTCCACCAGCAGAAAAACTGAGCATTGTTCTTGCGTACATTTCCAGGAGATAGCAACTCTCAAAGGTCACCTGGACTACTCGTTCTCGTCGGCCTGGCACCCCGGCGGCCACGTCCTGGCGACGGGGAACCAGGACAAGACGTGCCGGCTGTGGGACACGCGCAAGCTGTCGGCGCCGTTCGCGGTGCTGGGAGGGAGGATCGGCGCGGTGAGGGGCCTCCGGTTCTCGTCGGACGGGCGGTTCCTGGCGGCGGCGGAGGCGGCGGACTTCGTCCACGTGTACGACGCGCGGGCCGGCTACGGCGCCGCGCAGGAGATCGGGCTGTTCGGGGAGATCGCGGGCGTGGCGTTCAGCCCGGACGCGGACGCGCTGTTCGTCGGGGTCGCGGACCGGGGCTACGGCAGCCTGCTCGAGTTCAGCAGGCGGGGCCGGCACGCTTACCTGGACTCGTACCTGTGACTGAGTGGAACAGTCATGTCGACCGTGTCGCTGCCGCTCGTCGAGTTGATGCCTAGATGTGTGTATAGTGCTCCATATGGCAAGTGGTTTCAGTTCTGTATATGCGGAGTGGTACAAGTTAAAAGATGCTACGGTGCAACTGGGTACAGATGGTACATGATTTGGACTGACCCTGATTCAGAAGTCAGCAGGTCCTACAGAATTTGGTTCGCGTGAGAAGAGTTTAGTCTTTGATGACTGGTGCGCTTTGGAGTAAAATGCATGCATGGTCCTTAAACTTGGAGGCACTGTCCACAATGGTCCTCAAACTCAGAAACTGCTTCAATACGATCCCAGAAATTGAAAATATTGCTTAAGTATGGTCCTTAAACTTGGCAAATCGGTCCTGCAGTACATCTCACATACGTTTTGTGTACGCCACGTAGTTTCTTTTCTTCAAAAAAGTGTCTGCTTTTTTATATAAGAAAAGCGATGCAGATTTTATTTAATTACAATATAAAAAACTAAAGTTAAAATGCAGGTTCTACATGTCAATATGGGAAATAAAAACTAAATCTAAAACGGAGGATCAAACCAAAGACTTCCTGGTCCCGGGTTGATTAGCCCAAGCTGACCACCAGGACATACGCTGCTACTTGTCGCATTTCATCTCTCTTAGGTATATGCGAGCAATAAAACTGTTGGCTTTGACCATCTGTATTTTTTAGCAGAACAAATTATCCGTCCACCTTTCGATCAGCATCCCACGAGTGTTAGTTTCTTTTCTTCTTCCCGTTAATGATGCACATCCCGTTGGCATAAATTAATTAGCTAGAATATATATATGGCGCTCATATGTACCTCTTCAAGCAATTTTTATATATTTTTGAGGGGTTTTTATTTTAATATATGACGCTCCTATAGGCCGGCAGAAATTTAATTTTATATTACTTACAAGTTGATGTTTTTGTTGATATTAGTTTTCCCATTTGGAAAAAGAAATGAAAGAAAAAAGGATGCCATAAAACTTAAACAAAGTGCTCGTGCATTTAAAAAAATGTTCAACATGTTTTTAGAATATGGTTTATGTGTATTAAAAACTTTTAAACATGTTTCAGGTGTATTAAAAAAATGCTAACGTGTTTTTGAAAAAAGTTCGTCACGCATAAAATAAATTCTCAACGTGTATTTGAAAAAATCAACATGTATTAAAAAGTGTTGTGAAAATAATTCCTGCATTTCTAGAAGCATGTTTAATATGTTTTATGACGTTTCTAGGATTTATTATTATGACACAATAGTTTTAATACACGTTGAACAATTTTCAAAATACAACACTGTCATTTTTAATAATTTTCTATTTTAAGAATATGATGAAAATACACAATAATTGTGTGTTCTTGTGGTCCTGAATGAAGATTCATTAATTTACACAATATTTCTTAATACAAGCTGTACACTTTTGAAATACACGTAGTCAACTTTTTAAATGCATGATGACATCTTTTAAACATGTTTGAATTTTTGTAATACACGTGAACATTTTTCTAAAATATCTTTACAAATTTTTAATACACTTGAAACGTTTCGAAAAACATGTTGAACATTTTTCTAAATGCACTAACACTTTCTTTAAGTTCTATGGCAACATATTTTTTTTCTTTCATTTCTTTTTCCAAATGGGAAAAATAATATAAAAAACATGAACTTAAAAAGAATAAAATGAAACTTGTGCGGGCCTATAGGAGCGCCATATATATAAAAAATCGCTTGAAGAGGTGTATTGTAGCATAATATATACAGTCTAGGTCTTTATTATCCGCCCAGCAGTGTATATGTCCGGGTGTATATCTTGTGCGGGCTAAGCTACCAACGACATATAGATTTTCTAACTTTTTTATGTAATTAAACAAAATTTAAGGTGGTTTTCTGCACAATAAAAACTTCAAATCATATACGAAACGTATATGAGACGTATCGCAGGACCAGTTCGCCAAGTTTAAGGACCGTGTTGGAGCAGTATTCTCAAGTTTCGGGATCGTATTGAAGCAGTTTCTGAGTTTAAGGACAATTGTGGACATTGCAACCAAGTTTAAGGACCATATATGCATTTTACTCTGCGCTTTGGGAATAGATACCTTCCAACTTGGGGCGTTTGGTAGGCTGCATACATGATACAACCCAACTAGGCCCGGGCGGGATGGAAAATGCATGTTGGTTGCATGCAAGGAGGTCTGGTTTGCATCGGCACGATACTCAAAACACCTCAGAGCCTGCCTCGTTGGGAATATTTGAATTGGTCGTTTCCAGCGAACGTTTGAATCGGCCGTTTCCAGCGAGTCAGACTGCAAAAATTGGTCCCGATGTAGGGTGCGGTGCAGGGGAATTCGGAAACGATTGATATTATATTGGTTGCAAAGGCCAATCAGAGCCTGTCTCGTTGGGAACGCTTGAATCGGCCGTTTTCAGCGAGTCAGACTGCAAAAGTTGGTCCCGACGTAGAGTGCGGTGCAGAGGGATCCAGAAACGCCTGATATCATATTGGTCGCAGAGGACAGTATAATTGGTATCTTCTTAATATTAATATATGTTCTTTATCGAAAAATATATTCTTCAACACCTGCCGCATGCAATACTGTCCTTGTATTTTTGCTCTCTTTTAAATCATGAACCGTGCGATAGTCACACATCACCAATAAACTAGGTACCATCTAAACAAGTTATTTGATAGGAATTATCCTAGGACTCTTCAGGAACTGTTCAATCTTAGATACTTCAGCCTTAGAGTTACAGTTGAGAGGGCATTTGAAGCTGTGAAGAATATGTTTAAGATTCTGGATCAGAAGCCATTTCACCCTTACCCTACCCAAGTTAAGCTTATTTTTGTATGTTGCATCATTCATAACTGGATCCTACAATGAAGTTATGATGAACTTGTGCCGGACGAGAAAGATGTGACGCCTGATGAGGTGGTCAACTCCGGCCATGGTGGAGGCGTTTGACAACGAAGTGTGTGGAAAAAGAGTTATTTATCCAAAACCACCACATTATGGGCTAGGGTAACAGATCAATACCACATTTGAGGCAGGGCACAAAAAACCACTAACAATGGGGCTAATCTGTAACGCGGAGCACTGATAGTCTGATAAGTTTGCGAAAACAGCTAAACCGACAAGTTGGGCCCACACGTCGGGCTGACGTGGCGACGACTAAACGCTTTGACCAATTGATGTGGCAAATAAGATGCGGATCCCACCTATCAATGACTAGACGGTCATCTTCTTCCCAAATCTCTCTCTTTGAGGCATTCCATCAAACAGCTCTTAGGCGCCATTCATTTTCCTCTCGTGCCGGAGAGAGCGAGCAGCTAGCACGTCCGCCTCTCCATGGGCGCCGGCGGCGCGTGCCCGAGCCGACGAGGAGCGCGCCAGCTCGCCCGCGCCGGTCGACGACGAGCGGCGCCAGCCCCACAAGCGCCCGAGCCGACGAGGAGCACCCAGCCCGCCGTCGCCCGGCCTCGCCGCGTCGGCGGCAGCAGCGCCAGTCCCGCCGCGTGCCCGAGCCGACGAGCAGCACCCACCGCCCGCGCGCCCAGCCGACGAGGAGCACCCAGCCCGCCGCGCGCTTAGGCCGACGAACAGAGTCCGCTTCTCCATGGGCGCCGACGGCCACGTGCTCAAAGCAGCGCGCGCAACAACGAAAGCAGCTCCAGCCTGCGCCAAGACGCCATGCCAACGAGCAGCCCCAGCCTGCCGACGCCTTGCCCCGCCCCCACCGCGCACCCAGCCGACGAGCGGTATAGGCCCCGCACCCAGCAGCTCGCACGCAGCGCACTTGTAGTCCCTTGTGACTATGGGGAGGGCACGCATGAAGGCTCATGGCCAACGCCATGGCAGCGGTGCTATGGCCTGTGGGGTGCCCACAAAATGTTTGTTGAAATGCCTATAAAAAAAGGAAGTAGTAGAAAAAAAAACAAATACTTGAGTCATTGACAGGTGGGACCTATTGTCCAAGTCAGCATATTGTCCACATATGCACGCCACGTCAGCCCGACATGCGGGTCCAACTTGTCGGTTTATTGTTTTGCGACCAAATTCCACCGTTAGTGCTCCGCGTTCAGATTAGCCCCATTGTTGGTGGTTTTTTGTGCCCTGCCTCAAATGTGGTACCGATCTGTTACCCTAGCCCAAAATGTGGTGGTTTTGGGTAAATAACTCGTGGAAAAACAAAAGGTTGAAGTGGGCTTAGAGGTCAGACAAGGATCTGAAGAAGAAGAAGAAGAAGGACAACAACACAAGACAAGAAGAAGAAGCAGCACAACGGCAGAAGAAGAAGCAGCAACAGAAGAAAAAGAAGAGGAAAAGGATGGACTTCTACCTAGTTAGCAACGTTGAACTTTGGCCTATTTAGTCATAGGGCTCTTAATAATTTATACTACCATTTATTAGTAGTTAGGATAAATTGGCATTTGTTTCCTCACTAGGACAAGACGATGTTCAGTGTGTATGGTAAGGTCACCACTAATGAGAAGTGGTGATCACACCTTATGCCGTTTGCAACCAAACAACGTGTTGTTTGTTTAACATCAGCGACGCAGACAACTAAATAGCATGCTACAAATTGCTTTCTTGATGTAGAGAGCGTAATGCAAGCAATCAAACTATATGCAGATGTTTTATTTTTTAGACTGCATTAGTCTAAACAGGTTCAACTGGAACAAGTATGCAAAATAGACTAAAACAGAGATATCAATCAAACGCGCCCTTGGCAACTACAGTTCTTCCTTTTTTTTTAACTTTGAGCTGAACTACGGCTGCTTTGGTTTCCCGTAGGATTGACGCGAATCATCGCTTCTTCTATTTTGCCAACCAAAGGAATATCAGCACATTGCAAGTCATCTGTAGTCTGGTTTATAAGGAACAAAAACATGCATTGTTTGCTTCCAGAGAGCTACCACTGGCTGGTGCTCTGTCCCGCCATTCCTCCACTACGGACTCAACCTGCAGAGCTGCAAAACATGTAAGGTGTAATATTACATGGTGTTTATTAAATTCATGCTTCAATCAATTCATTTAAAAGTTCAAACTGATTAAGAGAGACAAGCAATATATTTTAACACGGCCGTGTCACGTGTAGACTGATTCCGAATTATTTATGCTCCAATCAACACATCCAGAAGTCCGAATTGATAGAGAAAGACGGGAAACATATTTCAAACAGTTTTAGGCCATATGTGAAACTAGATTGTCATTTTGATTGCCTGGTGACAGTAATCACATTCCACATGTCACCGTTTTTATCTCAATGCATAAAGGAATGGATTGTCGGCTTATTTTGCATAACAAGTGAATAATTAATAAAATGGTTGCATGCATCGTCCATATGCAGAGGCCGGGGGTGTTCCTCCTTTAAAAAAATACCTTCAAACTAAAACATTGGCCCAGATTACCGCTAGACCTAATGACTCACCGTCTTGGAAGAGGTTAATGAGGATGAAAGAAATCTTTTTTCAGAGGGTGAAATTTATCATTGGTAACGGTAATCTCTATTCCTAATGTCTCAGTACGTAGGTAGTTCGTTCGCTTCGTTCGTTTCCACCTTTCCATCGATCCTACCAGGCGATCTCTCTCCCACCGATTTTTTCTCTCCCTCCAAAAACCAAGACAGGTTTTAATTCATGCATCACCAGAACCACACGTCTCATGCCCAGAAAAACCAAACCAACCCTTTCATCCTTCCATCATACCCTTCCATATATCACACCAATCCCTCCATTCCCTTCCATATACGTGTTGGAAATATGCCCTAGAGGCAATAATAAATTAGTTATTATTGTATTTCCTTGTTCATGATAATCGTTTATTATCCATGCTATAATTGTATTGATAGGAAACTCAGATACATGTGTGGGTACATAGACAACACCATGTCCCTAGTAAGCCTCTAGTTGACTAGCTCGTTGATCAATAGATGGTTACAGTTTCCTGACCATGGACATTGGATGTCGTTGATAACGGGATCACATCATTAGCAGAATGATGTGATGGACAAGACCCAATCCTAAGCCTAGCACAAAGATCGTGTAGTTCCGTATGCTAAAGCTTTTCTAATGTCAAGTATCTTTTCCTTAGACCATGAGATTGTGCAACTCCGGATACCGTAGGAATGCTTTGGGTGTACCAAACGTCACAACGTAATCGGGTGGCTATAAAGGTGCACTCAGGTATCTTGAAAGTGTCATTGAGTCGGCACGAATCGAGATCGGATTTGTCACTCCGTGTGACGGAGAGGTATCTCTGGGCCCACTCGGTAGGACATCATCATAATGTGCACAATGTGACCAAGGGGTTGATCACGGGATGATGTGTTACGGAACGAGTAAAGAGACTTGCCGTAACGAGATTGAACAAGGTATCGATATACCGACGATCGAATCTCGGGCAAGTACAATATCGTTAGATAAAGGGAATTGTATACGGGATTGATTGAGTCCTTGACATCGTGGTTCATCCGATGAGATCATCGTGGAACATGTAGGAGCCAACATGGGTATCCAGATCCGCTGTTGGTTATTGACCGGAGAACGTCTCGGTCATGTTCGCATGGTTCCCGAACCCGTAGGGTCTACACATAAGGTTCGATGGCGCTAGGGTTATAGGGAATAGATATACGTGGTTACCGAATGTTGTTGAGTCCCGGATGAGATCCGGGGCGTCACGAGGAGTTCGGAATGGTCCGGAGATAAAGATTTATATATGGAAGTCCTATTTTGGCCACCGGAAAATGTTCGGGATTTTTCGGTATTGTACCGGAAGGTTCTAGAAGGTTCGGAGTGGGGCCCACCTGCATGGGGGACCCACATGAACGTGGTAGTGGGGCAAGGCCCCACACCCCTGGTCAAGGCACACCAAGATCCCCCTTAGAAGGAATAAGATCATATCCGAAGGGATAAGATCAAGATCCCTAAAAGGGGGATAACAATCGATGGGGAAAGGAAAGGATGGGATTTCTTTCCTCCCACCTTTAACGCCCCAATGGACTTGGAGGGCAAGAAATAATCCCCTCCACCCCTATATATAGTGGGGAGGTGCATGGGAGCTGCACCCTTGCCCTGGCGCAGCCCTCCCCTCTCCCAAGTCCTCCTCCTCTCCGCGGTGCTTGGCGAAGCCTGCGCAGATTGCCACGCTCCTCCATCACCACCGCACCATCGTGCTGCTGCTAGATGGAGTCTTCCCCAACCTCTCCCTCTCTCCTTGCTGGATCAAGGCATGGGAGACGTCACCGGGCTGTACGGGTGTTGAATGCGGAGGTGCCGTCCGTTCGGCACTAGGATCTCCGGTGATTTGGATCACGACGAGTACGACTCCTTCAACCCCGTTCTCTTGAACGCTTCCGCTTAGCGATCTACAAGGGTATGTAGATGCACTCTCCTTCCCTCGTTGCTGGTTTCTCCATAGATAGATCTTGGTGACACGTAGGAAAATTTTGAATTTCTGCTTACGTTCCCCAACAGTGGCATCATGAGCTAGGTCTATTGCGTAGATTCTTTGCACGAGTAGAACACAAAGTAGTTGTGGGCGTTGATTTTGTTCAATATGCTTACCGTTACTAGTCCAATCTTGATTCGGCGGCATTGTGGGATGAAGCGGCCCGGACCGACCTTACACGTACACTTACGCGAGACAGGTTCCACCGACTGACATGCACTTGTTGCATAAGGTGGCTAGCGGGTGCCAGTCTCTCCCACTTTAGTCGGATCGGATTTGATGAAAAGGGTCCTTATGAAGGGTAAATAGAAATTGACATATCACGTTGTGGTTTTGCGTAGGTAAGAAAAGTTCTTGCTAGAAACCCATAGCAGCCACGTAAAACATGCAAACAACAATTAGAGGACGTCTAACTTGTTTTTGCAGGGTATGCTATGTGATGTGATATGGCCAAGAAGAATGTGATGAATGATATGTGATGTATGAGATTGATCATGTTCTTGTAATAGGAATCACGACTTGCATGTCGATGAGTATGACAACCGGCAGGAGCCATAGGAGTTGTCTTTATTTATTGTATGACCTGCGTGTCATTGAACAACGCCATGTAATTACTTTACTTTATTGCTAACCAGTAGCCATAGTAGTAGAAGTAATAAGTTGGCGAGACAACTTCATGGAGACACGATGATGGAGATCATGGTGTCATGCCGGTGACGATGATGATCGTGGAGCCCCGAAGATGGAGATCAAAAGGAGCAATATGATATTGGCCATATCATGTCACTATTTGATTGCATGTGATGTTTGTCATGTTTATACATCTTATTTGCTTAGTACGACGGTAGTAAATAAGATGATCCTCATTAAAATTTCAAGAAAGTGTTCCCCTAACTGTGCACCGTTGCGAAAGTTAAATCGTTTGAAGCACCACGTGATGATCGGGTGTGATAGATTCTTACGTTCACATACAACGGGTGTAAGCCAGATTTACACACGCGAAACACTTAGGTTGACTCGACGAGCCTAGCATGTACGAGACATGGCCTCGGAACACAAGAGACCGAAAGGTCGAGCATGAGTCGATAGTAGATACGATCAACATGAAGATGTTCACCGATGATGACTAGTCCGTCTCACGTGATGATCGGACACGGCCTAGTTGACTCGGATCATGTAATCACTTAGATGACTAGAGGATGTCTATCTGAGTGGGAGTTCATGAGATGAACTTACTTATCCTGAACATAGTCAAAAGATCTTTGCAAATTATGTCGTAAGCTCGCACTTTAGTTCCACTGTTTTAGATACGTTCCTAGAGAAAATATAGTTGAAAGTTGACAGTAGCGATTATGCGGACAAAAGAAAGCTTATGTCCTTAATGCACCGCTCAGTGTGCTGAACCCCAAACGTCGTATGTGGATGTTGCGAACATCGGACATACACGTTTTGATAACTACGTGATAGTTCAGTTAAACGGTTTAGAGTTGAGGCACCAAAGACGTTTCTCGAAACGTCGCGGAACATATGAGAAGTTTCGAGGGCTGAAATTGGGATTTCAGGCTCGTGCCCACGTCAAGAGGTATAAGACCTCCGACGATTTTCTTAGCCTGCAAACTGAGGGAGAAAAGCTCAATCGTTGAGCTTGTGCTCAGATTGTCTGAGTGAAACAATCACTTCAATCGAGTGGGAGTTGATCTTCCAGAGATAGTGATGTTTCTCCAAAGTCATTGCCACCAAGCTGCTAGAGCTTCGTGATGAACTATAACAAATCAGGGATAAATATGATGATCCTTGAGATATTCGCGATGTTTGACACCGCGAAAGTAGGAATCAAGAAGGATTCGAAGCGTATCGAAGACTCGAAGGATAGCGAAAGGAGCATCAATTGTTGATGGTTGGTGAAACCACTAGTTTCAAGAAGGGCAAGGGCTAGAAGGGATACTTCATGAAACAGCAAATCAGCTGCTGCTCAAATGAAGAAACCCAAGGTTGAACCCAAACCCGAGACTAAGTGCTTCTGTAATAAGGGGAACAGCCACTGGAGCAGAATTACCCTAGATACTTGGTAGATGAGAAGGCTGGCAAGGTCGATAGAAGTATATTGGATATACATTAAGTTATTGTGTACTTTACTAGTACTCCTAGTAGCACCAGGGTATTAGATACCGTTCGGGTGCCAAGTGTTAGTAACTCGAAATAAAAGGCTACGAAATAAACGGAGACTAGCTAAAGGTGAGCTGATGATATGTGTTGGAAGTGTTTCCAAGTTTGATGTGATCAAACATCGCACGCTCCCTCTACCACCAAGATTAGTATTAAACCAGAATAATTATCATTTGGTGTTTGCGTTGAGCATAGACATGATTGGATTATGTCTATCGCAATACGGTTATTCATTTAAGGAGAATAATGGTTACTCTATTTATTTGAATAATACCTTCAATGGTCTTGCACCTAAAAGAATGGTTTATTGAATCTCGATCACAGTAATACACATTTTCATGCCAAAAGATATAAGATAGTAATGATGGTACCACTTACTTGTGGCACTGCCATGTAAGTCATATTGGTATAAAACGCATGAAGAAGCTCCACGTTGATGGATCTTTGGACTCACTCGTTTTTTGAAAAGTTTGAGACATGCGAACCATGTCTATTGGTGTATATGCATGAAGAAACTCCATGCAGATGGATCGTTTGGACTCACTTGATTTTGAATCACTTGAGATATGCAAATCATACCACATGGGCAAAATGACTGAAAAGCCTCGGTTTTAGTAAGATGGAACAAGATAGCAACTTGTTGGAAGTAACACATTTTGATGTGTGCAGTCCAATGAGTCTTTGAAGCATCTGATGAATATCGTTATGTTCTTACTTCACGGATGATTTGAGTAGATCTTGAGTGTATTTACTTGATGAAACACAAGTCTGAATTATTGAATGGTTCAAGTAATTTTAGAGTGAAGTTAAAGATCATCGTGACAAGAGGATAAAATGTCTATGATATGATCATAGAGATGAGTATCTGAGTTCTGAGCTTTGGCATAATTAAGACATTGTGGAAATGTTTCACAATTGATACCGCCTGGAACACCATAGTGTGATGGTGTGTTCGGACATCATAGTTGCACCCTATTAGATATGGTGCGTACCATGATGTCTCTTATCGAATTACCACTATCGTTCATGGGTTAGGCATTAGAGACAACCGCACTCACTTTAATAGGGCACCACGTAATTCCGTTGAGACGACACCGTTTGAACTATGGTTTGGAGAAACCTAAGTTGTCGTTTCTTGAAAGTTTGGGGCTGCGACGCTTATGTGAAAAAGTTTCATCGTGATAAGCTCGAACCCAAAACGGATAAATACATCTTCATAGCACACCCAAAACAGTTGGTATACCTCCTATCTCAGATCCGGAAGCAAAAGTAATTGTTTCTAGAAATGGGTCCTTTCTCGAGGAAAAGTTTCTCTCGAAAGAATTGAGTGGGAGGATGGTGGAGACTTGATGAGGTTATTGAACCATCACTTCAACCAAAGTGTAGCAGGGCACGGGAAGTTGTTCATGTGGCACCTACACCAATTGAAGTGGAAGCGATGATAGTGATCATGATGCTTGGATCAAGTCACCTTGGACCTCGTGGTCAACAAGGACACGTACTACTTGAGTGGTACGCAATCCTGTCTTAGAGGTCATGTTGCTAGACAACAATGAACCTCGAGCTATGGAGAAGCGATGGTGGGACCGGATTCCGACGAATGGCTCGAGGCCATAACATCCGAGAGAGGATCCATGACTTTGGAAGAAATACTTGATGGTCGTGGGGCGTTGGGTAAAGATGGATTTTAAAAGGAAGACAGACAATGATGGTAAGTATCACCATTAAGAAAGCTCGACTTGTCATTAAAGATGTTTTCTGACAAGTTCAAGGAGTTGACTACGGTGAGGCTTTCTCACTCATAGCAATGCTAAGAGTCTGTTGGAATTGGATTAGTAGTTACTGCATTATTTATGAAATCTTGCATATAGGATGTCAAAACATTGTTTCCTTGACAGTTTTCTTGAGGAAAGGTTGTATGTGATACAACCAGAAGGTTTTTGACAATCCTGAAAGACGCTAACAAGTATGCAAAGCTCCAGCAATCCTTCTAAGGACTGGAGTAAGCATCTTGGAGTTGGAATATACGTTTTGATGAGATGATCAAAGGTTTTGGGTTTATACAAAGTTTATGAGAAACTTGTATTTCCAAAGAAGTGAGTGGGAGCACTATAGAATTTCTGATGAATATATGTTGTTGACATATTGTTGATCAGAAATGATGTAGAATTTCTGGAAAGCATATAGGGTTGTTTGAAAAGTGTTTTTCAATGGAAAACCTGGATTAGGCTACTTGAACAATAAGCATCAAGATCTATAAGATAGATCAAAATGTTTAATAATACTTTCAAATAAGCACATACCTTGACATAATCTTGAAGGTGTTCAAGATGGATCGACCAAAGAAGGAGTTCTTGCCTCGAGATGTAAGGTATGAAGTTAAGACTTAAAGCTCGACCACGGCAGAAAAGAGAGAAAGGACGAAGGTCGTCCCCTATGCCTTAGACGTAGGCTCTACAGTATGCTATGCTGTGTACCGCACCTGATGTGTGCCTTGCTACATATCTGGCAAGAGGGTACAAAGGTGATCAAGGAGTGGATCACCAGATAGCGGTCAAAATTATCCTTAGAGGAATAAGGATATGTTTCACGATTATGGAGGTGATAAAGAGTTTGACGTAAAGGGTTACGTCGATGCAAGCTTTAACACCTATCCGAATGACTCTGAGTAGCAAACCGGATACGTATAGTGGAGCAACCATTTGGAATAGCTCCAAGTGGAGTGTGGAAGCAGCATTTACAATATGACCTAGAGATTTGTGAAGTACATACGGATCTGAATGTTGCAGACCCGTTGACTAAAACCTCTCTTACAAGCAAAACATGATCAAACCCCAGAACTCATTGGGTCTTAATCACATGATGATGTGAACTAGTTTAGTGACACTAGTAAACTCTTTGGATGTGGGTCACATGGTGATGTGACCTGTGAGTGTTAATCACATGGCGATGTGAACTAGATTATTGACTCTAGTGCAAGTGGGAGACTGTTGGAAATATGCCCTAGAGGCAATAATAAATTAGTTATTATTGTATTTCCTTGTTCATGATAATCGTTTATTATCCATGCTATAATTGTATTGATAGGAAACTCAGATACATGTGTGGGTACATAGACAACACCATGTCCCTAGTAAGCCTCTAGTTGACTAGCTCGTTGATCAATAGATGGTTACAGTTTCCTGACCATGGACATTGGATGTCGTTGATAACAGGATCACATCATTAGCAGAATGATGTGATGGACAAGACCCAATCCTAAGCCTAGCACAAATATCGTGTAGTTCGTATGCTAAAGCTTTTCTAGTGTCAAGTATCTTTTCCTTAGACCATGAGATTGTGCAACTCCCGGATACCGTAGGAATGCTTTGGGTGTACCAAATGTCACAACGTGAATCGGGTGGCTATAAAGGTGCACTACGGCATCTCCGAAAGTGTCTGCTGAGTTGGCACGAATCGAGATGGATTTGTCACTCCGTGTGACGGAGAGGTATCTCTGGGCCCACTCGGTAGGACATCATCATAATGTGCACAATGTGACCAAGGGGTTGATCACGGATGATGTGTTACGGAACGAGTAAAGAGACTTGCGTAGCGAGATTGAACAAGGTATCGGTATACCGATGATCGAATCTCGGGCAAGTACAATACCGTTAGATAAAGGGAATTGTATACGGGATTGATTGAGTCCTTGACATCGTGGTTCATCCGATGAGATCATCGTGGAACATGTGGGAGCCAACATGGGTATCCAGATCCGCTGTTGGTTATTGACCGAGAACGCCTCGGTCATGTGCGCATGGTTCCCGAACCCGTAGGGTCTACACACTTAAGGTTCGATGATGCTAGGGTTATAGGGAATAGATATACGTGGTTACCGAATGTTGTTCGGAGTCCCGGATGAGATCCCGGACGTCACGAGGAGTTCCGGAATGGTCCGGAGATAAAGATTTATATATGGGAAGTCCTATTTTGGCCACCGGAAAATGTTCGAGATTTTTCGGTATTGTACCGGGAAGGTTCTAGAAGGTTCCGGAGTGGGGCCCACCTACATGGGGGGACCCACATGAACGTGGGTAGTGGGGGCAAGGCCCCACACCCCTGGTCAAGGCGCACCAAGATCCCCCCTTAGAAGGAATAAGATCATATCCCGAAGGGGGGATAACAATCGGTGGGGAAAGGAAAGGATGGGATTTCTTTCCTCCCACCTTTGCCAACGCCCCAATGGACTTGGAGGGCAAGAAATAATCCCCTCCACCCCTATATATAGTGGGGAGGCGCATGGGAGCTGCACCCTTGCCCCTGGCGCAGCCCTCCCCCTCTCCCAAGTCCTCCTCCTCTCCCGCGGTGCTTGGCGAAGCCCTGCAGGATTGCCACGCTCCTCCATCACCACCACACCGTCGTGTTGCTGCTAGATGGAGTCTTCCCCAACCCCTCCCTCTCTCCTTGCTAGATCAAGGCATGGGAGACGTCACCGGGCTGTACGTGTGTTGAACGCGGAGGTGCCGTCCGTTCGGCACTAGGATCTTCGGTGATTTGGATCACGACGAGTATGACTCCTTCAACCCCGTTCTCTTGAACGCTTCCGCTTAGCGATCTACAAGGGTATGTAGATGCACTCTCCTTCCCCTCGTTGCTGGTTTCTCCATAGATAGATCTTGGTGACACGTAGGAAAATTTTGAATTTCTGCTACGTTCCCCAACAATACGACACCAATCAAATCATCTGTAGGAGTCCGTAAGTCATTTCCTTCGATCGTTAGTCCAGGGAAACGATCGATCGAACACCCTCACCATCGATCCCCACCGATTTGTATCCATCCTAAGCCACCGATTTTTACCATCCTCTGATTTTTCATTATCTCATGTACCTAAATCACGATGGAATCAGAGCTTTCCTAAAATACATCACAAATCACCACCGATCCTCTTGCGTGACTCCCGTTCCCAGCCCGTCTCTCTTCCTCCCCACCCAGCTTGGCCTCGCAAACCTAGCCGCTAGAGGATCGGTGGGTGGGGAGGAAGAGAGACGGGCTGGGAACGGGAGCCTGTGGGATCTATGATGCAAGGGAACGAACATGCCATAAGGCACAGGTGAGTCCCCTCTTTGTATTACTATACTTATTCTTGATCCTTTTTGCATGGGAGTATCATGCATGTTTGTACTACTAATCTACTACTCCCTCCGTTCCAAAATAAATGACTCAACTTTGTACTAACTTTAGTATAAAGTTAGTACAAAGTTGGGCCATCTATTTTAGAATGGAGGGAGTACGTATTATCTATTTGTAGCATGTCTGACATTTGCTGTCCTTTTGCAGACCAATTTTCTGTGTATTTGTCCAAACTGCTATGGAAAGTAGACGAATAAAAGGTAATAACGTTTTAAATTTTAGGTAATTGGTGTGCTTTTATGAAGTTGCATTCGAGAATTGGATGTGCAAGTGGACTGGTATGGTGATACTCCATATAGTCTATTTCAAGTTGCATTCGAGAATTGGATGTGCAAGTGGACTGGTATGGTGATACTCCATATAGTCTATTTCTTTTACAAAACATGAACAATATTATAGTTATATATATTTTGATCTGTTCGGTAGTTACAGATCATTGTTGGGATTGAACTATAAAGGAATGGGTAAACATCCTGTTATTAATTCGTTAAAGATTTGAAATTGTAGTTCAATAATCTAAACTGAACTAAGTTTCATTTCGGTCAGCTATATCTCCTTTCTTTGTATGCTGAAATCTCCATGGTACGCGCTTGCTACGGTCTAAATTTGCCGTGCCATGTTGCTGAAGGAAATATGCCCTAGAGGCAATAATAAAGTTATTATTTATTTCCTTATATCATGATAAATGTTTATTATTCATGCTAGAATTGTATTAACCGGAAACATAATACATGTGTGAATACATAGACAAACAGATAGTCACTAGTATGCCTCTACTAGACTAGCTCATTAATCGAAGATGGTTATGTTTCCTAACCATAGACATGTGTTGTCATTTGATTAATGGGATCACATCATTAGGAGAATGATGTGATTGACATGACCCATTTCGTTAGCTTAGCACTTGATCGTTTAGTATGTTGCTTATGCTTTCTTCATGACTTATACAAAGTTCCTGCAACTATGAGATTATGCAACTCCCGTTTACCGGAGGAACACTTTGTGTGCTACCAAACGTCACAACGTAAATGGGTGATTATAAAGGAGTACTACAGGTGTCTCCAAAGGCAGATGTTGGGTTGGCGTATTCGAGATTAGGTTTTGTCACTCCGATTGTCGGAGAGGTATCTCTGGCCCTCTCGGTAATGCACATCATTATAAGCCTTGCAAGCAATGTGACCAATGAGTTGGTTACGGATGATGCATTATAGAACGAGTAAAGAGACTTGCGGTGACGAGATTGAACTAGGTATTGGATACCGACGATCAAATCTCGGGTAAGTAACATACCGATGACAAAGGGAACAACGTATGTCGTTATGCGGTTTGACCGATAAAGATCTTCGTAGAATATGTAGGAACCAATATGGGCATCCAGGTTCCGCTATTGGTTATTGACCGAGAATGGTTCTAGGTCATGTCTACATAGTTCTCGAACCCGTAGGGTCCGCACGCTAAGGTTTCGATGATGCTTATATTATGAGTTTATGAGTTTTGATGTACCGAAGGAGTTCGGAGTCCCGGATGAGATCGGGGACATGACGAGGAGTCTCGAAATGGTCGAGACGTAAAGATCGATATATTGGACGACTATATTCGGAGTTCGGAAAGGTTCCGAGTGATTCGGTATTTTCGAGTACCGGGAGTTACGGGAATACGGGGAAGAGTATTGGGCCTTAATGGGCCTTAGTGGGAAGGAGCCGGGAGGTGGCGCGCCCTCCCAAGCCCAGTCCGAATTGGACAAGGGGTTTGGGCGCAGCCCCTCTCCTTCCTTCTCCACTTCCCCTTTCCCCTTCTCCTAGTTGGACTAGGAAAGAAGGAGTCCTACTCCCGGTGGGAGTAGGACTCCCCTTGGCGCCCCCTCCTCCTAGGGCCAGCCTCCTCCTCCCTCCCTCCTTTATATCACGGGGGGGGGGCACCCCATGACACACAAGTTGATCTACGGATCGTTCCTTAGCCGTGTCGGTGCCCCCTCCACCATATTCCACTTGGTCATATCGTCGCGGAGCTTAGGCGAAGCCCTGCGCCGGTGAAGTCATATCGTCGCGAGCTTAGGCGAAGCCCTGCGTCGATGGAGCATCATCATCGTCGCCACGCCGTCGTGCTGACGGAACTCATCCCCGACGCTTTGCTGGATCGGAGCCCGGGGATCGTCATCGAGCTGAACGTGTGCAGAACTCGGAGGTGTCGTACGTTCGGTGCTTGGATCGGTCGGATCGTGAAGACGTACGACTACATCAACCGCGTTGTTATAACGCTTCCGCTTTCGGTCTACGAGGGTACGTGGGCGGACACTCTCCCTCTCGTTGCTATGCCATCACCATGGTCTTGCGTGATCGTAGGAAATTTTTGAAATTACTCGTTTCCCAACATGGCATCCGAGCCTGGTTTTAGGCGTTGATGTCATATGCACGAGTAGAACACAAGTGAGTTGTGGGCGATATAAGTCATCTGCTTACCAGCATGTCATACTTTGGTTCAGCGGTATTGTGAGATGAAGCGGCCGGACCGACATTACGCCAGACGCTTACGCGAGACTGGTTTCACCGCTTGAGCACTAGTTGCTTAAAGGTGACCGCGGGTGTCTGTCTCTCTCACTTTAGTTGAACCGAGTGTGGCTACGCCCGGTCCTTGCGAAGGTTAAAACAGCACCAACTTGACAAACTATCGTTGTGGTTTTGATGCGTAGGTAAGAACGGTTCTTGCTCAGCCCGTAGCAGCCACGTAAAACTTGCAACAACAAAGTAGAGGACGTCTAACTTGTTTTTGCAGGGCATGTTGTGATGTGATGTGGTCAAGACGTGATGCTATATTTTATTGTATGAGATGATCATGTTTTGTAACCGAGTTATCGGCAATGGCAGGAGCCATATGGTTGTCGCTTATTGTATGAAATGCAAACGCCATGTAATTGCTTTACTTTATCACTAAGCAGTAGCGATAGTCGAGAAGCAACAGTTGGCGAGACGACAACGATGCTACGATGGAGATCAAGGTGTCGCGCCGTGACGATGGTGATCATGACGGTGCTTGGCGATGGAGATCACAAGCACAAGATGATGATGACCATATCATATCACTTATATTGATTGCATGTGATGTTTATCCTTTATGCATCTTATCTTGCTTTGATTGACGGTAGCATTATAAGATGATCTCTCACTAAAATTATCAAGAAGTGTTCTCCACGAGTATGCACCGTTGCCAAAGTTCAGTAGTACCCGGACACCACGTGATGATCGGGTGTGATAAGTTCTCGTCCATCTACAACGGGTGCAAAACAGTTGCACACGCGAATACTCAGGTTAAACTTGACGAGCCTAGCATATAACAGATATGGCCTCGAACACGGAGACCGAAAGGTCGGCGTGAATCATATAGTAGATATGATCAACATAGTGATGTTCACCATTGAAACTACTCCATCTCACGTGATGATCGGACATGGTTTAGTTGATTTGGATCACGTAATCACTTAGATGACTAGAGAGATGTCTATCTAAGTGGGAGTTCTTAAGTAATATGATTAATTGAACTTAAATTTATCATGAACTTAGTCCCGGTAGTATTTTGCAGATTATGTTGTAGATCAATAGCTCGCGTTGTTGCTTCCCTATGTTTTTATGTGTTCCTAGAAAAATTGCATTGAAAAATGTTAGTAGCAATGATGCGGATTGGATCCGTGATCCGAGGTTTATCCTCATTGCTGCACGGAAGAATTATGTCCTTAATGCACCGCTAGGTGACAGACCTATTGCAGGAGCGATGCATACGTTATGAGCGTTTGGCTAGCTCAATATGATAACTACGATAGTTTAGTGCACCATGCTTAACGGCTTAGAATCGGGACTTCAAAGGCGTTTTGAGCGTCATGGACCATATGAGATGTTCCAGAGTTGAAGTTAATATTTCAGCAAATACCGAGTTGAGAGATATGAAGTCTCCAACAAGTTCTATAGCTAAAAGATGGAGGAGAATCGCTCAACTAGTGAGCATGTGCTCAGATTGTCCGAGTACTTCAATCGCTTGAATCAAGTGGGAGTTAATCTTCCGGATAAGATAGTGATTGACAGAATTCTCTAGTCACCATCACTAAGTTAGTAGAACTTCGTGATGAACTATAGTATGCAAGGGATGACGAAAAAGATTCTCGAGCTCTTGGCGATGCTAAAATCGGCGAAGGTAGAAATCAAGAAAACATCAAGTGTTGATGGTTGACAAGACCACTAGTCTCAAGGAAAATGGCAAAGGGAAGAAGGGAACTTCAAAAGGAGCGGCAAGCAAGTTGCTGCTCGAGTGAAGAAGCCCAAGTCTAGACCTAAGCACGAGACCGAGTACTTTTGCTGCAATGGAACTGGTCACTTTGGAAGCGAACTACCCCTGAATATTTGGTGGATAAGAAGGATGGCAAAGTGAACAAGGTTATATTTGATATACAGGTTATTGATGTGTGCCTTACTAGTGTTTATAGTAGCCCCGAGTATTTGATACTGTTCGGTTGCTAAAATTAGTAACTCAAACAGGAGTTCTGAGATAAGCAGAGACTAGTTAAAGGGAAGTGACGATGAGTGTTGGAAGTAGTTCCAAGATTGATATGATCATCATCGCACACTCCCTATACTTTCGGGATTAGTGTTAAACCTAAATAAATGTTATTTGGTGTTTGCGTTGAGCATGAATATGATTTGATCATGTTTATTGCAAAACGGTTATTCATTTAAAGTCAAAGAATAAATTGTTGTTCTGTTAAATGAATAAAACCTTCGATGGTCATACACCCAATGAAAATAGTTTTCAAAACGGTTATTCATTTAAAGTCAAAGAATAATTGTTGTTCTGCTTAAATGAATAAAACCTTCAATGGTCATACACCCAATAAAAATAGTTTGTTGGATCTCGATCGTAGTAATACACATATTCATAATATTGATGCCAAAAGATCCAAAGTTAATAATGATAGTGCAACTTATTTGTGGCACTTGCCGTTTAGGTCATATTGGTGTAAAGCGCATGAAGAAACTCCATGCTGATGGGATTTTGGAATCACTTGATTATGAATCACTTGATGCTTGCGAACCATGCCTTATGGGCAAGATGACTAAAGACTCGCTTCTCCGGAACAATGGAGCGAGCAAATGACTTATTGGAAATAATACATCTTGATGTATGCGGTCCGATGAGTGTTAAAGCTCACGGCAAGTATCGTTATTTTCGACCTTCACAAGATGATTTGAGCAGATATGAGTATATCTACTTGATGAAACATAAGTCTGAAATAGTTGAAAGGTTCAAAGAATTTCAGAGTGATGGAAAATCATCGCAACAAGAAAATAAAGTTTCTGCGATCTGATCGTGGAGATGAATATTTGAGTTACGAGTTTGGTCTTCAATGAAAACAATGTGGAATAGTTTCACAGCTCACGCCACCTGGAACACCACAACGTTATGGTGTGTCCGAACGTCATAACCGTACTTTATTTTGATATGGTGCGATCAATGATGTCTCTTACCGATTTACCAATATCGTTTTGGGGTTATGCATTAGAGACAACTGCATTCACGTTTAATAGGGCACTATCTAAATCCGTTGAGACGACACCGTATGAACTATGGTTTAACAGTAAACCTAAGCTGTCGTTTCTTAAAAAGTTTGGAGTTGTGATGCTTATGTGAAAAGTTTTCACCGATAAGCTCGAACCCAAATCGAGAAATGCGTCTTCATAGAATACCCAAAGGTAACTATTGGGTACACCTTCTATCACAGATCCGAAAGCAAGATATTTGTTACTAAGATGGATCCTTTCTAGAGAAGAAGTTTCTCTCGAAAGAAGTGAGTGGGAGGAAAGTAGAACTTGATGAGGTAATTGTACCTTCTCCCTTATTGGAAAGTAGTTCATCACAGAATCAGTTCGATGATTCCTACACCAATTAGTGAGGAAGTTAATGATGATGATCATGAAACTTCAGATCAAGTTGCTACCAAACCTCGTGGGTCTTCCAGAGTAAGATCCGCACAGAGTGGTACGGTAATCCTATTCTAGAAGTCATGTTACTAGACCATGATGAACCTACGAACTATGAGGAAGCGATGATGAGCCCAGATTCAGCGAAATGGTTTGAGACCATGAAATCTGAGATGGGATCCATATATGAGAACAAAGTGTGGACTTTGATGGAGTTGCCCGATGATCGGCAAGCCATATTATATAAATGGATCTTCAAGAGGAAGACAGATGCTGATAGTAGTATTACTATCTACAAAGCTCGACTTGTCGCAGAAAGGTTTTCGACAAGTTCAAGGTGTTGACTACAATGAGATTTACTCAACTGTAGCGATGCTTATGTCTGTCCGAATCATGTTAGCAATCGCCACATTTTATGAAATCGGCAAATGGATGTCAAAACTACATTCTTTAATGGATTTATTAAAGAAGAGTTGTATATGATGCAACCGAAGATTTTGTCAATCCTAAAGGAGCTAACAAAATGTGCAAGCTCCAGCGATCCATCTATGGACGGTGCAAGCATCTCGGAGTTGGAATAAACGCTTTGATAGTGTGATCAAAGCATATGGTTTTATCTGAGACTTTTGGAGAAGCCTGTATTTGCAAGAAAGTGAGTGGGAGCACTACAGCCTTTCGATAAGTATATGTGAATGACATATTGTTGATCGGAAATAATGTAGAATTATTCGAAAAGCATAAAGGAGTGTTTGAAAGGAGTTTTTCAAAGAAAGACCTCGGTGAAGCTGCTTACATATTGAGCATCAAGATCTATAGAGATAGATCAAGACGCTTGATAAGTTTTTCAATGAATACATACCTTGACAAGATTTTGAAGTAGTTCAAAATGGAACAGTCAAAGAAAGAGTTCTTGCCTGTGTTACAAGGTGTGAGATTGAGTAAGACTCAAAACACGACCACGGCAGAAGATAGAAAGAGAATGAAAGTCATTCCTATGCATCAGCCATAGGTTCTATAAAGTATGTCATGTTGTGTACCGATCTATTGCATACCCTACCACTAAGCTTGGCAAGGAAAGCAACAGTGATCTAGGAGTAGATCAATGGACAGCGGTCAAAATTATCCTTGGTAGAATAAGGATATGTTTCTCGATTATGGAAGTGAAAAAGGTTAAATCGTAAAGGGTTACGTCGATGCAAGTTTTAACACTAATCTAGATGACTCGAGTCTCAATCTGGATACACATTAAAAGTGGGAGCAATTAGCTAGAGTAGCTCCGCAAGAGCATTGTAGACATAGAAATTTGCAAAATACTTACGGCTCTGAATGTGACAGACCCGTTGACAAAAATTATCTCACAAGCAAAACATGATCACAACTTAGTACTCTTTGGGTGTTAATCACATAGCGATGTGAACTAGATTACTGACTCTAGTAAACCCTTTGGGTGTTGGTCACATGTCGATGTGAACTATGGGTGTTAACCACATATAGTTGTGAACTATTGATGTTAAATCACGTGGCGATGTGAACTAGATTATTGACTCTAGTGCAAGTGGGAGACTGAAGGAAATATGCCCTAGAGGCAATAATAAAGTTATTATTTATTTCCTTATATCATGATAAATGTTTATTATTCATGCTAGAATTGTATTAACCGGAAACATAATACATGTGTGAATACATAGACAAACAGATAGTCACTAGTATGCCTCTACTAGACTAGCTCATTAATCAAGATGGTTATGTTTCCTAACCATAGACGTGTGTTGTCATTTGATTAATGGGATCACATCATTAGGAGAATGATGTGATTGACATGACCCATTTCGTTAGCTTAGCACTTGATCGTTTAGTATGTTGCTTATGCTTTCTTCATGACTTATACAAAGTTCCTGCAACTATGAGATTATGCAACTCCCGTTTACCGGAGGAACACTTTGTGTGCTACCAAACGTCACAACGTAAATGGGTGATTATAAAGGAGTACTACAGGTGTCTCCAAAGGCAGATGTTGGGTTGGCGTATTTCGAGATTAGGTTTTGTCACTCCGATTGTCGGAGAGGTATCTCTGGGCCCTCTCGGTAATGCACATCATTATAAGCCTTGCAAGCAATGTGACCAATGAGTTGGTTACGGGATGATGCATTATAGAACGAGTAAAGAGACTTGCCGGTGACGAGATTGAACTAGGTATTGGATACCGACGATCAAATCTCGGGTAAGTAACATACCGATGACAAAGGGAACACCGTATGTCGTTATGCGGTTTGACCGATAAAGATCTTCGTAGAATATGTAGGAACCAATATGGGCATCCAGGTTCCGCTATTGGTTATTGACCGAGAATGGTTCTAGGTCATGTCTACATAGTTCTCGAACCCGTAGGGTCCGCACGCTTAAGGTTTCGATGATGCTTATATTATGAGTTTATGAGTTTTGATGTACCGAAGGAGTTCGAGTCCCGGATGAGATCGGGGACATGACGAGGAGTCTCGAAATGGTCGAGGCGTAAAGATCGATATATTGGACGACTATATTCGAGTTCGGAAAGGTTCCGAGTGATTCGGTATTTTTCGAGTACCGGGAGTTACGGGAATACGGGGAAGAGTATTGGGCCTTAATGGGCCTTAGTGGGAAGGAGCCAGAGGTGGCGCGCGCCCTCCCAAGCCCAGTCCGAATTGGACAAGGGGTTTGGGCGCAGCCCCTCTCCTTCCTTCTCCACTTCCCCTTTTCCCCTTCTCCTAGTTGGACTAGGAAGAAGGAGTCCTACTCCCGTGGGAGTAGGACTCCCTTGGCGCGCCTCCTCCTAGGGCCAGCCTCCTCCTCCCTCCCTCCTTTATATCTGGGGCAGGGGGCACCCCATGACACACAAGTTGATCTACGGATCGTTCCTTAGCCGTGCGGTGCCCCTCCACCATATTCCACTTCGGTCATATCGTCGCGGAGCTTAGCGAAGCCTGCGCCGTGAAGTCATATCGTCATGAGCTTAGCGAAGCCCTGCGTCGATGGAGCATCATCATCGTCACCACGCCGTCGTGCTGACGGAACTCATCCCCGACGCTTTGCTGGATCGGAGCCCGGGGATCGTCATCGAGCTGAACGTGTGCAGAACTCAGAGGTGTCGTACGTTCGGTGCTTGGATCGGTCGGGTCGTGAAGACGTACGACTACATCAACCGCGTTGTTATAATGCTTCCGCTTTCGGTCTACGAGGGTACGTGGACGGACACTCTCCCCTCTCGTTGCTATGCCATCACCATGGTCTTGCGTGATCGTAGGAAATTTTTTGAAATTACTACGTTTCCCAACAGTTGCTATATGCCAGCTCTCGGCGTCTCGCTGTGTTTGGTTTTCTTCCAATTTTATGTTATGCAGTAGCAGGGAAGCTGGGACAGCGACAACGCACAGACGAGCTACCAACATGCACACCTGAATGCGCCGGGCAGCGAGCACCCTGCCTCATGTCGCTGTGGCACGCTCACTTCATGAGCCACATCGCACCGACGGGTTTGTGGAGCCCGTTAGTGTGGAGTGTGTGCCCGAGGGACAGGGTGTTCATGGAGGTGCTATGGAAGCGTATACACGAGATAGGGTGGATTACCAGTGAGGGTGCCTACTGTGTCCGAGTTTTGGGGAGTGTGACCGAGCTCCCGGCTGACGGCTACTTTCCGGACACCATAGGCACCAATGAAGGGGAGGAAGACAACCACGTTTCCAACTATCTTGACCACTTAGTGTGTTCACCTGCGCCCATTCGTGACAATTGCCCAAGATGTCCTCTCAAACCTGGTACATATGATCAGCCGGTGGATATCCAGTACAGAAATGTTTGCCGTGTGTTGAAGTAGCATACCACAAAGAGTGCACAAGTGCATAAGAGGGCCTGTATTGGTATCCAAAGGGTGAAATCCAATTCGAATCGCCCAATAATTCGGTGCTTCAAACAGCTTCGTTGTTTGTGCTGCTCCTCCCATTGTCTCCTGCTTTTCCAATGGTTTTTTAGTAGCCCATCAGTATATACTTGTATACAGATTTTGTTTAACACAGTATGGTTTTGTTCCTTTGATTTGAGATGAGATTAAATAAGGAAGCTATCTGTAATGGGAGCAAAAATGTTATAATCTATCTTTCTCTTATTTTCGTTTTTTTAGACAATCTCGCGAAGCTTTATTTAGACCAAAACGATGTTCATAGGTACAAAAGAGAGATCACCGGGGTGCCCTAACCAAACATGGCGGTCCATCCCTAAATTTAAACAATCTCTTATTTTCGTAATACTTGATGATTCGTATGTGGAACTAAGTTAACATGGCCCAGAATTAATGTTTTTTTTCTGCCTGGGTGGTCCATTTTTGCTGCCATGACATATTTTTCTTTCATGGGAAACATGTTTCATTCCCATGGTAGTGTTTATTTTTTTTGCCGCGACAACCCATTTTTACTGTTATCTTTTTAATGGTGCATCTCCGTTGCAACACATGGGCAACTTCCTAGATTCTAGATTCAATTCAGCTCCATTCAAGCGGCAATCACCGACAGACCGCTAGACTTAGAATCAGAATGGAATGTGAATCCAAGAAAGGAAAACTTTGTAGATCAGAAAAGAAGATGGAGGGCCATTCGTAGATCCTCCCATCCTTGACCCAAAATTCTCCAAACATTCTATATTCCTAATGGCATCCTAATTGATTGCATAAAAATAACAGCCAATACATTTCAAATAAGTTGCTAACAAGGATGTTCTCTCACATGAATAAGACAAACATTAAGAAAGAAAATCATGGACCATAAGTGAGATTGAAGGCCACAAGTCTTGGTGCACTCAAGAACCTCCCAGATGCCTCAGTATCAAGTGATTGTAACATTGATGTTGATCTCACATGTATGGTGCTAACACGAGAAATTTTCTTTTTAGATCGTACGATATGGATGACGGTCTACACTGGTAGACTATGATTTTGCAGGAGATTTGATGGTTGGAGGCCATGGCGTGACACTATGAGTCTTTTTGTGCAAGTGCAAAATACCTCTACTATTCAAGGAGATTTTGTATCTTGGAACTTAGATTTGTCCCCTGCAGTCACTAATGCAATAACCATTTGAAAACCAAGTGCCAAATAAATTCGAGAACAGAGCCTTTAATGCAATTAATTTGCCAAACAATTATTTAGGCGTGTAGTTAATTAGATTCATCTGAATAGAGAATTTTCACACTGAATCAGTTTGAAAACCGAGCCATTAATCCAATTAATTAGCCACATTGTTAATTAGGCATGCAATTAATTAGGTCCATTTAATTAGGAAAATTTTCCAGCAAACTCATAATAAAAAGGGAACGCTACTTCGACCCTATAATCGAGGACGGGGGAATAACTTAACCGATCTTTGATTTTTTTTTCACTACCCAATTATGTCAACCGATTTGTCTACGTGCGACGGAATTAAGTTTTTCATCTAAATAATCAACATATCGAGCAACAACAAGGGTTTCTACTTTAGGGCCTCTACGCCGCCACCCATCTCCCTCTACTCTGTGGTCGGCTCCAACAACGCTGTGCTGATTGCTCAGTCACCACACACACAAAGGTGACTCCCCATGACGACTATGCATGACTTCTCGGTTGCCTGCATCAATGGCCGTGCTAGGTCATGTGATTGCACTTATCATATGTCCGTGAGGAGACAACATGACACACTAGCCACCCCATTTGATGTTGTCTTGTGACAGAGCTGGGACCTGGATGGTTGGGTTGGACGACAACCATCTTGGACTCCGTCTAAAACCATACCTCACCTTTAATCTCACCACCCTTCTCCGGGTAGTAGTTGGTAGCCAGCAACGTTGCCCCGACATAGTTGACACCATCGTGGCCGAGGATAATCGATCATGTCACTACTTTTGAGATATTGTTTCAACCCGTAGCAACACACAGGTACTTAGCTAGTACGACTAGATTCTGGGAAGATGCATGGCTAGGGGAGACACCTTTATCCCTGCAATATCCCACATTAAATGATATTGTACAACATAAGGAAGCTTATGTCGCTACAGTATTACAAACAATCCCTCTTAATATCCAATTCAGGAGGTCGTTGGTGGGGGAAAATTGGAACTCATGGCTGAATTTGGTGCGCAGGTTGATGGGTGTTCAACTTTTGGATCAACCAGATGCCATTCACTGGAAATTATCTAGGAACGGTTGTTTCACGGTGAAATCGATGTACTTGGATCTAATTGACTCTGGATCAATCTCGAGATCACTTCATATCTGAAAAATTAAATTTCCACTTAGAACTAAATTTTTATGTGGTTTTGTCCACAAGAAAGTGATTTTTTTTGCGGGAAAACATTCAATCTATTCATCTTCAATCATGGCAGTACAACGAACACCAGAAATAATAAAAATTACATCCAGATCCGTAGACCACCTAGCGACGACTACAAGCACTGAAGCGAGCTGAAGGCACACCGCCGACATCGCCCCTCCCTCATCGGAGCTGGTCAAAACTTGTTGTAGTAGACAGTCGGGAAGTCGTCGTGCTAAGGCCCCATAGGACCAACGCACCGGAACAGCAACCGCCGTCGATGAAGAGTAGCGTAGATCGGAAGAATCCAACCTGAAAACACACAAACCTAGACGAACGATGAACAGATTCGAGCAAATGCACCAAGGACAGATCCGCCGGAGACACACATCCACACGTCAACCGACGATGCTAAACGTACCACCGGAACGGGGGCTAGGCGAGGAGAACCTTATTCCATCTTCAGGAAGCCGCTGCCGTCTCGTCTTCCCGAGTTGGACACAAACCCTAACAGATCTCGAAGACACATCTAAAAACGAAGCCCTCCCACCGGCAAGGGTCGGGATCCGCCACGCTCCCATGACCCTAAGGCACCGGAGACGAGGCGGATCAGCGCCGGCGCCGGTGGGAGGCAGAGAAACCCTAGATGGGGAGGAGGCGGCCGCCTGAGGAGTCACGTATGTCTATCGAGAAGTGATTTTGACAAAGGATAACTTGTTAAAGCGAAGATGGATGGGTA
The DNA here is from genome assembly GCA_021605205.1 of Aegilops longissima. Classification (NCBI taxonomy): domain Eukaryota; kingdom Viridiplantae; phylum Streptophyta; class Magnoliopsida; order Poales; family Poaceae; genus Aegilops; species Aegilops longissima. The sequence continues at coordinate 148,689,885 of CM038677.1, read as the reverse complement.
GTTCGTGATGTTGCTTTTGCGATCAGGATGAGAAATATATAACACCTCTTTCTCGATTGTCCGCTTGCCAAACTGCTTTGACGCACGATTCATATAGCCTTCAGCGTTAGTCCTCCGACTAGCATCAACACGTTATTTGGGACGTGGCTACACGGAGTAGAAACAAATATTGTGAGACATATTCGGATAGGGATATGTGCACTATTTTGGCCCATATGGAACCGCAGAAATGATATGATATTTAACAGAAAAAAATTCACCAACTTTTTGCAGGTTATAAATAAGGCCACTGCGTGAATTTGTACGTGGTCGTTACTCACTCTTGCAGACTCCAGGTAGCTTTCGGCTACTAGATGCAACCGCTGAGAGATGGTAGCCCGGGTTATTTCAACCGATTTGGATGGCGAGCTAATAATAGGCTAGGAGTTTAGTCATCGTAGACTATTCTTTTGCCGGTTGTGGCATATTCTATTTTATTTTGCTTTGGCTACTTTTGTGAGCCAATATTGGACCTCAGACTTTGTATTCATACTTTCATTAAATAATATGGCTGCATGTATCACTCAGAAGCAGATGCCGGGCTATCCTATTTTAGAAAAAGTAAAATAAAATTGTCGCCTCTCTTGAGCAGTACCCTTTTGGGTGGAGGGCTTCTTGCGATTGCGAAACTGTCGCTCGAGCGATAGAAACTTGCACTGAACGCGAAATCTAGCAGAAAAGAAGCAGCGGGTCAACGGATACCTAATGTTTGGCGAAGAGCATGTACAGGGGTGGGGGGCTTCTCCATTACTCCTACTTTCTTTGCAATAGAAACAGGTCACCTTCCGTCGTTGGTGGCTTTCCACGACGATCGGGAGTGCACCAACTGCCAGCAACCCTCCTCGTTAGATCCAACCGCCACCAAGCTAGATAGATGTGTGTGTGTATCTTAGAATTTTTTTTTGTTGCCAGGGCATACATCTAAAGATTAATTAGTGAGTGTTACGCTTCATAGTTGAATGGATGATTCCTCGAAAAAAAAGAGTTGAGATGGATTTTGAAGAAAATCAAGAGACCATATGTTCTTCAATGGTGTGCAACAGAAAAAAAAAGGTGTTCTTCGGTGAGCTGGCTTCGCTTTGGCCCTACTCCAGCTCTAACTTTTCTAGGCTTCGGATCCAATTCTCCCTACGAGCGGCTACTTCACCGCTTCGTTAGTTGACTCCACGATTCGGCACATGCGTACGAGTGTGGCTCGCATTTTTCGATGATGCACGCAAGGAGCCAAGGATCGTGCCACTGTGATTAACAAATAAAATTCAGTAAATGAGTACTCGCTCTGTAAAAAAATATAAAGATGTTTATATAGATTACTACTTTACAGAGGAAGTAATTCACAGACTTAGCGTATGTCAGATAGTTAGGTTCCTTATGCAACCAGCCCAATAAATTTCAAGTTTTAGACTTTTTTTTAGAAGAACATGGAGGTCTCTCCCCGGTTCCATTAACCAGAATGAAATCATACAGAGTCTTTTTTTGCAACTACAAAGGTTGAAGTTCAGCGATCTAGACTTAAGCAGTTATTACAGCCCTGCTCAACTAAGAACCAAAGGACAAAAGCGAAAGGGCAACGAATCTAAAGGTAGACGCCTGGCAGACCAGAGGGGTGCGATCACCTCGCCCGCCCCCCTTCTGAACTTGAGTGGAGGGCCGCCTGGGGCGACCAGCAGATTGCGAGGGTAGACACGGGGCTGTTCACCATGGCCTTGCCGTCCGTGTCACGCTTCTTGGCGGGAGAGAAGAATCCACCGTCTTCAGAGATTTTGAGGTTGTCCCAACTTACACCAGCATCCAACCCAAAGCCTTTAGCTTTCAGCCACATGAGATCATCAAGGGTTGCTGGATTAGTTTTGCCAGCGCAGTCAAGAACTCCTCCACTCGACTTTTGCTTGCTTCTGGGATCAGAACCACCCAGGCCTTGAGCAACCTGTGAGTCAGTCTCCACACCTGTTTAATAGACATCCAGATGGTGTTATTGAAAATCATAGAGTTCCTATATTTCCATAAACACCATAAGACAGCCGAGCTAACTATGTTTAAAGCTAAATTCTTATTATTAGATATCTAAAAACGGGCCACAGATTCAAAGTCTGTACCCATATTCTTTTGGAAAAAGAGATTGACAAACGACCAAATATTCCTGGCTACTACACAATCAAAAAAATAAATGGTGGTTTGTTTCCTGTTCAGTACAGAAAACACAGTCAAGTGGTTTAATTATATGTCTCTTCCTCAAATTGTCTCTAGTCATCAGCTTGTTTTGGGAAAAAAGCCAAAGGAAGACATGAATCTTTGGAGGTACAATCAGTTTCCAAACAGCTGGCAGGAACAGGGGTTGGACTCCTCTAAAGTTAATCACATGGTACAAAGAACTAGAGGAGCATATCCCTTTGTTCTCAAGTTGCCAGATTAGTGCATCAGAGTCACCAGTGTAGGTGATTTCTTTAGCAATCTCAACTAGCTGGTACCATTGTTCCATCATCTTACTGTCAAAATTCCTTCTAAAGGATAACATCACTGTTTCACCATCCCAGACATCTCTAACACTTTTGCTTTGCTCATTGCAAACCATGTAGATGTGCCAGAACTGTACTGCTAGGGGGGAGGTGCCAAACCAAGTATCCTCCCAGAACCTAATCCCGTCTCCTGTCCCTATTTTCCATCTATAACCAAATTTCAGGGTTTGGATGATGGATTTCACTCCTTTCCAGAACCTGGAGGTACTGGTGGAGGTACTCGGGGCAAAAACATTAGTTTTGCCTCTCATATATTTCTGGTCTATCATCATCTTCCAGGGTTTCCCTTCACCTTCATAATATCTTTTAACCCAAGATCCTAGGAGACAGAGGTTGACCTCTTGTAGATTTGGGATGCCCAGCCCCCCAAATTATTTTTTCATGCAGACTATCTTCCAGTTAGCTAAGTGCAATTTCCTGTGCCCCTCAAAATCATTCCACAGGCAGTTTGCCATATGGGAATTAATAAGCTCTATTGCCCACTTAGGGAATTTAAAGAAAGAAAGCAAGTACACAGGGATACTAGCTAAACATGCCTGGATGAGGATAATTCTTCCTTTGTAAGAAAGAAGTTTCCCCCTCCACCCAGCAATTCTCTTCACTATCTTATCAATAAGCGGTTGGATATCCTCTCTTCTAAGCTTATCATAGTGTAATGGTATCCCAATATACTTAATGGGGAAGGTATTCTAGTATACCTAGGGACTCCCTCACCTCAGCAGCCTCTATGTTGATTGGTATGAGTTCACTTTTACTATAGTTGATTCTCATGCCAAAGATCATTTCGAAACCAGAGAGAACCATTTTAAAGTTTATGGTGTGATCTAGGTTGTTATCTAAAAACAAAATAGTATCATCAGCATATTGGAGGCATATAATTCCTCCAGGGCAGATCTCAGTACATAGCCCTTGTATTAGCTGATGATTAGCTGCTTTCATCAACATTATGGTTAATATATCAACTACTAGGTTGAACAGTAGGGGGGAAATGGGGTCCCCTTGCCTCAACCCCTTTCCTGTGAGGAAAAAATCACTCTCAGTGTTGTTCATCTTCACACCTACTGATCCTCCCCTAGTGATTTGCATGATCCAATGGACCCATTTATCCCCAAAGCCTCTTTTCCTAAGTAGCTCTTCAAGAAATTCCAAATCTACCTTGTCAAAGGCTTTCTCATAGTCTAACTTAAGTACCAGGCCCTGCCTCTTGGTAGAGTGGATGGAGTGCAAAATCTCATGAGTTGTAACCACACTTTCTAGGATATATCTGCCTTTAAGAAAGGCTGATTGGTTACTTGCTATGAGCCTTTGCAGGATCCCAGCTAGTCTATTTGTAAGGACCTTAGTGAAGATCTTGAAGCTACAATTAAGTAAACTAATTGGCCTAAATTTTTTCATGTTGGAGGCATCAGCCTCCTTGGGGATCAAGGTTAGCATGGCAAAATTAAGCCTATGAATAGCTAGCTCCCCTTGATGGAATACTTCAAACATGGCTATCAGGTCTTTTTTAACCAGCTCCCAGAAGTGTTGGTAGAAAAAGAAGGGGATACCATCAGGGCCAGGGGCACCATCAGAGTATGATTCAAAGACAGCTCTTTTAATTTCCTCTTCCAAGAAGGGGGCCTCAAGGGCCTCATTTTCAGCATTGTTAACTTTCTCTTCATCTGAGAAAAAGGTTGGGTCCAATTGGATCCCACTCCTTTCCTATTTTTTGAAAAGATCTTTATAGAAGTTACAGGCAATTCCAAGCATTTCCTTAGTATTAGTGACTGGCCCTAGTGGACCATCCAAAGAGTGGATGGTTGTTTTCCTCCTCCTTTGGTTTGCCACTGCATGGAAGTACTCAGTATTTCTGTCTCCTTCCTTAATATCCCTATCTCTAGATCTCTGTTTTGCTTTGATCTCCTCTTGGAGCCAAATTTTCTGGAGTTCAGTATGTGTAAATTTGAGTCTAGAGGACTCAGAGTCAGAGAGATCTATTGTTCCAGATTTAATATCTAGTTTGTCAAATTCCTCTAGAAGGATTTTCTTATATCTCCTAAGCTAAGCCTCTTCATTTGAGCTCCATCCTTTTTTCAGATAGTTAGGTTCCTTGTGCAACCAGCCCAATAGGTTTCAAGTTTTAGACTTGACACTGGTGGTCGCATTTTCATGAATTTATTTTAGTTTGGTGATGTTTCTTCAGTAGAAGGAGACTTTTCCCTCGATTACGATGCGTCTGTGTTAACTTCGTTAATCTTGTGTTCATATGGCAAATATATATGCGTGTATGTGAGGCCTATCTACGTTTCTACCGTGTTAGAAAAAATACATGAGTAATTCGAAAGAACAACTGCAGTTTCTGGTTACATCCAACTCATTCACGGCTATTTGTTCATTCTTTTTAGACCTCCCGTAGTGGGAGTGTTGTAAGAGTATCATGCATTGTTATGTAAGAAAAATGTGATGTGACACCGATGTGAGAGGGGATTCTATTACCATAGCACTCAAATGAGAAAAGTTAATAAAAAATAAATCCTAGCCATGACTTTATAATGAGATTCTACAAAGGAATAAATGATGTTTTCCATCTCGAACTCAAATGAGTTCGGGTGAACAGTAAAATCTATTTTTCATACAAATTCAAACAGTTTGATTGTTTTTGTGTCAAACATTGAAAACTGTTCTAAGTAATTGCAAAATTTCATCATGAGAAAACATTTGTGGAAGTCTTGAAAAAAGTTATTTTTGAGAGCATTTTGGAGTGCTGAATTTTTTTCACGAGTTCCATGAATGTCATTACACGATGAAACTTCGCAAGCATTTAAAACATTTGTCGAAGTTTGTCATGAATTGCATGTTTTTTACGAGTAGAAAGTAAAGAATTGCAAGTGCTAGTAAAGTAGGAGCTTGATTTAACTTAGCTAGCAATGTTGACATGGTGAAGATTTTTTACCCGTGGTTCTGATAGGTGATGCTATCGTACGTCCACGTTGATGGAGGATTCGATCCACAGAGGATCTAAAATCATGAAGATCTCGATTGAAAGATTCCACGGAGAAATCTAGTCCATGAAGGGTCCTTGAAGAATCAGCCACACATATTCCACCATGGCTTATACCCACGAAGGACTAGCCTCACTCGGGTAGATCTTCATGAAGTAGGCGATCTCCAAGCTCTCGCAAACTTCTTGGCTTCTCCACGACGTTTGGAAACTTCCCAGCACACCTAGTCGATCTAGGAGGGCATCACCCTCCAAATGATAATAGATGTTGTTGTTGATGATGAATTCCTTGCTCTTGTGCTTCAAAAGATAATCTTCTCAGCACTCAAATACTCTCACAGATTTTTTTTGTTTGGTAGGAGAGGATTTTGGTGGAAAGCAATGAGGTGACTATAAATCAAACGGTCAATGTTTCGAGTGGAATCCCTTTGAAATCAGCACAAGGAGGTGGAGCTCTCTCTAAGAAATATGGATATGAGTGATGTTTGCTTCGAGAGACACTAGTGGAGTGGGTGGGGGGTATACATAGTGATGACAGAAAATCCTACTTACACACACACACACACACACACACACACACACACACACACACACACACACACACTTCTGCACACATCGGTGAGACCGTCTGGAATGACTTGGGTCAATCTGATATGTACAAAAGGCAACAACTTTGGATCATTCTGTGACATCGGTGAAACTAGTCGGTGACACCGAGATGTGATGACCTAATTAAGAACTTTTGCATGCTTCGGTGTCACCGACTAAAACCATACGAAAATACCGGATGAATTACAGAAGATTACAAAAGGTTGGCATAGGTGCTTCGGTGAGTCTGAATGGACATCACGATGAGACCGATGCAATTAGGGTTTTTAGGACAGTGACTATATCTGTTGATCAGTGACTCCAAAGAGTTTGGTTCAGTGAGTCCGAGGAGCACTTTGGGCTTGATATAGTGGGAACTTGTGAATACGTATGAGGTTTGTGGAGTTTGATCTCTAAGTACTTGAGCAATGACCTCATCTTCTCAATCTCGTCCCTTTTTTATAGTATCAGTATACCTACGGACTCAATGTGATCTTTGATCACTTAAATATACAATGGAGAGTCTTGAGGCAAGAACAAGACTTGTCCTTAGTATTTTGAGGGGGCCAATTTCACTTCCAAAGTTGTACCTAAAATTAACTTTTCTGAAATAAAATTTGAGAAGGCATTAGTTCCAGGATATATATTGACATGAATTACCAAAACCACCCAGGAGATTAGATGCACTTTCAAGGCAGCATTTGACGGAAGAATGTTTATAAAATGACCATGCACTGGTACAACGAGGTGCTATACAAACGGTTTTTAACCCCTTTCCGTGACGGCATTTGGAACCGTCGGCAAGTGAGTGTGGGCGATAGGGGGCTCCTTCCCACACGACCTAGAAACCACCGGGGATATGCCCTCCTGGCACACACGCTTGGCAAAATGAGGTCGTGTGCGACCGACGAGCGCTCAAATATGGTAATACATACAGTAGAGCTAGAAAAATACAATTATACAGGCGAAATTGTTTCCGGTCGCAAGTATATCCCACACAGTCAGTCCCCGCTAAATGTTTCCTTTCGTATGTACATCCCACACAGTCGCTCCAAGGAAAACGTTTTCGTTCACAGGTACATCACACACAATTTTCCTCGTTAAATCGTTTGTGTTAGTGTTGCCATTGCACATGATATTAACAATTGTATCGTTTGCACTATTGAATGCATCACACATGGTGCCTAGAAGAAACTGTGTCGCAAAGGCTGTCCATACACATAGTTTTTATGTGGTAAACGTTTGCGCAAGGTGACCTAACGCAAACAGTTTTCAAGAGAAGGTCGTGTGTGATTGTTCATTGATCCAACACGGTTTATTCCTAGAAACTGTGTGCGTTGCCTGAGGTCATCGCCCACGGTATTTTCTCAATAACCGTTTGCAATAGCAAAACCCAATTAGCAGGCTGATTCATCATTAGCAGGCTAATTGCCCTATTATTAATAATCCATTTATTAATCTAATTGACATTCATATTAAGCACATAATATATTTCATTTCCATATTAAGGAAGCATGATTTCATAATTGAAATACATCAGAGTACAACATGATATAGCTTCACCACTCAGCTACCCCATTACACAACTGCACCAGCACCAAGTTTCACATGCAACATGTAGAACCTTTCGAAATTAGCATCATAGACGGTACATAGACAGATGCATCTCATCTGGAAAACTGCTGAAGCAGAAGGCGAATATTGAGCCTTCATTCATGCTGAAGGTCTTTGCAAATTTAGGCCAGTGCCTGTGGATGATTGACCGTTCGTCCTTGATCCTCTTTAGGAACACTTCAATATTGAACCGTGTGTGTTGTATGAAAACCTTCCTCGCCTCCTGACCATAGAGCTGGTTTGAGAGGTAATCATCAGCGAACTGCTTTGGAAAGGCCTGAAAACAAGGATATGCGTAAATATCTTCTCTATATTGGAAATGGGGCAAAGGAATAAAAAAAGACAATGTATAATATTTAGTACCATATTGTGGTGAACTGTTGTCTTCTTCATTGTGCAGACAAAGATCTTGTTATTTTTTGTCGCTGATTTCTTTATCCTAACAATCTTTCTGAGTTTCTTGACTTGATTGATATTCATGCAAAACTCATTTCCCCATATGGAAAAAGGGTCGAACAGTGGGTCAAAAACTCTGACAGCAGGACCTACATGTGCAAGACCAAATTGTTAAAACCTAAATATTAGAATGGTTACTGCAATTGCATAATAATGTGCTATTAGACAACGGACCATGCACGTGCTAACCTCGATTGTAAACCTCAGTGCTTCCCATTGTTTCCCTGCAACACATATAAGGTAGTTAGTCATCAGGTTAAGTAAGGGTTCCCATGCTATCAGTAAAATATGTTGATGAAAAATAAACACATTGCAGATTCATCAGATTAATTCAAGCCACATGGAAAACCCATTTATCCAAACCAAGCATGATTAAGAACTAGGAAATATAGCACTTGTATATGTTTCTCATGTATTAAGTGTAGCCAAATTCGATTTATTCCTCACATGCACAACAATACAAAGTTCTACCGACAACAATTGGACATCGCATTGCAGAATTGAACCAAGCAGTTAACTAAACAACATAACAAATGAACCAAACGTTAACTGAGCACCACATTGCACAATATAACATACTCCTAATAGAAGATCAGACAGTTAACCAAACTAAGCATGCTTAACAACTAGGAAATATAGAAATTGTATTTGTTTCTCATGTATTTAGTACAACCAAATTCGATTTACTTCTCACATGGTATACAATAACAGAATGCACCCACAATTATTGAACATCGCATTGTAGAATTGAACCAAACAGTTAACTAAACACCACAACACAAATGAACCAAACATTAACTGAGCACCATATTGCACAATGTATAACCAAATCAAGCATGCTTGACAACTTGGAAATATAGCAATTGTATTCGTTTCTCATGTATTTTGTAAAGATAAATTCGATTTATTTCTCACATGGAAGATAATACAAAATTGCAGCCTGAAGAATTGAACGTCACATTTGCAGAATTGAACCAAACAGTTAACTGAAGATGACAACTAATTAACCAAACAGTTAATAAGTGAGCACCACACTGCACGAGATATAGAACATATACACTAGAGCAACAGATTGCATGGTAAAATTAGATAGCACAATTCACTAGAATTTGTTAAGGAAAGGTAGGAGCAGCACACACAACGGGTAAACCGAGCATGCTTAACCGGCGTAGCTAGCAAATGGCAAGGTGCTCCTCCAAGATCTGGGGGTCGGCACGAATGGCAGCAATCGCGACCTCATCCGCACGTGCAGCCGCGATTTGCTTCTCCGCTGCCAAATGCTCCTTGAGCTCCTGGCAATACAGCATGCACCATGGCTTAGGGCAGCGCTTATTTGGTGGAGGGGTCGGTGATTTGGGTGGAAGGTGTCGCGCCGGCGGTCAGCGCATGTGGGATGTGGAAGGAGGAGGAGGATGGGGGTCGGGTGTGGATTACCTGCCTGGATCGACGAGGCCGAGCAGCGTGAAGGATGGTCGCCGGCGAGGAGGCGGCGCTACAAGCAAGGAGTGAAGGTTTCAACTTGGAAAGGAAGGCGGAAACAGGGGAAATTTGGCTTTTGGTAAGGGGGATGGGGCGGGGAGGTAGATATTCCGCGGAAGCCGAAAATTTGGAATCGCTTCAGCGAAAAAACTGGCGCGCAATGTGTCATCAGACTCGGTCCCTTATTCAGAACTGTGTACGATATGTGAACATCACAAACGATTCAGATAGCTTAACCCGTGTGTGATGAGTTTGAACGTCAAAAATTTAGGTTCGAATTTCCCTGGTTATAATGGTCATCCACGTCATTGCATAATTTGGGTACATGATACGTCTCCAACGTATCTATAATTTTTGATTGCTCCATGCTATATTATCTTCTGTTTTGGACATTATTGGGCTTTATTATTCACTTTTATATTATATTTGGGACTAACCTATTAACCGAAGGCCCAGCCCGGAATTGCTGTTTTTTGCCTATTTCAGAGTTTCGCAAAAAGGAATATCAAACGGAATGAAACCTTCGGGGACGTGATTTTTGGAACGAACATGATCCAAGAGACTTGGACCCTAAGTCAAGGAAGCTTCGAGGAAGCCACGAGGTAGGGGGCGCGCCAACCCCCCCAGGGCGCGCCCTCCACCCTCGTGGGCCCCCTGTTGCCCCACCGACATACTCGTTCCTCCTATATATACCTACGTACCCCAAACGATCGACACTGGCCAAAACCTAATTCCACCGCCGCAACCTTCTCGTACCCACGAGATCCCATCTTGGGGCCTGTTCGAGTTCACGGAAGGGGAATCGATCACGGAGGGCTTCTACATCAACACCATAGCCTCTCCGATGAAGTGTGAGTAGTTTACCTCAGACCTTCGAGTCTATAGTTATTAGCTAGATGGCTTCCTCTCTCTTTTTGGATCTCAATACAAAGTTCTCCCCCTCTCTCGTGGAGATATATTCGATGTAATCTTATTTTGCGGTGTGTTTGTTGAGACCGATGAATTGTGGGTTTATGATCAAGATTATGTATGAACAATATATGAATCTTCTCTGAATTCTTTTATGTATGATTGGTTATCTTTGCAAGTCTCTTCGAATTATCAGTTTGGTTTGGCCTACTAGATTGATCTTTCTTGCAATAGGAGAAGTGCTTAGATTTGGGTTCAATCTTGCGTGTCCTTTCCCAAAGGATGAGGGGCAGCAAGGCACATATTGTATTGTTGCCATCAAGGATAACAAGATGGGGTTTTATCATATTGCATGAATTTATCCCTCTACATCATGTCATCTTGCTTAAGGCGTTACTCTGTTCTTATGAACTTAATACTCTAGATGCATGCTGGATAGCGGTCGATGTGTGGAGTAATAGTGGTAGATGCAGGCAGGAGTCGGTCTACTTGTCTCGGATGTGATGCCTATATACATGATCATACCTAGATATTCTCATAACTATGCTCAATTCATCAATTGCTCAATAGTAATTGCTCACCCACAAGAAAATACTTATGCTCTTGAGAGAAGCCACTAGTGAAACCTATGGCCCCCGGGTCTATCTTCATCATATTAATCTTCCAACACTTAGTTATTTCCTTTGCTTTTTTACTTTGCTTTTATTTTACTTTGCATCTTTATCATAAAAATACCAAAAATATTATCCTATCATATCTATCAGATCTCACTCTCGTAAGTGGCCGTGTAGGGATTGACAACCCCTTATCGCGTTGGTTGCGAGGATTTATTTGTTTTGTGTAGGTGTGAGGGACTTGCGTGTAGCCTCCTACTGGATTGATACCTTGGTTTTCAAAAACCGAGGGAAATACTTACACTATTTGCTGCATCACCCTTTCCTCTTCAAGTGAAAACCAACGCACTGCTCAAGAGGTAGCAAGAAGGATTTCTGGCGCCGTTGCCGGGGAGGTCTTTGCAAAAGTCAACATACCAAGTACCCATCACAAACCTTTATCTCCCGCATTACATTATTTGCCTTTTGCCTCTCGTGTTCCTCTCCCCCACTTCACCTTTGCCGTTTTATTCACCCTTTGTCCGTTCGTCTTTTCGTTTGCCTTGATGCCTTACTTGGCTCGTTTGCTCGTTTGGTTGAAATAGTTGAGTATTTATTCCTAAACAGAGAAGCTAATATCTATGGATCCTCATCATCTTGCCTTTTTTTAAGAGATCCAGTTATGATGAACCAATTCCTAGTGATTTGGATGCACTAGATTATCTTTATAAGGTTTTGCTTGAAATCCGTGAATCTGAAAATTGTGATGAAGTGCTTTATGAAGTGATTCACGATAGATCTTTGAATAAAAAGCATGATTGCGATGATTTTATTATCAATTCTATTGATGTAAATTATGCTAATAATATGCAAAAACCTAAGCTTGGGGACGCTAGTTTTGCTATGTCCACTACCTGTTGCAATAATCATGATTGGGGAGATTCTTCTTATGATCTTGAAAATTTATTTAAGCCCCATATGAATATAAGATTGATAATAGTGTTTGCAATAATATTGAAAGTGGGTTTGGAAGAGTGTGAACTTTACATCCCACATATTTGGATAATATTCAATCTTATGAAATTTTTGATAAAAGTGGGCTTGGAGAGATCATGACTTTAGTTAATGATAATCCCACTATTTTGGAAGAGTGTCAACTTCGCATGCATGTGGATCGTGTTGAGAATATGTTACGTGATAGCTATATTGTTGAATTCTCTTATGATCCTACATGTAATTATTATGAGAGAGGAAAATATGGTTATAGAAATTTTCATGTTATTAAATTACCTCTCGTTATGTTGAGATTGCTATTGTTTTTTTCCGCTTCCTTGCATATTCTAGTTTTTGCTTGCTATGACAATTTTTTTTTCTATAAGATGCCTATGCATAGGAAGTATGTTAGACTTAGATGTGTTTGTCACGTGTTTTATGATGCTCTCTTTGTGCTTCAATTCTTGTCTTTCATGTGAGCATCATTAAAATTATCAATGCCTAGCTAAAAGGCTTTAAAGAAAAGCGCTTGTGGGAGACAACCCAATATTTTTCCTTGCTGTTATTCAATAAATATTTGATCTAGCCTCTGGTTGGATGTGTTTTTATGTTTTAATTAGTGTTTGTGCCAAGTTAAACCTATAGGATCTTCTTGGATGATAGTTATTTGATCTTGCAGAAAATTCCAGAAACTTTCTGTTCATGAAAACAATTGCTAAAAATCACCAGAACGTGATAAAATACTGATTACAATTGCTGCTGATCAATAAACAAATTGCCTAGGTTTTCCCATTTTTGCTGATTTTTTGAAGTTCCAGAAGTTTGCGTTAGTTACAGATTACTACAGACTGTTCTGTTTTTGATAGATTCTGTTTTTCGTGTGTTGTTTGCTTATTTTGATGAATCTATGGCTAGTAAAATAGTTTATAAACCATAGAGAAGTTGGAATACAGTAGGTTTAACACGAATATAAATAAAGAATGAGTTCATTACATTACCTTGAAGTGGTCTTTTGTTTTCTTTCGCTAACGGAGCTCACGAGATTTCCTGTTAAGTTTTGTGTTGTGAAGTTTTCAAGTTTTGGGTGAAAGATTTGATGGATTATGGAACAAGGAGTGGCAAGAGCCTAAGCTTGGGAATGCCCATGTCACACCCAAGATAATCTAAGGACACCAAAAAGTCAAAGCTTGGGGATGCCCTGAAGGCATCCCTCTTTAAATCTACTTCCATCGGTAACTTTACTTGGAGCTATATTTTTATTCACCACATGATATGTGTTTTGCTTGGAGCGTCTTGTATGATTTGAGTCTTTGCTTTTTAGTTTACCACAATCATCCTTGCTGTACACACCTTTTGAGAGAGACACACATGATTCGGAAATTATTAGAATACTCTATGTGCTTCACTTACATTTTTGAGTTATATAGTTTTGCGCTAGTACTTCACTTATATCTTTTAGAGCATGGTGGTTGATTTGTTTTATAGAAACTTTTTGATTTCTCATGCTTCACTTAGATTATTTGAGAGTCTTAAATATCATGGTAATTTGCTTAAATAATCCTAATATGCTAGGTATTCAAGAATAGTAAAAACTTTTTTATGAGTGTTTTGAATACTAAGAGAAGTTTGATGCTTGACGTTTGTTTTGAGATATGGAGGTAATAATATCAAAGTCGTGCTAGTTGAGTAGTTGTGAATTTGAGAAATACTTGTGTTGAAGTTCGCAAGTCCTGTAGCATGCACGTATGGTAAACGTTATGTAAATTTTTTGAAACATGAGGTGTTCTTTGATTGTCCTCCTTATGAGTGGCGGTCGGGGACGAGCGATGGTCTTTTCCTACCAATCTATCCCCCTAGGAGCATGCGCGTAGTGATTGGTTTTTGATGACTTGTAGATTTTTGCAATAAGTATGTGAGTTCTTTATGACTAATGTTGAGTCCTTGGATTATACGCACTCTCACCCTTCCATCATTGCTAGCCTCTTCGGTACCGTGCATTGCCCTTTCTCACCTCGAGAGTTGGTGCAAACTTCGCCGGTGCATCCAAACCCCTTGATATGATACGCTCTTTCACACATAAACCTCCTTATATCTTCCTCAAAACAGCCACCATACCTACCTATTATGGCATTTCCATAGCCATTCCGAGATATATTGCCATGTAACTTTCCACCATTCCGTTTATCATGACACATTCATCATTGTCATATTGCTTAGCATGATCATGTAGTTGACATAGTATTTGTGGCAAAGCCATCATTCATAATTCTTTCATACATGTCACTCTTGGTTCATTGCATATCCCGGTACACCGCCGGAGGCATTCATATAGAGTCATACTTTGTTCTAGTATCGAGTTGTAATCATTGAGTTGTAAATAAATAGAAGTGTGATGATCATCATTCTCTAGAGCATTGTCCCAAGTGAGGAATAAAAAAAGAGAGAAAGGCCATAAAAAAGAGAGAAAAAGAGAGAAGGGACAATGTTACTATCCTTTACCACACTTGTGCTTCAAAGTAGCACCATAATCTTCATGATAGAGAGTCTCTTGTTTTTTCACTTTCATATACTAGTGGGAATTTTTCATTATAGAACTTGGCTTGTATATTCCAACAATGGGCCTCCTCAAGTGCCCTAGGTCTTCGTGAGCAAGCAAGTTGGATGCACACCCACTTAGTTTCTTTTGTTGAGCTTTCATACATTTATAGCTCTAGTGCATCCGTTGCATGGCAATCCCTACTCCTTGCATTAACATCAATCGATGGGCATCTCCATAGCTCATTGATTAGCCTCGTTATGTGAGAGTTTCTCCTTTTTTGTCTTCTCCACATAACCCCCATCATCATATTCTATTCCACCCATAGTGCTATGTCCATGGCTCGCGCTCATGTATTGCGTGAGGGTTTATAAGTTTGAGATTACTAAAGTATGAAACAATTGCTTGGCTTGTCATCGGGGTTGTGCATGATGAGAGCATTCTTGTGTGACGAAAATTGTCGGTGGTTGGGTGCGACATATGCCAAAGGATGGCTTATCATGGAGGGGGCGAGTAGAACGTCGCCGGTGCCTGGAAACGGGATGAGGCGAAGGCATGCACGCCGGCGGATCTTACCCAGCTTGTGGCTCTCCGTGGAGATAACACCCCTATCGCTGCTCAAGGGATCTCCGCATGATCACTATGGCAAAGTGTGTACAAGGTTGATCCTTGAGCTGTTCGGGGTGAGGAAGGAGAAGGGCACGGCTAGCTCTTCTCTTCCCTCTATGTGTGTCTAAAACTATTAGGGTCCAACCTCTTGCATGGGTGCCCCGGGGGGTTTATATAGGCCTACCCCCGGGGGTACAATGGTAATCCGGCTGAGCGCAGGTCCCAGCCGTCATTCTCTTAAGTTGCCGTCTTCTTCGCCGACTTCTGGGGCCCGCCGACTAGCGGGCCCCGCCGACGGTCCAGCATGGGGCCGACAGCCCTTGTCCGCCACGGGCGGGTCTTGCCGGCTGCGGATTACTGTAGCCGTGCTTCTAATGACGCGAGCTTGGTCATGGGGTCATGGCAGCAAAGCCGCCACCGACGGGCGATCATCATTGCCACTCCCGCCTTATGCGGTTAATGGCGCCGGAGTTCGTGGGAGGGCCGCCGACTCTGAGGCCGACCCAGTGGTCTGTCTTGGGGCGCTCTCGCCGTCTTCTGCACTCCCGCCGACAGCGGTCCCGCCGTCTTCGGTCGTCTGCAGACAGGCCGTCGTGGAGTACGAGGATCGCCCACGGGCTGACGTCGGCCGCGGCATGGCAACAGATGCAGCGCGGACGGAGATCTCTGTCAAGACTGGCGCTCTGTGGCTATGCTCGTCCTTTATGAACAGGGCAGGATGGGCTGCGGGCGGCCTCATCCCTCCGTCCGTGGTCGCACAGGCAGGAGGCGGTTGAGTCGCGGGCCGACTCCCGTGCCGGGCTTCTCCCAAGTCGCTGGCTGGGAGTCGGCTTATCTTGAGGCCGCCTCTAGGACTCGGTGGGAGAAGCGATCGGCGGCTCGCCACTCTCGGCAAGGCGGCTCTTCGTCTTGGGGTCTTGAGGGCGCTGATGCCCCGATGTTTTGAAAGGTCCAGGGGCTCGGGTTCGCCTACCCGTGGCCCATTAGTCTGACAGTAGTCCCCGAAGCTGGTGAGGCGCCGTGGGTAACATGTGGAGGAGCCTCAACAGTTTCATCCCTCTAATGGAAGAATCTGGGCTTGGCTCGCCTTCTCTCTCTTAAGCCGACTAGCTGGAGTCGGCCTTCGCAGGAGGTCGTCTTGCTCCTTAAAGGTTTTGAAGGTCGTGGCGGGATCCGGGAAGCATGCCTGATAAGCTTCTAGGCAGCTGCCCATTGCGGGCCCGTCGCGCAACGCCACGCGGCAGGGCCAGTCTGCCTGCCCACGCGCGTGACTAGACAGGCCCGTCAGGCGGGGCTCGCCACTACCGCGCCTCGGCGCACGGGCGGATCCGTTGCGGCCGTGCGGGCGGTTGGTTTCACGCCGTTATGCGCGCGCAGAACATCGTGGGTTAAATCATGGGGCGTGGGGTGCTGGCGCGTTAATCCCACGCCGCCTCGGCTTCTCAGCCTAGGCGCCTATAAGTAGGCGGGAGGAGGGGGGCGGCGACGCACGCGCACCCACTCTCCTCGCTTCCTCTCCTCCTTGCTTCGTCTTCCTCCTGCCTCCGCCGCGCCGAACCACGCCGCGCCGCGGAGATGAGCTCCTCCTCCGCCGCCGCGCCGCCCAAGGCCTCGGCGTGGGGATGGCTCCATAGTGGACGCATTTACATCATCGAAGTTCCTCCGCCCAGACGCGCGCGCATCCCCGCACCAACTTAGTGCGGACCCACGCACAAGGCCGGGGCGAAATAACGCCGGCGCGGAGGAGGGCGAAGGGTCATATTCCGCTCGCACCTCATGCACGGGCTAGGGCTGCCGGCGGCGCGGCTTCTTCCGCCTTCACAGAGTTCCACGGGCCAGCCGCACCACCTCACTCCAAACAAGGTGGTGCTGCTGGCCGCCGCCTCTTTGTGCGAGGGATTTCTTGCGTTCTCCCCACCATCGAGTTGTGGGGAATTCTTCAAGCTGCTTGGGACGACGCCGCTCGCGCGCCGGCTCTGTGCGGCACTTTCATCACAATGAGGAGGCCGTTAGCCGACAACCCCTTCCCTGCCATCCCACTAATGAAGTCGGTGAAGATGTGGCAGCGCACGTATTTCTACGTGAAGAACGTCGCCCCTGAGGGCGACGGGTCAACCTGCCGCCTTACGAGGCCGGCGAGTTGGCGGGGCGACTCCCCAGCTGGTCCCATCGGGCCAGGTCGTTGACTCCTGCAGGCGCCGCGCCGCTGTCAGCGGACTCCAGTCTTGAAAGGCCGACGCAATGGAGGGCCTGGCCCAGGGCCGACTTGCTGGCCGCCTTCGTGGTGCGCCGAGTTCTTCCTCTCCAAGGCCGACCTCATCTGATCTGTCAGATGAGCGGCCGCCGGGACCCCAGTCGGCTGTGCTCCAAAGACATGCCCCACGCGGAGGTGGTAGACACGGTGAATTTCCTGGCGAACTGCGGCCTCACGGAGGAATGGCAGTTCGGCAAGGAACTGTACTTTCAGCCAACCCCGCCCATGGTAAGTCATCTCTCTTGATTTTCTGTTTCCTTCTTCAGCCGAATCCGACTTTGATTTTCTTTGGTTATTTCGAGTCAGAACCCCCTCATGCAGCCCTCAGCCGGCACCACGGGGTCGGCCCGTGAGTTCGTCCCCGACCAGGCCGAGAGCGACGCCGACGACCCCGACATGGGGGTGGCAGCGATAGAGACCGACGCCGAGGGAGGAGGAGGGGCCGACGACTTCAGGCCTTCGGCGACCTTCGCCGACTGGCCTCATGATGACGGCGAAAGGGAATTCGTCCCCCGCCGCCAACCGAAGGTTGGCCATCCAGGCGCAGGTTCCTTCGCCGGCTTGGGTGGTCGAGGCGGCGCGAAGAAGCGCCGGGCCGGGCCGATCCTGCCAGGCGGCCGGGCGAAGAAGTTCAGGGGGACGGCCGCCGCGACCCAGCGCAAAGAGGCGGTCGCGAAGGCTATCCGCTTCCGCAAGGAAGTGAAGAAGCCGTTGGTGGTCTCCGCGTAAGTACTTCTTGTTTTGTCTTGTTTTCTTCTGGTTCGTCTTGTCCAAGTCTTTATATGTCTTTTTCTCATCAGGGCTCCTCTCACCTTGGAGAGGGTCGCCGCCGCCTCCGTCATGGGGTCGGCAGAGACGTCCGCCAATACTTGGCGGATTGACCCTGCGGCCGACCTCCGGGAAGCGACGGAGCAGAACGCACAGGAGAAGCGCAACGAGGAGGAGGCCGCCCGTCTGGAGAAGGCGGAGGCCGAGAAGGCGGCGGCTTCCGCCCAGAAGAAGCTGGAGGAGGCCGAAGCCGCTGTTGCAGCCAAGAGGCGAGCCGAGGAGGCCGCGCGCCTCCAGTCGGTGCTGCTCGTCACCCCGCTGAGCTCTGCGCCGCCGCCGCCGGAGTTCACGGGGTAGACGGAGGGAGTCGGTGGTGAGTTCCCCTTCGCGGAGAAGGAAGGCGGCGAGGCCTCCCTGCCGAACGCGGCCGTGCCGCCCCGCCGCCTCCACCGCGATCTCGAGAGCGTGCGAGGCAAACAGCCGGCGGACCCGCCAGTGCCGCCCGACCGACGACGAGGCCGTGGCGAGCTGCTTCTTCAAGTCGCCGCCAACATGACGCCGTCTTGAGAAAGTGACTACGGCGCCGCGTCCCCTTTGAGACCGGGCGCCGCCAGCTTCAGCTATTCCAGACGCCGAGGCGCTGTCCGCGCCGCGCCGTTAGGTGGAGTGCGGGGGCACAGCCCGCTGAACACGGCACTTCGACGCCCAGCGGCTGCTGAGGGCGACGCCATCGAGAACTGCACCAAGCGCACTGGCGTCGCGAGCCGCCCCGTCGCGGGCATGTTTCTTCTTTGAGTTTTTTCGCTCTTCTCGTAGAGGCGCCAGCGCACTGCTGGTGTAGTCCTCGAGTTTCGGGCGGCTGCTGAGCAGCGGCTCGAACTCTATTTGCTGACTTCCAAATTTTTACTTTTGTCTGAAATTCTTGTCACAGGAGTATCACAACCTCCGTGCCACTGCCTCCAACCGCAACGTTGAGGAGCTGGGCAAGCGGACTGCCGACTTGTCGAGGAGCCGAGGTGAGTTTTCTTCTTCTTGGCGAAGGCGCAAGCACTCCAGCTGGCTGTATTCCCGAGATTCGGGCGATCACAGCAATCGGCCGGATCTTCCCGGCGACCTTCTTAGCCGGCGACTTTGCGTCCTTCTTCTTTTTATTCTTCAGAGGCCAACGCCACTCTTGGCGGCAGCTGGTACGGCCAACACCGCCTTGCGTGCCAAGGAGGAGAATGCAACAAGCTCGCCGCAGAGCGCGACCTGCTGGCTACGCAGTGGCGGAGAGCGAGGGAGTTGCTTAAGGCGGCGCAGGACGAGGCGGAGAAGAGAGAGGCTGTTCTCCTGGCCGAGTTCGAGAGCGAGCGCTCCTCCTGGACCGACAAGGAAGCGCTGCTGACCTCCGGCTTCCATGAAATCAAGGACATCATCGATGGTGAGTTTGCTTTTACTTCTTCCTTTGGGTCGCCGACTATGGGTCAGGCCGGCTCCTGTTTTTGACTTGCTTCATTTTCGTCTTGGCAGACTTCTTCCCCGGCCACACGCAGGCGGCCAACCAAGCTATCGAGGCTGACCGCAAGGCACGAAGGGCGAGTGGTGCTGCGATCGCTGCCAATGCCCCCCGGACCCTTGACGAGCAACTCCTGAGCATTGAGGCTCGTCTGCGGCCGGCCCATCGGATCTTTGCGCCCGGCTTCAGCGTCGGTGCCTGTGTGATCGCTGCCTCGTGGCGGACATGCCGGTTCTGCGCCTCCCAGCCGGACCGCTGACCGGCCGGAGGTCGCGGCTGGCCGCCTTGAGGCTCGAAGGGTTCAGCGGCCCGGCCGGAGCGCGCTGGCCCCGGAATTCGCCAAGGCGTGGTATCGTGGCTGGATCTGGACCGGCTGGCCGCATTCCGGTCAGAGGCCCAGGCGGAGTTGCTGGCTGCGGAGGATGCCCTCGTCGAGCGTGCGGCGGCGATTGCCGACTACACGAACACCAGCGTCTTCGTCCCTGAGCGGGCTGAGGACGGTGGGGAGGCGCCGCCGGAGTGGTTCGGGATGAACCCAGACTACGATGAGGACTCGGCGGAGGTGATCGACTCCAGCGCCGAGGAGGAAGACGAGGCGGAGGACGGAGACGAGATGGAGCGCCAGAAGACGGAGCGGGCGACCAGCCTCGGCTTCGCCGCGCCTCCGGCAACGAGCCGCTTATGCTGGCGGCTGCCGCCGAGACGATCAAGCGAGACCGCCCGGTCGGCCGCCTGGCGCTGACGCCATTGCCGCCTCCGCCTTCCAACCCCATCCGCCGCTTCCTAGGCCGCTGTCTCGCCTTTATTTTATCTGTTTTGATAGTCTTTGAAAGAACTTGCTAATTCTCACAATTCCACCCTCGGTGTGTATTTTGAACCTCCGCCCGAAGATCCGGCCAAGGGCCTAGGCTGTGTAAATATTATCCTAATTTTATCTTTCCTTTCTCATTGCTCTTTATGGCTTTTTCCTTTGCCGCCTTCCCTTAATCGCCGCCTTGCCCATCGGGCAACCGCTCTGCGGACTGCCGTTTGGGTCAAGTGCTTGGCTACCTTTGAGAAGGCAAGTACTTGGCCGTTTTTTAGAGTCTTTTAAACAAGTCGGGTAGAAAGCAGCAAGCCGACTACTTAAGAGTCGGTTTTTGCAAAAAGGGCTTGAAGCCGGCTCAAACTATGCTTATGCTTTGGGTCCTTAGCCATTTTTTCGCGTGGGCGCCCGTTCTTCCTTACTCCTGCCCACCAAACAGTCGCTCTGCGAGCTGCGGCTTCTGACAGGAGACGGCTTAGGCACCGCATGTTACTTGTCTGACTACAGGAAGCATTTCATAGCCCAAGGCGGCGAGTCCCCGGGCCGACTAGTCGAGCCCGGTGCTAAGCAGCATAACAAAGAGTGATATACCCGAAGGCATAATTCTTATCATACAGATAACAGAAGAGGGCAGTCCCCGAGCTCGTCTCGGGGGGCCTGAAGTCTTGGTACTTTTAAACACAAAAGGTAGCGTGGTACATACTGCATCAACTGTAAAATCTTCGGAGGAGATTCGCATTCCATGGCCGTTCCGTCTCTTTGCCGGAGTCGTCCCTCTTGCGTGCTTTCGGGCTTCGGCGTCGATCGTAGTAGGAGTCGTTGCCCAACACTTTCTTTGGCAATGAATGGGCCTTCCCAAAGCGCCGACAGCTTGTGCTGGCGGCTGTTCGCTGGATCAGCCGGAGCACAAGGTCGCCCTCTTGGAATGATCTTGGCTTGACCTTCTTGTTGTAGTAGCGGCGCAGCTCTGCTGGTAGATCTTTGGACGGTGAGTGCCAACAGCGGCCCTCTTCCAGCAGATCGACGCCGTCTTGACGTGCTTCTTCTGCTTCCTCTTCGGTGTACTAAGTGACTCACGGGGAGTCGAACTCTATATCCGTCGGGATGACGGCTTCGGCACCGTAGACGGGGAAGAAAGGTGTGAAGCCAGTTGACTTGTTTGGAGTCGTGCGTAGACTCCAGAGGACGGCTGGCAACTCCTCAAGCTAGCAGCCGGCCGAACGCTCCAGTGGCTCGACCAGTCGAGGCTTGATGCCAGACAGGATGAGGCCATTCGCTCGCTCCACCTGGCCGTTTGACTGCGGATGGGCAACGGACGCTAAGTCTAGTTGGATGCCTTGCGTCGCGCAAAAACGGGCCAGGGCGCCTTTGGCAAAATTTGTGCCATTGTCGGTGATGATGCTGTGTGGTACGTTGTACCGAGTCGTGATGTCGGCGATGAAAGTCACTGCAGTAGGACCATTCAACTTCTTGATGGGTTTGGCTTCTATCCACTTGGTGAATTTGTCCACCGCGACGAGTAAGTGAGTTAGGCCGCCTCGTGCCGTTTTGAATGGTCCCACCATGTCCAGGCCCCAAACAGCAAAGGGCAAGGCGATGGGGATAGTCTTGAGTCGAAGCTTGGCTGAAAGCGGCTTGGAGCGGAACACGGCACCTTGCATTTTGAACTAATTCCTTGGCCTCTTCTAAGGCAGTCGGCCAGAAGAAACCGTGTCGGAAGGCTTTGGCGACGAGTGCTCTTGAGGCCGCATGATGGCCGCACTCGCCTTGATGAATGTCTTCGAGAATCGCTTGGCCTTGTTCTGGCTCGACGCAACGCTGGTAGACACCAGTGATGCTGCGCCTGACCAGCTCTCTGTTGACTGTAGTGTAGGCTGCCGCTCGGCGTTGTACTTGCCGAGCTAAGGTCTCATCGGTTGGTAGCTCTCCGCTTACTAGGAACTTCAGGATGGGCTGGGCCCATGAGGGTGCTGCTATTTCTTCGACTGCCAGTACTGCTACTTGGACGAGGGCGGCTGGGCTGGGAGGCGGCGGGTTGGAGTCCGCAGCAACTTGCTGGGTTGAAGAAGTCCCCGGGCCGACTGGCGCAGTCCCGGGCGATCTTCGAGTCTTACAATGGTCGCCCAGATCCCGGGCGGGTTACGAAGTCCGGGCGGCTTCAACTGCAGCGTTCTTGGGGCCGTCTGCAAGAATTCTTATGCTATTTGCTGAGGCTTTGGAGTCGGATCCGACTTCTTCAGGGGGAGTCGGCACAAAAATGGAGTCTGACTCTGGTGACGGCTTGATAGATGGCTTGAGGAGGCTGAAGGCGGCGCGGATGGTATTACTGGCGGGTGGAGCCGATTCTTGCCGGGTATCTGCTTGGTCGTTGTCGTTTCTTGCACGTGGAGGAACTCGCACCCTCAAAATATCCACTCAGCTGCTGTACCGAAAGCGGTAGCTTGCCATGTTTGCATCTTTGGCGTCGATCGCGGATGACTCTTGGACCACCAAGTCGATCGCCATAACACAGGATCCGTGAATGCCAAGCTCTTTGGCAAGCGGAGCCCGTGAATGGCGCCTCGTATCGGCGACGTTGTTGGAGGCGGCGAAATGGATCTGCAGCGCGTACTTGAGCTTGTCGCCTTTGGGGGAAGTGAGGACCACGCCGGCTCCCAAGCCGGTGCGCATCTTGGAGCCATCAAAGTGCATCCACCAATGGGTGGAGTCGGGCGCTTCCGGCAGGTACTGGGTCTCGGCCCAGTCGACGAGAAAGTCGGCCAGTGCTTGCGACTTGATGGTGGTGCAGGGCTGGTAATAGATGGTGTAGGGGGCCAGCTCTATGGCCCATTTGGCCACTCGGCCAGAAGCATCTCGGCTTCCGATGATCTCGTCTAGTGGGGCTGTGCAAACCACGGTGATTGGATGTTCTTGAAAGTAAGGCTTCAACTTCTTGGCGGCAAAATGCACGCCATAACACATCTTCTGGTAGTGGGGGTAGTTCTGCTTGGAGGTCGACAGTACTTCACTCAGGTAATATACCGGTCTCTGGACAGGTAGCGCCTTGCCTTCCTCCTTGCGTTCAACTACAATGACTGTGCTGACTACCCCTGCTGGTGGCGGCGATATCTGAGAGCATGGGCTCCTTGGGAGTCGAGCCGCCCGACACCGGGGAAATAGTCAGCATTTTCTTCAAGCGGAGAAAAGCTTACGTCCGCCTTGTGGTTCCATTGAAGAAGGTGGTCTTCTTCATGAGCTGAGTGCAGAGGAAGAGCTTTCTCGCCCAACCGGTGATGAATCGGTGATGGGCGTAAACAGCCGGTGAATTTTTGCACATCTAGCGATCGGCGGGGTACTTCCATCCTCTCGATTGCCTTGATCTTCACGGGTTGCACTCTATGCCACGTTCGGAGACCGAAACCAAGGAGCTGGCGGTGGTACTCGAAGGCGCACTTCTCAGGTTGAGCTTGATCTGGAATCGGCGCAGGTTCTCAAAGGTCTCCTTGAGGTATTCCAACAGCGTTCCTCGCTTTTCCGTCTTCACCACCACATCGTCCACGTAAACGTGGGCGTTTCTGCCAAGCTGCTTGAGGGGGCACTTCTGCATGCAACGCTGAAAGGTGGCGCCGGCATTCCTTAAGCCGAACGTCATGGTCAGGTAGCAGAAGGCTCCAAATGGCGTGATAAGGCGGTTTTCAATCTGTCGGCCGGGTTCAGCTTGATCTAGTGATATCCTGAGTATGCATCTAAGAAGTTCAACAGCTCGCATCCGGCTGTGGAGTCTATCACCTGATGAACCGGTCCTTGGGGCAAGCTTTGTTGAGGCTTGTGTAGTCAACACACATCCGCCACTGCTTGTTCTTTTTTAGTACCAGGACCGGGTTTGCTAGCCACTCTGGAAAGAACACTTCCATGATGAAACCGGCTGCGAGGAGCCGGGCTATCTCTTCTCCAACAACTCTTCTCTTCTCTTGACGGTAGGCGCAAGGGCTGCTGACAGGCTTCACATCAGATCGGACATATAACTTGTGCTCGGCGAATTCCGTCGGTACACCTGCATGTCTTTAGGGGACCATGCGAAAATGTCGATTCTCACAGAGGAAATCGACGCAGGCTCGCCTTCCTATTCTTGTCAAGGTTTGCACCTACAACAGCGTACCTCTCCGGGTGCTCCGGGTCCAAGGGTATCTTCTTCGTTTCTTTGGCGGCAGAACAGGCCCTCGACTTCGACTCCTTGGGGTTGGGCGACATCTCGGCTGCTTGCCGGCCATTGCTACAACCCGATCAAGAAGCCGCTTCTCATTTCACGATCACGGGGACTCGGCCAGCCGATTGCTTTCAGCAGCATAATGACGACTTTCTGTGTCGTCGCGCTCTGATCAGAATCCCCTTGGTACTCGGCATCTTCATCTTGAGGTAGGCGTAGTGGGGGACCGCCATGAACTTGGCCAAAGCAGGTCGGCCAAGTAGAGCGTGGTACGGGCTTTCGAGGTCCACCACTTCGAACCAGACTGGCTCTCGGCGCAAAATGATCTTTGTCCCCAAAGAGGACGTCTATCAGGATCTTGCCGATCGGTGAGCAGGAAAGGGCAGGTACAATGCCGTGGAACACGGTCCGGCTGTTCTGAAGTTGTCTTTGCTTGATTCTAACTTCTCCATTGTGTCCTTATGCGGGATGTTGATCTGCTGCCTCCGTCTATCAAGACTCGCGAAAGCGGCGGCCCGCCTATCCGCGGCAAGGGTGGATCCCAAGACCGGGCGTAGGAGCCCGGATTGGCATCACCTACGGGTGATCAGCTGAACTCAAGCGATAGGTTTCTCGGACGATGCATGAATTACGGAGCATCGATGCTACCGCATTCACTTCTTCTTTGTTGCAGCCGCTGCTTTCTGCGCGTGACGTCGGCCACACTAGTGAACACAAGATAAGCTCCATGCTCTTCTGGATACTCGTCTTGTCTTTGCGCCCGTAGGCACGACAGCCCTCTCTTTGAGGCGGCGGTGGGCGGCCCAACAAAGTGAGAGGAGGATGAGGCCGTCTCCTTGGCGATCTGGTGAGCGATGGCACTTCCGGGTGGTGTGGTTCGGACGGCCCGGCGCGCTATGGAACTTGCGAGGACCATCTAGAGTCGCTTTCGTAGGAGAAGGCGGCAACCAGTTGGACTTGCCGCCTTTCTGCCGCTTGGCCGGAGGCTGCCCCTCTGGCTATTGGTCTTCGACTGTCGCCACCTGCCGGCTGTTGGAAGCCGGCTGCGGGGCCTTGCGCTTGTGATCATTCTCCTGCTGTCGCCGACTGGTGTCACCAGCCGGAGTTCTGGGAGCTTGAGGGGCCACCTTGCTTGTCGCACTGACTTTGATCTCCGTCTTCATGGAGGAGTCGGCTGTGGCGTACTTGTCTACTATGATCAGCAGCTCGTCGAGGGTCTCCGGCTCGTCGCAAAGGAGCTTGTGCTTGAGGAGGGTGCCTTCTCGCACCCGTGGTGAAGTACTCAATAGCTTGCACCTCGTGCACTCCCTCGCAGGAGTTCGGAGCTCGGCCAGTAGCGTGAGGTAGTCAGCGAGTGGACTCGTTGGGGCCTTGCGCACAAGGAAAGCTGGCGAGGCTTGGGAGGTCGCTTGTATGTGCTCGTGAAGTTGTGGGCGAAGGCCTCGGTGAAGTTGACCCAGCTGTTGATGCTGCGGGGCTTCAAGCTGTTCAACCATGTCGGGCCGTGCCACAGGAGCATGAGGAACATACTTCATAACAGCGCGCTTGTTGCTGTTAGCTATCTTGTGGCGTGGAGTAGTCCACTAGCCAGTCCTCCGGCTTCACGCAGGCGGTGTATTTAGGTGTATCTCGAAGTGTGAACCCTGCAGGGAAGGGCTCGTCTCGGATCGAGGTCAGCTGCAATGGGCCCAACTCGTCTTCCTCTTCCAGCGCCGAGATCGGTGGAGTCGGTCGATCGATGGCGGGCGTCGTTTCTCCGACTCCCTCTCGGCCAAAGCGGTCGCCGAAGTCGGATCTTCGGCGGGTGGCGGGGAGACTCGCCTTTCTCTGCGGGGAGGAGGAGGCGGATAGGTCGTCCGCGCTCCCTTGCTCTGGCGGCCGTCTTGGTGGCGCTTGATGAAGATGTGAGTCCGACTATGGCTGACAGCGGATCCTTATTTTTCTTCCCACGGACACCGCCCGGTCGGCGTCCAGAAATCGCGCCTTGGTCTCGGCGGGGAGGCAAGTCGCCGTGTTGTCGTCATAGCGCCTCCGTGCGGCAGCAGGCCGTCTTCTTGGCGGCAGCAGCGTCGAGACTGCTGGACTTCGCTCCGTCATCGGTAGCGCTCCTGCGCCTCGAAGTTATCCAGCTCGTCCGCCGCCGCCTAAGCGCGCGGATATTCTCCTTGGCGTGGCGTCTGAGCGATTGCCCGAATAGGTTGGCGATAGCTCGCCGTGCTGCTGGACAGCGCCTGGCGGCTAGGCCCGGTCGGGCGGCGAGCCGCCTGCGCGATCCATCTCATCTTGGTAGAGTTCGACAAGCGTCTCATGCTTGCCCGGCTTCTTTGCGCCTCTGAGGCTGAAGGCGGCGTGCCTCCGGCACCCGGCGTCGGCGTCTTCCGGAATAAGCGCGGTTAGGTCTTGCGAACGCGTCGAGAGGTCATGATCTCCTTTGCGGAAGGCTCGCTATGACCGATGGCGAGCACTTCCGTGATGGTGCTTCGCCGCTCTCCTTGCGAGGAGGCGGCTCGTCCGTGAACCACCATGTTGGTGGGGAGCGCGTTGAGCGGCGATGTCGAGTCGACCAGCATCGGGTCGGTGGAGCCTACGGACTCCAGGTCGGTGGCAGGCTCGCCGGCAACATGGAGTTGTTCGAGGAGGCCCGCGAGGAGGCTCTCGGGGCCGCCCGTGCCTGCGTCGGATGCAGGCTCGTCGGGCGAACCTCGCCCGACAAGTTGGCCGAGCTGCTTTCGCCCAGCGAAGCGACCTCAGCGCCATGCTGTGGCGTCAGCGCCAGAACTCCGTCTGGCGTGCGGGCTGGCTGCGCTTCGCCGGAGGAAGAGGGTTCCGTCGAGCAGGTCTCCGGACGGACGGTGCACCTAGCCCCACGATGGGCGCCAAATGTCGGGGTTGAGTCGACATATGCCAAGGATGGCTTATCATGGAGGCGAGTAGAACATCGCTGGTGCACAGAAGCGGGATGAGGCGAAGGCATGCCGCCGTGAATCTTACCCAGCCGGGGGGCTCTCCGTGGAGATAACACCCCTACTGCTGCTCTGCGGGGTCTCCGCATGATCACTATGGCAAAGTGTGTACAAGGTTGCTCCTTGAGCTGTTAGGGTGAGGAAGGAGAAGGGCACGGCTAGCTCTTCTCTTCCCTCTATGTGTCTAAAACTATTAGGGTCCAACCTCTTGCATGGGTGCCCCGGGGGGTTTATATAGGCCTACCCCCCGGGGGTACAATGGTAATCCGGCTGGGCGCAGGTCCCAGCCGTCAGTCTCTTAAGTTGCCGTCTTCTTCGCCGACTTCTGGGGCCCGCCGACTAGCGGGCCTCGCCCGGCGACCAACATGGGGCCGACAGCCCTTGTCCGCCCATGTGGCGTCTCTTGCCGCTGCGGATTACTGTAGCCGTGCTTCTAATGGACGCGAGCTTGGTCATGGGGTCATGGCAGCAGTGCCGCCGCTGACGGGCGATCCTTTGTTGCCACTCCTGTCTTGTTATGCGTGTTGGGGAGCGTAGTAATTTCAAAAATTTCCTCGCACGCGCAAGACCATGGTGATGGCATAGCAACGAGAGGGAGAGTGTCCGTCCACGTACCCTCGTGAGACCGAAAGCGAGCGTTATAACAACGCGGTTGATGTAGTCGTGCGTCTTCACGATCCGACCGATCCAAGCACCGAGCGTCGCGGCACCTCCGAGTTCTGCACACGTTCAGCTCGATGGCGATCCCGGACTCGATCCAGCAAAGTGTCGGGGATGAGTTCCGTCGAGATGACGGCGTGGTAGCGATGATGATGCTCCACCGGCGCGGGCTTCGCCTAAGCTCCGCGACGATATGACTTCTCCGGCGCGGGGCTTCGCCTAAGCTCATGACGATATGACCGAAGTGGAATATGGTGGAGGGGCACCGCTGCGGCTAAGGAACGATCCGTAGATCAACTTGTGTGTCATGGGGTGCCTCCCTGCCCGTATATAAAGGAGCCAAGGGGAGGGGGCCCGGCCAAGGGAGGCGCTGCCAGGAGTCCTACTCCCTCCGGGAGTAGGATTCCCCCAATCCTAGTTGGAATAGGATTCACGGAGGGGAAAGAGAGAGGGGCGGCCCACCTTTCCTAGTCCTAGTAGGACTAGGGGAAGGGAGGCGCGCCACCACCTAGGGCTGGCCCTTTCTCCTTTCACCAAGGCCCACTATGGCCCATATAGTTCCGGGGGTTCGGTAACCTCCGGTACTCGGTAAATTCGATTTCACTCGGAACATTTCCGATGTCCAAATGTAGACTTCAATATATCAATCTTTATGTCTCGACCATTTCGAGACTCCTCGTCATGTCCGTGATCACATCCGGACTCGAACTTCCTTCGGTACATCAATACTTATAAACTCATAATGAACTGTCATCGAAGCGTTAAGCGTGCGGACCCTATGGGTTCGAGAACTATGTAGACATGACCTAGAACCATTCTCGGTCAATAACCAATAGCGGAACCTGGATGCCCATATTGGTTCCTACATATTCTCTGAAGATCTTTATCGGTCAAACCGCATAACGATATCGTTGTTCCTTTTGTCATCGGTATGTTACTTACCCGAGATTCGATCGTCGGTATCAATACCTAGTTCAATCTCATTACGGTAAGTCTCTTTACTCGTTCCGTAATACATCATCTCACAACTAACTCATTAGTTGCAATGCTTGCAAGGCTTATGTGATGTGTATTACCGAGAAGGCCGAGATACCTCTCAGACAATCGGAGTGACAAAACCTAATCTCGATTCATGCCAACTCAACATATACTTTTGGAGACACCTGTAGAGTACCTTTATAATCACCCGATTCGTTGTGACGTTTGGTAGCACACAAAGTGTTCCTCCGATAAAGCAGGAGTTGCATAATCTCATAGTTTGAGAACTTTGTATAAGTCATGAAGAAAGCATAAGCAACATACTAAGCGATCAAGTGCTAAGCTAACGAAATGGGTCATGTCAATCACATCATTCTCCTAATGATGTGATCCCATTAATCAAATGACAACACATGTCTATGGTTAGGAAACATAACCATCTTGATCAATGAGCTAGTCTTGTAGAGGCATACTAGTGACTATCTGTTTGTCTATGTATTCACACATGTATTATGTTTCCGTTAATACAATTCTAGCATGAATAATAAACATTTATCATGATATAAGGAAATAAATAATAACTTTATTATTGCCTCTAGGGCATATTTCCTTCAGTCTCCCACTTGCACTAGAGTCAATAATCTAGATTACACAGAATGATTCTAACACCCATGGAGTCTTGGTGCTGATCATGTTTTGCTCGTGGAAGAGGCTTAGTCAGCAGTGCGCAACATTCAGATCCGTATGTATTTTGCAAATCTCTATGTCTCCCACTTGGACTTGGTCCCGAATTGAAGCGTCTCTTGATATGCTTGGTCCTCTTGTGAAATCTGGATTCCTTTGCCAAGGCAATTGCACGATATTGTCACGAGAAGATCTTCATTGGTCCCGATGCACTAGGTATGACACCTAGATCGGAAATGAACTCTTTCATCCAGACTCCTTCATTTGCTGCTTCGAAGCAGCTATGTACTCCGCTTCACATGTAGATCCCGCCACGACGCTTTGTTTAGAACTGCACCAACCGACAGCTCCACCGTTTAATAAAAATACGATCCGGTTTGCGATTTAGAATCGTCCGGATCAGTGTCAAAGCTTGCATCGGCGTAACCATTTACGACTAGCTCTTTGTCACCTCCATATACAAGAAACATATCCTTAGTCCTTTTCGGTATTTCAGGATGTTCTTGACCGCTGTCGATGATCCACTCTGGATTACTTTGGTACCTTCCTGCCAAGCTTACCGCTAAGCATACGTCAGTCAGGTACACAGCATTGCATACATGATAGAGCCTATGGCTGAAGCATAGGGAACATTTTCATTTTCTCTCTATCTTCTGCTGTGGTCGGGCATTGAGTCGACTCAATCTTACACCTTGTAATACAGGTAAAAACCTTTCTTTGCTCGATCCATTTTGAACTTCTTCAAAACTTTATCAAGGTATGTGCTTTGTGAAAGTCCAATTAAGCGTCTTGATCTATCTCTATAGATCTTGATGCCCAATATGTAAGCAGCTTCACCGAGGTCTTTCATTGAAAAACTTTTATTCAAGTATCCTTTTATGCTATCCAGAAATTCTATATCATTTCCAATCAACAATATGTCGTCCACATATAATATCGAAATGCTCAGAGCTCCCACTCACTTTCTTGTAAATCTGAGCTTCTCCAAAAGTCTGTATAAAACCATATGCTTTGATCACACTATCAAAGCGTTTATTCCAACTCCGAGAGGCTTGCACCAGACCATAAATTGATCGTTGGAGCTTGCACACTTCTAGAAATCCATTCAAGAATGCAGTTTTTACATCCATTTGCCAAATTTCATAATCATAAAATGCGGCAATTGCTAACATGATTCGGACAGACTTAAGCATCGCTACGGGTGAGAAAGTCTCATCGTAGTCAACCCCTTGAACTTGTCGAAAACCTTTTGCAACAAGTCGAGCTTTGTAGACAGTTACATTACCATCGGCGTCAGTCTTCTTCTTAAAGATCCATTTATTCTCAATAGCTTGCCGATCATCGGGCAAGTCTACCAAAGTCCATACTTTGTTCTCATACATGGATCCCATCTCAGATTTCATGGCTTCAAGCCATTTTGTGGAATCTGGGCTCACCATCGCTTCTTCATAGTTCGTAGGTTCACCATGATCTAGTAGCATGACTTCCAGAATAGGATTACCGTACCACTCTGGTGCGGATTTTATTCTGGTTGATCTACGAAGTTCAGTGACAACTTGGTCTGAAGTTTCATGATCATTATCATTATCTTCCTCGCTAATTGGTGTAGTTGTTACGAAACTGATTTACTGTGATGAACTACTTTCCAATAAGGGAGTTGGTACTATTACCTCATCAAGTTCCACTTTCCTCCCACTCACTTCTTTCGAGAGAAACTCCTTCTCTAGAAAGGATCCATTCTTAACAACGAATGTCTTGCCTTGGATCTGTGATAGAAGGTATACCCAATTGTCTCCTTTGGGTATCCTATGAAGACACATTTTTCCGATTTGGGTTCAAGCTTATCAGGTTGAAGTTTTTTCACATAAGCATCGCAACCCCAAACTTTCAGAAACGACAACTTTGGTTTCTTGCTAAACCATAGTTCATAAGGCGTCGTCTCAACGGATTTTGACAGTGTCCTATTTAACGTGAATGCGGCCGTCTCTTAAGCATAACCCAAAAACGATAGCGGTAAATCGGAAATAGACATCATAGATCGCACCATATCTAGTAAAGTACGATTATGACGTTCGGACACACCATTACGCTGTGGTGTTCCCGGTGGCGTGAGTTGCGAAACTATTGCTTCAAATGTAGACCAAACTCGTAACTCAAATATTCTCCTCCACGATCAGATCGTAGAAAATTTATTTTCTTGTTACGATGATTTTCAACTTCACTCTGAAATTCTTTGAACTTTTCAAATGTTTCAGATTTATGCTTCATCAAGTAGATATACCCGTATCTGCTTAAATCATCTGTGAAGGTGAGAAAATAACGATATCCGCCACGAGCTTCAACATTCATCGGACCACATACATCTGTATGTATGATTTCCAATAAGTCTGTTGCTCTCTCCATACAACCGGAGAACGGTGTTTTAGTCATCTTGCCCATGAGGCACGGTTCGCAACTACCAAGTGATTCATAATCAAGTGATTCCAAAAGTCCATCTGTATGGAGTTTCTTCATGCGTTTTACACCGATATGACCTAAGCGGCGAGTGCCACAAATAAGTTGCACTATCATTATCAACTCTGCATCTTTTGGCTTCGACATTATGAATATGTGTATCACTACTGTCGAGATTCAACAAGAATAGACCATTCTTCAAGGGTGCATGACCATAAAGATATTACTCATATAAATAGAACAACCATTATTCTCTGATTTAAATGAATAACCGTCTCGCATCAAACAAGATCCAGATATAATGTTCATGCTCAACGCCGGCACCAAATAACAATTATTTAGGTCTAAAACTAATCCGAAGGTAGATGTAGAGGTAGCGTGCCGACCGCGATCACATTGACTTTGGAACCATTTCCCACGCGCATCGTCACCTTGTCCTTTGCGGTGCTCGTCTATTCCGTAGTCCTGTTTGAGTTGCAAATATTAGCAATGAACCAGATATCAAATACCAGTGCTACTACGAGCTCTAGTAAGGTACACATCAATAACATGTATATCACATATACCTTTGTTCACCTTGCCATCCTTCTTATCCGCCAAATACTTGGGGCAGTTCCGCTTCGATGTCGATCTGCTTGCGGTAAAAACACTCGATTTCAGGCTTAGGTCCAGACTTGGGTTTCTTCTCTTGATCAGCAACTTTCTTGCTGTTCTTTTGAAGTTTCCTTCTTCTTTCCTTTGCCCTTTTCTTGAAACTAGTGGTCTTGTTGACCATCAACACTTGATGCTCTTTCTTGATTTCTACCTCCGCTGCTTTTAGCATTGCGAAGAGCTCGGAATTGTCTTAGTCATCCCTTGCATATTATAGTTCATCACGAAGCTCTTGTAGCTTGGTGGCGTGATTGGAGAATTTCATCAATGACACTATCATCCGGAAGATTAACTCCCAGCTGAATTAAGTGATTATTATACCCGGACATTTTGAGTATGTGCTCACCGATGTGAACTATTCTCCTCCATCTTGCAGCTATAGAACTTATTGGAGACTTCATATCTCTCAATCCGGGCATTTGCTTGAAATATTAACTTCAACTCTGGAACATCTCATATGCTCCATGACGTTCAAAACGTCGTTGAAGACCGGTTCTAAGCCGTAAAGCATGGCACACCGAACTATAGAGTAGTCATCAGCTTTGCTCGCCAGACGTTCACAACTTCGGCGTTGCTCTCAAAGCAGGCTCGGCACCCAGCGGTGCTTCCAGACGTAATTCTTCCATGCAGCAATGAGGATAATCCTCAAATTACGGACCCAGTCCGTGTAATTGCTACCATCATCTTTCAACTTTGCTTTCTCAAGGAACGCATTAAAATTCAACGGAACAACAGCACGAGCCATCTATCTACAAAGAAACATAGACAAGCAAAATACTATCGGTACTAAGTTCATGATAAATTTAAGTTCAATTAATCATATTAAAAACTCCCACTTAGACGGACATCTCTCTAGTCATCTAAGTGATTACGTGATCCAAATCAACTAAACCATGTCCGATCATCACGTGAGATGGAGTAGTTTCAATGGTGAACATCACTATGTTGATCATATCTACTATATGATTCACGCCGACCTTTCGGTCTCCGTGTTCGAGGCCATATCTGCATATGCTAGGCTCGTCAAGTTTAACTGAGTATTCTGCGTGTGCAAAACTGGCTTGCACCCGTTGTAGATGGACGTAGAACTTATCACACCGATCATCACGTGGTGTCCGGGTACTCTGAACTTTTAGCAACGGTGCATACTTAGGAGAACACTTCTTGATAATTTTAGTGAGAGATCATCTTATAATGCTACCGTCAATCAAAGCAAGATAAGATGCATAAAGGATAAACATCACATGCAATCAATATAAGTGATATGATATGGTCATCATCATCTTGTGCTTGTGATCTCCATCTCCGGCACCGCCATGATCACCATCGTCACCGGTAGCGACACCTTGATCTCCATCGTAGCATCGTTGTCGTCTCGCCAACTATTTCTTCTACGACTATCGCTCTCGCTTAGTGATAAAGTAAAGCAATTACATGGCGTTTGCATTTCATACAATAAAGCGACAACCATATGGCTCCTGCCAGTTGCCGATAACTCGGTTACAAAACATGATCATCTCATATAATAAAATATAGCATCACGTCTTGACCACATCACATCACAACATGCCCTGCAAAAACAAGTTAGACGTCCTCTACTTTGTTGTTGCAAGTTTTACGTGGCTGCTACGGGCTGAGCAAGAACCGTTCTTACCTACGCATCAAAACCACAACGATAGTTTGTCAAGTTGGTGCTGTTTTAACCTTCGCAAGGACCGGGCGTAGCCACACTCGGTTCAACTAAAGTGAGAGAGACAGACACCCGCCGGTCACCTTTAAGCAACTAGTGCTCGGAGCGGTGAAACCAGTCTCGCGTAAGCGTACGCGTAATGTCGGTCCGGGCCGCTTCATCTCACAATACCGCTGAACCAAACTATGACATGCTGGTAAGCAGTTGAAGGAAATATGCCCTAGAGGCAATAATAAAGTTATTATTTATTTCCTTATATCATGATAAATGTTTATTGTTCATGCTAGAAATGTATTAACCGGAAACATAATACATGTGTGAATACATAGACAAACAGAGTGTCACTAGTATGCCTCTACTAGACTAGCTTGTTAATCAAAGATGGTTGAGTTTCCTAACCATAGACAAAGGAGTTGTCATTTGATTAACAAGGTCACATCATTGGTTGAATGATCTGATTGACATGACCCATTCCATTAGCTTAGCACCCGATCGCTTAGTATGTTGCTATTGCTTTTATCCATGACTTATACATGTTCCTATAACTATGAGATTATGCAACTCCGCTTACGGAGGAACACTTTGGTACTACCAAACGTCACAACGAATCGGGTGATTATAAAGGAGTACTACAGGTGTCTCCAAAGGCGATGTTGGGTTGGCGTATTTCGAGATTAGGATTTGTCACTCCGATTGTCGGAGAGGTATCTCTGGGCCCTCTCGGTAATACACATCACTAAGCCTTGCAAGCATTACAACTAAAGAGTTAGCTGTGAGATGGTGTATTACGGAAACGAGTAAAGAGACTTGCGAAGAACGAGATTGAACTAGGTATTGATACCGACGATCGAATCTCGGGCAAGTAACATACCGATGACAAAGGGAACAACGTATGTTGTTATGCGGTCTGACCGATAAAGATCTTCGTAGAATATGTAGGAGCCAATATGGGCATCCAGGTCCCGCTATTGGTTATTGACCGGAGATGTGTCTCGGTCATGTCTACATTATTCTCGAACCGTAGGGTCCGCACGCTTAAGGTTTCGATGACGGTTATATTATGAGTTTGTGTATTTTGATGTACCGAAGGAGTTCGGAGTCCCGGATGTGATCACGGACATGACGAGGAGTCTCGAAATGATCGAGACATAAAGATTGATATATTGACGGGCTATATTCGGACACCGAAAGGTTCCGGAAGTTTCGGAGAAAACCGGAGTGCCGAGGGGTTACCGGAACCCCGGGAAGTAATGGGCCTTATTGGGCCAAGAGGGAGAGAGAGGGCTGCACCAGGAGGTGGCGCCCCCCATGGGGAGTCCGACTGGACAAGGAGGGGGGCAGCCCCTTCCCTCTCCCTCTCCTCTCTTTCCTTCCCCTTCCTTCTTCCTAGTAGGACTAGGAAAGGGAGTCCTACTCCCACTAGGAGGAGGACTCCCCCTCCCTTGGCGTGCCTCCTAGGGCGGGCCGCCCTCCCCTTGCTCCTTTATATCTGCGGGGCAGGGGGCACCCTAGAACACACAAGTTGATCCTTGAGATCGCTCCTTAGCCGTGTCGGTGCCCCCTCCACCATATTCCACCTCGGTCATATTGTAGCAGTGCTTAGCGAAGCCCTGCGTCCGGTAAAACATCAAGATCGTCACCACGCCGTCGTCTTGACGGAACTCTCTCTCCCGGAGCTTTGCTGGATCGAGTCCGAGGAGCGCCACCGAGCTGAACGTGTGCCAAGAACTTCGGAGGTGCCGAGTAACGCGCTGGGATCGGTTGGATCGCGAGGAGAACGTCGACTACTTCCTCTACGCTGTGATCGCTTCCGCCGGTCTCACGAGGGTACGAGACAACACTCTCCCCTCTCGTTGCTATGCATCACCATGATCTTGCGTGTGCGTGGGAAATTTTTGAAATTACTACGTTACCCAACAAAGGCATCCGAGCCTAGGTTTTCATGGTTTGATGTTTTGCACGAGTAGAACACAAGTGAGTTGTGGGCGATACAAGTCATACTGCCTACCAGCATGTCATACTTTGGTTCAGCGGTATTGTGAGATGAAGCGGCCGGACCGACATTACAGCGTGACGCTTACGCGAGACTGGTTTCACCGCTACGAGCACTCGTGCTTAAAGGTGGCTGGCGGGTGTCTGTCTCTCTCACTTTAGTTGAACCGAGTGTGGCTACGCCCGGTCCTTGAGAAGGTTAAAACGGAGTCTATTTGACGAAGTATCGTTGTGGTTTTGATGCGTAGGTGAGATTGGTTCTTGCTTAAGCCCGTAGCAGCCACGTAAAATTTGCAACAACAAAGTAGAGGACGTCTAACTTGTTTTTGCAGGGCATGTTGTGATGTGATATGGTCAAGACATGATGCTATATTTTATTGTATGAGATGATCATGTTTTGTAACCGAAGTTATCGGCAACTGGCTGGAGCCATATGGTTGTCGCTTTATTGTATGAAATGCAAACGCCCTGTAATTGCTTTACTTTATCACTAAGCGGTAGCGATAGTCGTAGAAGCAATAGATGGCGTAAACGACAACGATGCTACGATGGAGATCAAGGTGTCGCGCCGGTGACGATGGTGATCACGACGGTGCTTCGGAGATGGAGATCACAAGCACAAGATGATGATGGCCATATCATATCACTTATATTGATTGCATGTGATGTTTATCTTTTATGCATCTTATTTTGCTTTGATTGACGGTAGCATTTTAAGATGATCTCTCACTAAAATTATCAAGTAGTGTTCTCCCTGAGTATGCACCGTTGCCAAAGTTCGTCGTGCCGAGACACCACGTGATGATCGGGTGTGATAAGCTCTACGTCCATCTACAACGGGTGCAAGCCAGTTTTGCACACGCAGAATACTCAGGTTATACTTGACGAGCCTAGCATATGCAGATATGGCCTCGGAACACGGAGACCGAAAGGTCGAGCGTGAATCATATAGTAGATATGATCAACATAAGATGTTCACCATTGAAAACTACTCCATCTCACGTGATGATCGGTTATGGTTTAGTTGATTTGGATCACGTGATCACTTAGATGACTAGAGAGATGTCTGTCTAAGTGGGAGTTCTTAAGTAATATGATTAATTGAACTTAAATTTATCATGAACTTAGTACCTGATAGTATCTTGCTTGTCTATGTCTGTTTATAGATAGATGGCTCGTGTTGTTGTTCCGTTGAATTTTAATGCGTTCCTTGAGAAAGCAAAGTTGAAAGATGATGGTAGCAATTACGGACTGGGTCCGTAACTCGAGGATTATCCTCATTGCTGCACGTAAGAGTTACGTCCCGGATGCACCACTAGGTGCCAGCCTGCTTCGATGCAACCGACGACGTTAAGAACGTCTGGCGAGCAAAGTCGATGACTACTCTATAGTTCAGGTGCCATGCTTTACGGCTTAGAACCGGGTCTTCAACGACGTTTTGAACGTCATGGAGCATATGAGATGTTCCAGGAGTTGAAGTTGATATTTCAAAAGAATGCCCGGATTGAGAGATATGAAGTCTCCAATAAGTTCTATAGCTGCAAGATGGAAGAGAATGGGTCTGTCGGTGAGCACATACTCGTAATGTCCGGTATTACAATCACTTGACTCAACCGGGAGTTGATCTTCCGGATGATTGTGTCATTGATGAAATTCTTCAATCACCGCCACCAAGCTACAAAGGCTTCGTGATGAACTATAATATGCAAGGGTTAGTAAAGACTATGCCAGAGCTCTTCGCAATGCTAAAGGCTGCGGAGGTAGAAATCAAGAAGGAGCATCAAGTGTTGATGGTCAATAAGACCACTAGTTTCAAGAAGAAAGGCAAAGGGAAGAAGAAGGGGAACTTCAAGAAGAACAGCAAACAAGTTGCTGCTCAAGAGAAGAAACCCAAGTCTGGACCTAAACCTGAAACTGAGTGCTTCTCTTTAAGCGAGCGGTCGTCATTGGAAGCGGAACTGCCCCAAGTATTTGGCGGATAAGAAGGATGGCAAGGTGAACAAAGGTATATGTGATATACATGTTATTGATGTGTACCTTACCAGAGCTCGCAGTAGCACCTGGGTATTTGATACTGGTTCTGTTGCTAATATTTGCAACTCGAAACAGGGACTACGGATTAAGCGAACACTGGCAAAGGACGAGGTGACGATGCGCGTGGGAAATGGTTCCAAAGTCGATGTGATCGCAGTCGGCACGCTACCTCTACATCTACCTTCGGGATTAGTTTTAGACCTAAATAATTGTTATTTGGTGCCGCGTTGAGCATGAACATTATATCTGGATCTTGTTTGATGCGAGACGGTTATTCATTTAAATCGAGAATAATGGTTGTTCTATTTATATGAATAATATCTTTTATGGTCATGCACCCTTGAAGAGTGGTCTATTTTAATGAATCTCGATAGTAGTGATACACATATTCATAATGTTGAAACCAAAAGATGCAGAGTTGATAATGATAGTGCAACTTATTTGTGGCACTGCCGTTTAGGTCATATCGGTATAAAGCGCATGAAGAAACTCCATACTGATGGACTTTTGGAGTCACTTGATTATGAATCACTTGGCACTTGCGAACCGTGCCTCATGGGCAAGATGACTAAAACCCGTTCTCGGTACTATGGAGAGAGCAACAGATTTGTTGGAAATCATACATACAGATGTATGTGGTCCAATGAATGTTGAGGCTCGTGGCAGATATCGTTATTTTCTCACCTTCACAGATGATTTAAGCAGATATGGGTATATCTACTTAATGAAACATAAGTCTGAAACATTTGAAAAGTTCAAAGAATTTCAGAGTGAAGATGAAAATCATCGTAATAAGAAAATAAAGTTTCTACGATCTGATCGTGGAGGCGAATATTTGAGTTATGAGTTTGGTCTACATTTGAAACAATGCGGAATAGTTTACGCAACTCACGCCACCCGAACACCACAGCGCAATGGTGTGTCCGAACGTCAGAATCGCACTTTACTAGATATGGTGCGATCTATGATGTCTCTTACAGATTTACCGCTATCGCTTTGGGGTTATGCTCTTGAGACGGCCGCATTCACGCTGAATAGAACACCGTCAAAATCCGTTGAGACGACACCTTATGAACTATGGTTTAGCAAGAAACCAAAGTTGTCGTTTCTTAAAGTTTGGGGATGCGATGCTTATGTGAAAAGCTTCAACCTGATAAGCTCAAACCTAAATCGAGAAATGTGTCTTCATAGGATACCCAAAGGAGACAGTTGGGTACACCTTCTATCACAGATCCGAAGGCAAGACATTTGTTGCTAAGAATGGATCCTTTCTAGAGAAGGAGTTTCTCTCGAAAGAAGTGAGTGGGAGGAAAGTAGAACTTGATGAGGTAATCTGTACCTTCTCCCTTATTTGAAAGTAGTTTATCACGAAACTAGTTTCTGCGACATCTACACCAAATAGTGAGGAAGTTGATGATGTTGATCATGAAACTTCAGATCAAGTTACTACGTAACCTCGTAGATCAACCAGAATAAGATCCGCACTGAGTGGTACGGTAATCCTGTTCGGAAGTCATGCTACTAGATCATGATGAACCTACGAACTATGAAGAAGCGATGGTGAGCCCAGATTCCATAAAATGGCTTGAGGCCATGAAATCTGAGATGGGATCCATGTATGAAAGCAAAGTGTAGACTTTGGTTGACTTGCCCGAGGGTCGGCAAGCAATAGAAAACAAGTGGATCTTCAAGAAGAAGACCGACGACGACGGTAATATTATCGTCTATAAAGCTCGACTTGTCGCAAAGGGTTTTCGACAAGTTCAAGGGATTGACTACGATGAGACCTTCTCACCCGTGGCGATGCTTAAGTCTGTTCAATCATGTTAGCAATTGCCGATTTTATGATTATGAAATTTGGCAAATGGATGTAAAGACTGCATTCTGAATGGATTTACGGAAGAAGAGTTGTATATGATGCAACCAGAAGGTTTTATCGATCCAAAGGGAGCTAACAAAGTGTGCAAGCTCCAGCGATCCATTTATGGACTGGTGCAAGCATCTCGGAGTTGGAATAAACGCTTTGATAATGTGATCAAAGCATTTGGGTTTATACAGACTTTTGGAGAAGCCTGTATTTACAAGAAAGTGAGTGGAGCTCAGAGCATTTCGATATTATATGTAGATGACATATTACTAATCGGAAATGATATAGAATTTCTGAATAGCATAAAGGGATACTTGAACAAGAGTTTTTCGATGAAGGACCTCGGTGAAGCTGCTTACATATTGGGCATCAAAATCTATAGAGATAGATCAAGACGCTTAATTGACTTTCACAAAGCACATACCTTGACAAGATTTTGAAGAAGTTCAAAATGGATCAAGCGAAGAAAGGGTTCTTGCTGTGTTACAAGGTGTGAAGTTGAGTAAGACTCAATGCCCGACCACCGCAGAAGATAGAGAGAAATGAAAGATGTTCCCTATGCCTCAGCCATAGGCTCTATCATGTATGCAATGATGTGTACCAGACCTGATGTGTGCCTTGCTATAAGCTTAGCAGGAGGTACCAAAGTAATCCAGAGTGGATCATTTGGACAGCGGTCAAGAACATCCTGAAGTACCGAAAAGGAGTAAGGATATGTTTCTCGATATGGAGGTGACAAAGAGCTCATCGTAAATGGTTACGTTGATGCAAGCTTTGACACTGATCCGAGACGATTCTAAATCGCAAACCGGATCGTATTTACACTAAACGGAGGAGCTGTCGGTTGGTGCAGTTCTAAACAAAGTGTCGTGGCGGGATCTACATGTGAAGCGGAATACATAGCAGCTTCGAAGCAGCTAATGAAGGAGTCGGATGAAGGAGTTCATATCCGATCTAGGTGTCTTACCTAGTGCATCGGGTCCAATGAAAATCTTTTGTGACAATATCGGAGCAATTGCTTTGGCAAAGGAATCCAGATTTCACAAGAGAACCAAACACATCAAGAGACGCTTCAATTCCATCCGGACTTAGTCGGTGGGAGACATAGAGATTTGCAAGATACATACGGATCTGAATGTAGCGCACCGCTGACTAAGCCTCTTCCACGAGCAAAACATGATCAGCACCAAGACTCCATGGGTGTTAGAATCATTACTGTGTATTCTAGATTATTGACTCTAGTGCAAGTGGGAGATGAAGGAAATATGCCCTAGAGGCAATAATAAAGTTATTATTTATTTCCTTATATCATGATAAATGTTTATTGTTCATGCTAGAAATGTATTAACCGAAACATAATACATGTGTGAATACATAGACAAGCAGTGTCACTAGTATGCCTCTACTAGACTAGCTTGTTAATCAAAGATGGTTGAGTTTCCTAACCATAGACAAAGGAGTTGTCATTTGATTAACAAGGTCACATCATTGGTTGAATGATCTGATTGACATGACCCATTCCATTAGCTTAGCACCCGATCGTTTAGTATGTTGCTATTGCTTTTATCCATGACTTATACATGTTCCTATAACTATGAGATTATGCAACTCCGTTTACGGAGGAACACTTTGGTACTACCAAACGTCCTGGCGTAATCGGGTGATTATAAAGGAGTACTACAGGTGTCTCCAAAGGCAGATGTTGGGTTGGCGTATTTCGAGATTAGGATTTGTCACTCCGATTGTCGGAGAGGTATATCTGGGCCCTCTCGGTAATACACATCACTAAGCCTTGCAAGCATTACAACTAAAGAGTTAGCTGTGAGATGGTGTATTACGGAAACGAGTAAAGAGACTTGCTAGTAACGAGATTGAACTAGGTATTGGATACCGACGATCGAATCTCGGGCAAGTAACATACCGATGACAAAGGGAACAACGTATGTTGTTATGCGGTCTCGACCGATAAAGATCTTAGAGAATATGTAGGAGCCAATATGGGCATCCAGGTCCGCTATTGGTTATTGACCGGAGATGTGTCTCGGTCATGTCTACATTATTCTCGAACCGTAGGGTCCGTGACGCTTAAGGTTTCGATGACGGTTATATTATGAGTTTGTGTATTTTGATGTACCAAGGAGTTCGAGTCCCGGATGTGATCACGGACATGACGAGGAGTCTCGAAATGATCGAGACATAAAGATTGATATATTGACGGCTATATTTGGACACCGAAAGGTTCCTAAGTTTCGGAGAAAACCGGAGTGCCGAGGGGTTACTGAACCCCACAGGAAGTAATGGGCCTTATTGGGCCAAGAGGGGAGAGAGGGCTGCACCAGGAGGTGGCGCCCCCCCATGGGGAGTCCGACTGGACAAGGAGGGGGGCCCCCTTCCCTCTCCTCTCCTCTCTTCCTTCCCCTTCCTTCTTCCTAGTAGGACTAGGAAAGGAGTCCTACTCCCACTAGGAGGAGGACTCCCCCTCCTGGCGCTGCGCTCCTAGGGCCGGCCGGCCCTCCCCTTGCTCCTTTATATCACGAGGGCAGGGGGCACCCTAGAACACACAAGTTGATCCTTGAGATCGTTCCTTAGCCGTGTGCGGTGCCCCCTCCACCATATTCCACCTCGGTCATATTGTAGCAGTGCTTAGGCGAAGCCTGCGTCGATAAAACATCAAGATCGTCCTGCGCCGTCGTCTTGTGGAACTCTCTCTCCGGAGCTTTGCTGGATCGAGTCCGAGGAGCGTCACCGAGCTGAGCGTGTGCCAAGAACTCGGAGGTGCCGAGTAACGCCTGGGATCGGTTGGATCGCGAGGAGAACGTATGACTACTTCCTCTACGCCAGATCGCTGCTTGGTCTCACGAGGGCGTGAGACAACACTCTCCCCTCTCGTTGCTATGCATCACCATGATCTTGCGTGTGTGTAGGAATTTTTTTGAAATTACTACGTTACCCAACAGCAGTATGACTTATATCGCCCACAACTCACTTGTGTTCTACTCGTGCAAATGACATCAACGCATAAAACCAGGCTCGGATGCCATTTGTTGGGGAACGAGTAATTTCAAAAATTTCCTACGCACACGCAAGACCATGGTGATGGCATAGCAACGAGAGGGAGAGTGTCCGCCCACGCACTCGTGAGACCGAAAGCGAAGCGTTATAACAACGCTGTTGATGTAGTCGTGCGCCTTCACGATCCGACCGATCCAAGCACCGAACGACGGCACCTCCGAGTTCTGCACACGCTCAGCTCGATGACGATCCCCTGACTCCGATCCAGCAAAGTGTCGAGATGAGTTCCACAAGACGACGGCGCAGGACGATGATGATGCTCCATCGACGCAGGGCTTCGCCTAAGCTCCGCGACGATATGACTTCTCCGGCGCAGGGCTTCGCTTAAGCTCCGCGACGATATGACCGAAGTGGAATATGGTGGAGGGGGCACCGACACGGCTAAGGAACGATCCGTAGATCAACTTGTGTGTCATGGGGTGCCCCTGCCCCGTGATATAAAGGAGCCAAGGGGAGGGGC
This sequence comes from Aegilops longissima, assembly GCA_021605205.1. Taxonomy (NCBI): domain Eukaryota; kingdom Viridiplantae; phylum Streptophyta; class Magnoliopsida; order Poales; family Poaceae; genus Aegilops; species Aegilops longissima. The sequence goes on along the minus strand of CM038677.1, from coordinate 148,645,557 downwards.
CGGCCGCCAAGGAGGCGCTGCCATTGAGTCCTACTCCTCCGGGAGTAGGATTCCCCCAATCCTAGTTGGAATAGGATTCACCGGAGGGGAAAGAGAGAGGGGCGGCCCACCTTTCCTAGTCCTAGTAGGACTAGGGGAAGGGGAGGCGCCACCACCTAGGGCTGGCCCTTTCTCCTTTCCACCAAGGCCCACTATGGCCCATATAGTTCCCGGGGTTCCGTAACCTCCCGGTATTCTCGAAATTTCGATTTCACTCGGAACATTTTCGATGTCCAAATGTAGGCTTCCAATATATCAATCTTTATGTCTCGACCATTTCGAGACTCCTCGTCATGTCCGTGATCACATCCGGACTCGAACTTCCTTCGTACATCAATACTTATAAACTCATAATGAACTGTCATCAAACGTTAGCGTGCGGACCCTACGGGTTCGAGAACTATGTAGACATGACCTAGAACCATTCTCGGTCAATAACCAATAGCGGAACCTGGATGCCCATATTGGTTCCTACATATTCTACTAAGATCTTTATCGGTCAAACCGCATAACGATATATCGCTGTTCCTTTTGTCATCGGTATGTTACTTACCCGAGATTCGATCGTCGGTATCCAATACCTAGTTCAATCTCGCTACCGTAAGTCTCTTTACTCGCTCCGTAATACATCATCTCACAACTAACTCATTAGTTGCAATGCTTGCAAGGCTTATGTGATGTGTATTACCGAGAAGGCCCAGAGATACCTCTCCGACAATCGGAGTGACAAAACCTAATCTCGATTCATGCCAACTCAACATATACTTTTGGAGACACCTGAGAGTACCTTTATAATCACCCAGCTTACGCTAGACGCTTTGGTAGCACACAAAGTGTTCCTCCGATAAACGGAGTTGCATAATCTCATAGTTTCAGAACTTTGTATAAGTCATGAAGAAAGCATAAGCAACATACTAAAAGATCAAGTGCTAAGTTAACGAAATGGGTCATGTCAATCACATCATTCTCCTAATGATGTGATCCCATTAATCAAATGACAACACATGTCTATGGTTAGGAAACATAACCATCTTCGATCAATGAGCTAGTCTTGTAGAGGCATACTAGTGACTATCTGTTTGTCTATGTATTCACACATGTATTATGTTTCCGGTTAATACAATTCTAGCATGAATAATAAACATTTATCATGATATAAGGAAATAAATAATAACTTTATTATTGCCTCTAGGGCATATTTCCTTCAGTCTGGTTAATGGCGCACGGAGCCCGTGGGAGGGGCCGGCCGACTCTCGGAGGCCGACTCCCAGCGGGTCCGTCTTGGGCCGCTCTCGCCGTCTTCTGCACTCCCGCCGACAGGCGGGTCCTGCCGTCTTCGGGTCGTACAGACAGGCCGTCGTGGGTACAGGGATATGCCCATTGTGGTGGACGTCGAGGCAGCATGGCAACAATGCCACGGACGGAGATCTCTGTCAAGACGTCGCTCGTGGCCATGCTCATCCTTTATGAACGGGGCAGGATGGGCTGCGGCGGCCTCATCCCTCCCGTCCGTAGTCGCACAGGCAGGAGGCGGTTGAGTCGCGGGCCGACTCCCGTGAGCCGGCTTCTCCGAAGTCGCTGGCTGGGAGTCGGCTTATCTTGAGGCCGCCTCGACTCGGCTGGGAGGCGATCGGCGGCTCTGCCGCCGACTCTCAGAAGGCGGCTCTTCGTCTTGGGGTCTTGAGGGGTGCAGTCTGCCCCGATGTTTTGAAAGGTCCAGGTGCTCGGGTTCGCCTACCCGTGGCCCATTACTCCGAAAAAATGGAGCATGACTAAACTATATGATTTTGTAGGGATAAGCTCTCTTTGGCCATGTTATTTTGAGATGACATAATTGCTTAGTTAGTATGCTAGAAGTATTATTATTTTTATGTCAATATTGAACTTTTGTCTTGAATCTTTCGGATCTGAATATTCATACCACAATTAAGAAAAATTACATTGAAATTATACCAAGTAGCATTCCACATCAAAAATTATCTTTTTTATCATTTACCTATTCGAGGACGAGCAGGAATTAAGCTTGGGGATGCTTGATACGTCTCCAACGTATCTAAATTTTTTGATTGCTCCATGCTATATTATCTTCTGTTTTGGACATTATTGGGCTTTATTATTCACTGTTAATATTATTTGTGGGACTAACCTATTAACCGCCCAGCCCAAAATTGCTATTTTTTTGCCTATTTTAGAGTTCCGCAAAAAAGGAATATCAATCAGAGTCCAAACGGAATGAAACCTTCGGGAACGTGATTTTTGGAACGAACATGATCCAGGAGACTTGGACCCTAAGTCAAGGAAGCTTCGAGGAAGCCACGAGGTAGGGGGGCACGCCCTCCACCCTCGTGGCCCCCCTGTTGCTCCACCGACGTACTCCTTCCTCCTATATATACCTCGCACTTCCCCAACGATCGACACGGAGTCAAAACCTAATTCCACCGCCGCAACCTTCTGCATCCACGAGATCCCATCTTGGGGCGTGTTCCGAGTTCACCGGGAAGGGAATCGATCACGGAGGGCTTCTACATCAACACCATAGCCTCTCCGATGAAGTGTGAGTAGTTTACCTCAGACCTTCGGGTCCATAGTTATTAGCTAGATGGCTTCGTCTCTCTTTTTGGATCTCAATACAAAGTTCTCCCCCTCTCTCGTGGAGATCTATTCGATGTAATCTTCTTTTGCGGTGTGTTTGTTGAGACCGATGAATTTTGGGTTTATGATCAAGATTATCTATGAACAATATTTGAATCTTCTCTGAATTCTTTTATGTATGACTGGTTATCTTTGCAAGTCTCTTCGAATTATCAGTTTGGTTTGGCCTACTAGATTGATCTTTCTTGCAATAGGAGAAGTGCTTAGCTTTGGGTTCAATCTTGCGGTGTCCTTTCCCAGTGACAATAGGGGCAGCAAGGCACGTATTGTATTGTTGCCATCGAGGATAACAAGATGAGGTTTTTATCATATTGCATGAATTTATCCCTCTACATCATGTCATCTTGCTTAAGGCGTTACTCTGTTCTTATGAACTTAATACTCTAGATGCATGCTGGATAGCGGTCGATGTGTGGAGTAATAGTGGTAGATGCAGGCAGGAGTCGGTCTACTTGTCTCGGACGTGATGCCTATATACATGATCATACCTAGATATTCTCATAACTATGCTCAATTCTGTCAATTGCTCAACAAGAATTGCTCACCCACAAGAAAATACTTATGCTCTTGAGAGAAGCCACTAGTGAAACCTATGGCCCCGGTCTATCTTCATCATATTAATCTTCCAACACTTAGTTATTTCCTTTGATTTTTTACTTTGCTTTTATTTTACTTTGCATCTTTATCATAAAAATACCAAAAATATAATCCTATCATATCTATCAGATCTCACTCTCGTAAGTGGCCGTGTAGGGATTGACAACCCCTTATCGTGTTGGTTGCGAGGATTTATTTGTTTTGTGTAGGTGTGAGGGACTCGCGCGTAGCCTCCTACTGGATTGATACCTTGGTTCTCAAAAACTGAGGGAAATACTTATGCTACTTTGCTGCATCACCCTTTCCTCTTCAAGGGAAAACCAACGCAGTGCTCAAGAGGTAGCAGTACACAAAGGAGACTGCAGCACACCCACACTTCTTAGTCGAGCAAGTTCAGCAATTAAACAGAGCTAGCTGGCCTAATCATTACTCTAACAAATTAAAGACCTACGCTCTTAATTAAACAAAACAAAGAGTACTACTACGGCTGGTGCTCGTCGATCTCCGCCGACTCCTCCATGTCCAGCTCGCGCCCGACGCTCTCCTGGGGAAGGGGCTCCATGCCATCCATCGCACCATACTCGGCAAGCATCTCGCCATCCGCGTCCGCCATCTCTTTGGAAAAGGCCGCCACGAGCTGGGCGTGGGCGGCCACCATTTTGGCTTGGACGGGCTCCGCGGTCGCAGGGTATGCGGCAGAGGAACGAACGGCTGCTCGAATGCTCTCGACGATTGCCAACTCTTCGGCCGTGGGTTACGACCGTTGTCGGAGAAGCTTCGTTCGATTTGCGCGGTGACCGCCACGAGCTGGGCATGGGCGGCCTTGACATGGTCGTGGGCGGCCTCCATCAGGGCTAAGGCCGCCGCTGCGAAACGGACAACTGTTGTGCCGTGTCAGTGTACAAAAGTAGGGGCACACCTTTGTACCCCTTTACTTGTGCACAGGCAGTCGTATTCGCGCGCCACAGCCACACTAAGCAGGGCAGAGGAGGGAAGCCGAAGCATAAGATGGCCAAGGCAACGCCAAGACCAAATATATCAAAGAGCGAGAGGGCGAGGTGGACTCCCCCAGCAAGATCCTTGCCAGGGCAGGCCTCCACAACCTCGGCAAGAACCTTGCTGGGGCAACTTGCCCAAACACCAACAGAGCGAGCCTCCCTTGAGCCCATGGGTTCCAACCCAACCAACTACGATTGGACCAGGGCTCGGGAGCCACCTCTGTGGTAGCATCAGATCTTTGTCAAGACCATAGTGATATGAGATCAGATGAGAACCAGAAGACGGCGACCCTCGGCGGGATCCTTGCTGAGGACATCCACAAGACCCCCGGCAAGCGCCTTGCCGGGGACGATTGCAACACCACGACAAGACCCTTGCCGGTCCCCCGGTAAGGCCCTTGCCTAGGGCGTTAGCGGGGCCACGGCCAGGCCCGCGTTGACCAAGGCTCCACCACCGTCCCCAAGCAGCTGCAAGATCAACCAGCTGGGCAGGCACCTGCGTGGCGACGGGCGGCCTCTACTCCAACTCAGCAAGCACCTGCGTGGTAGCATGCATATCTTCGTGAAGACCCTACCACCGCGCCACCTCAGCTGCCTGCCTGCCTACATAGCACCGCATGCATCGCTGGACGGGGCGCGTGTTGAAGCAAAGAGGAGCGGCGACGGATGGGACGGGCCTCGCTCCCGTCCCCGATAAAGCTAGGGGACACCTAAGCGACGCATTAAATGCGTCTTGTCCTATAATACGGGCGATAAAATCATAGTACTGTAGGCCTTTCCACCTCCCGTGTGCCACTGTGGCAGCCCCTTTCGACTATAAAAGGAGGCCCATGGCGTACTGGAGAGGGATTCGGCTCAACGACACAGCCACCATAGCTAGTTCGAGAGCTCAGGAACACTCAATACATCCACCAAAGCAGGACTAGGGTTTTATGCATCCTCGCGGCCCGAACCTGGGTAAACGATCCTTGTGCTGACTGTTAATCCTGCTCTTCTCACAACACCGTGCTCCGGCAACCGTAGTAGGGATTCTTGTGATCCCATAGGTGTCGTTTCCCACCTACATGCCACTCTCGCCAGTTGCTATCCCCGAGGCAGATGTTGCTGCCGCCACCTGAGAAGCAACATCGGCCGTTTCGGCTGCCTTGGCCGCCCGGTCGCAGATTGTGGCCACACTCATGCACTTTGTTGGCACGCGCATGGCGGCTGCGGCCCTGCTCTCTGATACGTCTCCGTCGTATCTACAATTTTTGATTGTTCCATGCCAATATTCTACAACTTTTATATACTTTTGGCAACTTTTTATACTATTTTTTGGGACTAACATATTGATCCAGTGCCCAGTGCCAATTCCTGTTTGTTGCATGTTTTATGTTTAGCAGAAACCCAATATCAAACAGAGTCCAAACGGGATAAAAACGGACGGAGAATTATTTTGGAATATTTGTGATTTTTGGGAGGAAGAATCAACGCGAGACGATGGCCGAGGTGGCCACGAGATAGGGCCACGCCACCCCTCCAAGGGGGCGCCCCCCTATCTCGTGGGCCACCCGTAAGGCGGTTGATGCCCTTCTTTGGCCGCAAGAAAGCCAATTTTGGAAAGCGATCTCATGCGAAGGTTTCAGGCCAATCGAGTTACGGATCTCCATATATACACAAACGGTGAAACAGAGCCGGGATGTAACGCAAAACAGAGATAGATCCAATCTCGGAGGGGCTCTCGCCCCTCCCAAGCCATGGGAGCCAAGGACCAGAGGGGAAACCCTTCTCCCATCTAGGGAGAAGGTCAAGGAAGAAGAAGAAGAAGGGGGGCTCTCTCCCCCTTGCTTCCGGTGGCGCCGGAGCGGCTGCCGGGGGCCATCATCATCACCGCGATCTTCACCAACACCGTTGTCATCTTCACCAACATCTCCATCACCTTCCCCCCTCTATATTCAGCGGTCCACTCTCCCGCAACCCGCTATATCCTCTACTTGAACATGGTGCTTTATGCTTCATATTATTATCCAATGATGTGTTGCCATCTTATGATGTCTGAGTAGATTTTCGTTGTCCTATCGGTGATTGATGAATTGCTACGATTGGTTTGAGTTGCATGTTTTATTATTGGTGCTGTCCTATGGTGCCCTCCGTGTCGCGCAAGCGTGAGGGATTCCCGCTATAGGGTTTGCAATATGTTTATGATTTGCTTATGGTGGGTTGCGTGAGTGACAGAAACACAAACCCGAGTAAGTAGGTTGTTTGTGTATGGGATAAAAGGGGACTTGATGCTTTAATGCTATGGTTGGGTTTTACCTTAATGAATCTTTAGTAGTTGCGGATGCTTGTTAGAGTTCCAATCATAAGTGCATAGAATTCCAAGTAAGGAATGATATGTTAGCTTATGCCTCTCCCTCAAATAGAATTGCAATAGTGATTACCGGTCTAGTAACATAGTCAATTGCTTAGGGGCAATTCCACACCTACTATCACCATTTTTCCACACTCGCTATATTTACTTTATTGCTTCTTTATCTAAACAGCCCCTAGTTTTATTTACGCGCTCTTTACTTTCTTGCAAGCCTATCCTTTCACACCTACAAAGTACTTCTAGTTTCATACTTGTTCTAGGTAAAGCGAACGTCAAGCGTGCGTAGAGTTGTACCGGTGGTCGATAGAACTTGAGGGAATATTTATTCTACCTTTAGCTCCTCGTTGGGTTCGACACTCTTACTTAGCGAAAGCTGTTGCGATCCCCTATACTTGTGGGTTATCAAGACCTTTTTCTGGCGCCGTTGCCGGGGAGTCATAGCGTGGGGTGAATATTCTCGTATGTGCTTGTTTGCTTTATCACTAAAGTAATTTTTATTTGTTGTTCTTAGTTTTTTTCTATCTTTAGGTATGTGTAGGAAACGCAAAATACCAAAAAATTAGTTGTACCTACTGCTCCAATTGTTGAAGAACCACTCAAAATTTATCACACTACTAAAGCTTTTTACTTGGATCATCTTCGATCCCTTTGTGCTCGTGCTAAAACCCCAACTAGCTTAGTTGAGGGAAAATCTTTAGATGAGCATGCTTGTTATGTGCGACACCGTATATCTGAAAAAGGGGAACTATTATGGGTCAAATTCAACGTTTGCAATGCTATGCTTGGAATTTATGTGAAATTTATGATGTTACTTGTTGTTCTGAAAACCCTAAGAAACACCTTACCTACCAATGTGAGTTTATTGATAATGGAATCGTATCTTCATATGCTAAGGGTGTTTATAATTACTATGATGTTCAACAAATTGAAGAATTTGTTGCTTTTAAGGGTGCTTTTGAAATTGCTTCTTTGATTGAAAAGTATGATGCTACTCTTTACAAATCTGAAAGTTTTGCCATACTTGAATATTGTTATGATAATTATGCTTCTAATGCCAATGTTAAACCATATATTGAGAAATTTTCCGCTGTCCAAGAGGAGACAAATATTTTGCAGGAAGCTATGGAAGAAGAAATTGATGAAACAGTGAGCTCATTGGATGAAAAAGATGATGAGGAGAGCGAAGAACCAAAGGTGGAAGAGCGGATTAGCTACCCGTGCCCACCTTCTAATGAGATTAACCCTCCAACTCATACATTATTTAATTCCCCTTCGTGCTTACCGAAGGATGATTGCTATGATCCCTTAAATTTGTTTGAAATACCCTTTTTGATGATGCTTGCTATGCTTGTGGCCAAGATGCCAATATGAATTATGCTTATGGAGATGAACTTTCTACAGTTCCTTATGTTAAACATGAGATTGTTGCTATAGCACCCACGTATGATAGTCCTATTATCTTTTTGAATTCTCCCGACTACACTATATTAGAGAAATTTGCGCTTAGTAAGGATTATATTGATGGGTTGCCTTTTACCATTGCACATGATAATTTTGATGAATGTAATATGCATGTGCTTGCTGCTCCTACTTGCAATTATTATGAGAGAGGTACTATTTCTCCACCTCTCTATGTTTCCAACACGATAGAATTGCAAGAAACTGCTTATACTATGCATTGGCCTTTACTATGTGTGCATGAATTATTATTTTATGACATGCTGATGCATAGGAAGAGAGTTAGACTTCGCCATTACATGATATATGTTACTTTGTGCTCAGTACTAAATTACAAATCATTGCTAATTAAAATTGGCTTTGATATACCTTGGGATCCGGGTGGGTTCATTACTTGAGCACTAAATGCCTAGCTTAATGGCTTTAAAGAAAGCGCCACCAGGGAGACAACCCGGAAGTTTTAGAGAGTCATTTATTTCTGTTGAGTGATTTCATATAGTTTAAAAACAAAAAAATAAAGAGGGGAACCTAAAAACTTTTCAAAGAGGAAAGTGAAAGTAAGAAAGACAAGCATCGTTGAAGTGGGAGAGCTCCTTGAACTTTGTTCATGCTCACGGCAACTTTGTGAATCTTGATTACAGAAACTTTTCAACAAAAATAATTATCCCCTTGTACAATTCCGTTGTATTATAAAAATAATGTGCCAAGGTTTGTCTTTAGGATGTTTACAATGCTTGTTGGTTTGTGCGGTGCAGGACAGAAACTTTGGCTGTAGTGCGCAAATTTTCTTTTTTTACTGGAAAGTCAAATGATTCTGATTCTTTTTGCACTGTCTTTCTGTACAAATTTTTTATTTTTCCTAATTTTGGCAGAATGTTTCAAGTACCAGAAGTATGGTGGATGTTCAGATTGCTACAGACTGTTCTGTTTTTGACAGATTTAGTTTTTGATGCATAGTTTGCTTGTTTTGATGAATCTATCAATTTATATTAGTGGATTAAGCCATGGAATAGTTATAATACATTAGACACAATGCAAAAACAAGATATGAATGGATTTGCAACAGTACTTAGAGTGGTGATTTGCTTTATTATACTAACGGATCTTACCGAATTTTCTGTTGAAGTTTTGTGTGGATGTAGTGTCTAATCGAGGATGTCTTGATATGAGGAAAAGGAAGAGAGGCAAGAGCTCAAGCTTGGGGATGCCCGAGGCACACCAAGTAAATATTCAAGGAGACTCAAGCGTCTAAGCTTGGGGATGCCCCGGAAGGCATCCCCTCTTTCTTCAACAAGTATCAGTATGTTTTCGAATTCGTTTCGTTCATGCATTATGTGCAAGTCTTGGAGCGTCTTTTGCATTTAGTTTTCATTTTTGTTTTATGCACCATGCTGGTATGAGATATTCCTTGGTTGATTTATAGAATGCTCATTGCACTTCACTTAGATCTTTTGAGTATGGCTTTTTAGAATGCTTCATGTTCTTCACTTATATCATTTGAAGTTTGGATTGCCTGTTTCTCTTTACATAGACAACCGCCATTTGTAGAATGCTCTTTTGCTTCACTTATAATTGTTAGAGCGTGGGCATATCTTTTGTAGAAAGAACTAAAACTCTCTTGCGTCACATATATCTATTTAGAGAGATGACAGGAACTGGTGAAAGTGCAATCATGCCCTTACATTATGTTTTTGTTGTTTATGACAATCTACATGTAGGGGACTAACAATGGCTGCCAAGTAGATTTCAGGTGTTGGTCCCCGGTTCGTCAAAATTGTGTGTGGATCAAGAGCATACGAAGTGAGTTCTCTCAAGGTTGAAGTGGTAAAATGATGTTTCATTTTATGTTTCTTGAGTTATAGGGATCCCGCACTATTAAGAGGGGATCAAAGGGGATAGTGCTAGATTTGTTCAAGTCGACATCTTCTATTTCTACTTCCTCACATCATATTCCAACATAGGCATATTTCACTCCTATCCAACAAAATTCCACTCATATCCTATATACCAAATAAATCCATAGCCAACTAGGTTCCCCAAAATATATGATCTAACCTTTGCATACTTTGCATCCTCCATTTTGGTTTATCTTGGTGGTTCTCTAAGTGAGGACCTAGAGCTTTTCCATAGCTTCAAAAGAGCCCAAGATCATCAAAATCGGAGTCCGGATGAGAAAGTTATGGATGTTTTACTTTTGGGGCGCTGCAGTTTTTGTTGGCCGGATATCGGACTTGGCCCGAAATCCGGCCGTAGATGTCCAGAACCGTGTGAAATGCTGGTTTGTCCTCCGGATGTCCGACGATCTTCCAGATGTCCGGGCTTTCCTTTTTCGCCGGATGTCCGGGCTTGACCCCCGGATGTCCGGCTCCTCTGTTTCCTACTCTGTTCTGCCCTGTTCTCCAAGTGGCTTGAAGGTCGGATGTCCGGCCTCCAGCCCGGATGTCCGGCCTGCCCGGTCACTTGCACTACAACGGGCATATTTGAGCACACACTATATATATTGCCTCTCCTCCCCACGAGAGAGGTTGACCATTCACTTTGAACAAACCCTAGAACACTTCTCACACTCTCTCTCATTTCTCCACACCAAATCTTAGATCCCCAAGGGATTTGAGAGCTTTGGAAAGAAGTTGTCCGATCAAGTGATAGATCCACTTCTCCTCCTTCTTTGCACCCATGGAATTCGTGATTTGAGCAAGTCTTGAGCAAATCCCCATCGATCTTGTTACTCTTGGAGGTTGGAGACTCCTAGGCGGTACGAGTCTTTCGGAGAGGAATCGACCTTTGTGATTACCCCCGGATAAGTTTGTGAGGGTTTGGAGACCACCCCAAGGTCTACCACTAGTGGTTGAGAAACGCCTTCGTGGTGTTGTCTCAAAGGGAGAATAGGGTGAGCCTTCGTGGCGTTGGTGTGCCTTCGTGGTAACATCCACCTCTCTAACGGTGACTAGGTTCCCTCCAAGGAAGTGAACATCGGCGTACATCCTCAACTCCCGGAGTTGCGGTTATTCCTAACCCTAACTCTATACTTGTGGTTACTTGTTTTGTTTGCACTTACTTACATCATATTGTGCTTGCTCACTTATATGCTTGTGTTACTTGCCTAGTACTTCGTACTTACTAGCAATTGTTAGGCTCACCTTCATATTCCGCACTATTGCCTAAAATTGCTAAGTAATAATTAAAATTTGTAATTGTACCTATTCACCCCCCCCCCCTCTAGGTCCATCTCGATCCTTTCAACTGGTCATTCACATGGTTAGTCATAAAACCCTACATAAAACTTGTAGATCGCTGAATATGATATGTTTGATTCCTTGCAATAGTTTTGCAATATAAAGGTGGTGATATTAGAGTCGTGCTAGTTGAGTAATTGTGAAATTGAGAAATACTTGTGTTGAGGTTTGCAAGTCCCGTAGCATGCACGTATGGTGAACCGTTATGTAATGAAGTCGGAGCATGAGGTGTTTATTGATTGTCTTCCTTATGAGTGGCGGTCGGGGACGAGCGATGGTCTTTTCCTACCAATCTATCTCCCTAGGAGCATGCGCGTAGTACTTTGTTTTGATGACTAATAGATTTTTGCAATAAGCATGTGAGTTCTTTATGACTAATGTTGACTCCATGGATTATACTCACTTTTACCTTTCCATCATTGCTAGCCTCTTCGGTACCGTGCATTGCCCTTTCTCACCTTGAGAGTTGGTGCAAACTTCGCCGGTGCATCCAAACCCGTGATACGATACGCTCTATCACACATAAGCCTCATTATATCTTCCTCAAAACAGCCACCATACCTACCTATCATGGCATTTCCATAGCCATTCCGAGATATATTGCCATGCAACTTCCATCATCATCATATACATGACTTGAGCATTTATTGTCATATTGCTTTGCATGATCGTAAGATAGCTAGCATGATGTTTTCATGGCTTGTCCGTTTTTTGATGTCATTGCTACGCTAGATCATTGCACATCCCGTACACATCACGGAGGCATTCATATAGAGTCATATCTTTGTTCTAGTATCGAGTTGTAATATCGAGTTGTAAGTAAATAAAAGTGTGATGATCATCATTATTAGAGCATTGCCCCATCCAAAAAAAAGAGAGGCCAAAGAAGCCTAAATAAAAAAAATGAGGCCAAAGAAACCCGCAAAAAAATAAAAAATAAATAAAAAAGGGGCAATGTTACTATCTCTTTCTCCACACTTGTGCTTCAAAGTAGCACCATGTTCTTCATATAGATTGTCTCTTATGTTGTCACCTTCATATACTAGTGGGAATTTTCATTATAGAACTTGGCTTGTATATTCCAACGATGGGCTTCCTCAAATGCCCTAGGTCTTCATGAGCAAGCAAGTTGGATGTCTTTTGTTGAGCTTTCATACACTTATAGCTCTTAGTGCATCCGTTGCATGGCAATCCCTACTCCTCGCATTGACATCAATTGATGGGCATCTCCATAGCCCGTTGATTAGCCGCGTTGATGTGAGACTTTCTCCTTTTTTGTCTTCTCCACATAACCCCCATCATCATATTCTATTCCACCTATAGTGCTATGTCCATGGCTCATGCTCATGTATTGCGTGAAAGTTGAAAAGGTTTTAGAAACGTCAAAAGTATGAAACAATTGCTTGGCTTGTCATCGGGGTTGTGCATGATGTGAATATTTTGTGTGGTGAAGATGGAGCATAGCTAGACCATATGATTTTGTAGGGATGAGCTTTCTTTGGCTATGTTATTTCAATAAGACATAATTGCTTGGTTGGTATGCTTGAAGTATTATTGTTTTTATGTCAAATGATAGACTATTGCTTTGAATCACTCGTGTCTTAATATTCATGCCATGATTATACATATGATCAAGATTTTGCTAGGTAGCATTCCACATCAAAAATTATCTTTTTCATCATTTACCTACTCAAGGACGAGCATGAATTAAGCTTGGGGATGCTGATACGTCTCCGTTGTATCTATAATTTTTGATTGTTCCATGCCAATATTCTACAACTTTTATATACTTTTGACAACTTTTTATACTATTTTTGGGACTAACATATTGATCCAGTGCCCAGTGCCTGTTTGTTGCATGTTTTATGTTCCGCAGAAACCCAATATCAAACAGAGTCCAAATGGGATAAAAACAGACAAAGAATTATTTTGGAATATTTGTGATTTTTGGGAGGAAGAATCAACGCGAGACGATGCCCGAGGTGGCCACGAGATAGGGCCACGCCACCCCTCCAGGGGGGGCGCCCCCTATCTCGTGGGCCACCCGTAAGGCGGTTGATGCCCTTCTTTGGCTGCAAGAAAGCTAATTTTTGGAAAACGATCTGGGCGAAGGTTTCAGGCCAATCGGAGTTACGGATCTCCATATATACACAAAACGGTGAAACAGAGCCGGGATGTAACGCAGAAACAGAGAGATAGATCCAATCTCGGAGGGGCTCTCGCCCCTCCCAAGCCATGGGAGCCAAGGACCAGAGGGGAAACCCTTCTCCCATCTAGGGAGGTCAAGGAAGAAGAAGAAGAAGGGGGGCTCTCTCCCCCTTGCTTCCGGTGGCGCCGGAGCGGCTGCCAGGGGCCATCATCATCACCGTGATCTTCACCAACACCGCTGTCATCTTCACCAACATCTCCATCACCTTCCCCCCTCTATATTCAGCGGTCCACTATCCCGCAACCCGATGTACCCTCTACTTGAACATGGTGCTTTATGCTTCATATTATTATCCAATGATGTGTTGCCATCTTATGATGTCTGAGTAGATTTTCATTGTCCTATCGGTGATTGATGGATTTCTATGATTGGTTTGAGTTACATGTCGGGGATATACCCCGCGGTATGACCCGGACGGATTTGGAGACTCACCGGAGACCCGGCTGGAGCTGAGCTACTCACTGGCGATCCGCCGTGGCATGGCGGTTTATATGTAAACCGCCTAGACTTGTGACTCACTGGAGACCTGGCGGGCGGATCAGACGGGCGACAAGGCTCAAGGCCCAGCAGGCCGGCTTATACTCTGGTGGTCCGGCTTAAGAAGAAAGGGATGACGAATATTTCCTTTAAGAGGAAGCAAGACCCGGACTTGTATTCAACTTGTAAGAAAAGATAGACTAGTCCTAGTCCTACTAGGACTCCACATGTAATCCGCCTCTCTAACTTATATAAGGAGGGGCAGGGCTCCCCAAAGAGGGACAGGCAACAAGAAACAATATCTAGGGCTAGACACAAAGGGGGAGCCGACTTATGCGGCGGCTTCCTCATGATCATAATGAGACCTAGCCACAAACAGCATGTAGGGTTATTACCGGATGATGTTTCCCGGGGCCCGAAGCTGTCTAAATCCTTGTCTTATGTTGCGTCTCTCGATTCCGCCCAACCCCTCTCAAGCTACTGCATAGATGCGTCGGCCTCGCGATTAAGTTCTCACAGTAAGGACATCTGCCGTGACAAAACCACGACAGTTGGCGCCCACCGTGGGGCTCGCGCACGGTGGTGATGAGTTCTTGGAGGGATCTCCCCAGGGATCGAGGAGTTGGCAATTTTTCCAGATAAAGATTTTTAAGATTGAAGTCAAGGAAGAAATTAGGGTTTGGTATTATGTGTGCCGTGGAGCCGTCGAATCAGGTAGAAGATCGATTTCTACTGCAACTGCCATAATTCGCCAAAGAGCGAAAATAGATTTTTTCCATCGAAGCCGAGATACTGCGGCAGACAACCGAAGCTATCAGCGGTGGCTGGGCCAGATTGCTGTTGCATCCACAAGCAGCAGTCCGATCGGTCAGATTATCGCTGATCCATGTTACGAGTCGCGAGGAAATCAACTGTTGATCCTGCTACTTTGGGCGTCGAGGACAAAATCAACTCTAAAGTACTACAAGACTCACACACAGATTGAGGAAAGCACCAAACGATCTGAGTATTCCATGGATGGCCTCGCGCCACAGATTCAACTCCGTCTTCAACTCTGAATCCGAGTCGCCATCCGCCGCGCTGGCGGCTGTCCGAGTCGCCGCCATGACCCGCCCCGTCACGGGCCTTCTCATCAGCCCCGTCGCGTCAAGCCGACCGCCTCGCGCCGTTCCCACGGCTTTTGCGGCAAGTCGCCGTCACCGTCCGGCTTTGTGCCTGATTCAAGTCACCACGGGCCTCTGAACTGTCCGGCCTTGACCCGCCAGGCGACGGGTCGCCTGCGCCGCCTCAATTTTTCAGTCAGCCATCACGCGACCTCGCCTCTAGGCCATCCCTGTCATGAGCCGCCCGGCCATGCAGCGACCTACCGCGGTGGTCCGCCTCAGCTTTGGCTGGCCTCGCGCCCCTGCCTCCCTTCGCTGTTTATTCACGGGCTCTGCCCTGCCTTGGCTATTGCGCCTGTGCGCCCGTCCTCGAGCCGCCCGCCTGATGGCTCGACTCCATCTGGCCGCCCTGCCCAAGGTCGGGTGCTCTGCCTGGGTATCGCCCACTGAAAGTTGGTTGGTCTGAATGAAAGACAGTGTCTACACAATGTATTGCCATACCTACGCGCACTATATACTAGAGTACAGGGAGTACTAGTCAAGTCTGATTTTCTTTCCATTGAAACATTCACATGGAGGAGAAGTGCATGTACGCATGATTGGTTCCAAGACCATTATGCCAAACACAAAACGAAGCACGGGTCTTATGTCAGTGAAGCTGCCCGATGAACAGGCGTGCATGTTGGTCAGGTGTGTAAACCACTGCCCCTACAGTACATTCTACTGGTACAATCTACTTCAAACACGCCGAAGAGCCGGTAATTCAACAGAGGCAATAAACACAAAACTGGATGTTTGTTTGGTCTAGCTATCTAAACTTGGTTTGCGCAGTCAGTATCATCCGATAAAAAATGCCAGGTGATATTCATCTAAAGTTTATTTTATTAAACTTATTGTTTTCATCAAAGAACAATTACTTTGGTTTGTATATTTTTGTGCGCAGCAAAGGTGGTGCCATGTTGTGCCTATGAAGCGTACGTCAGCACCATCACGCACCGGCATCTGCGCCCGCTTACTGATGGAACAGGTGTGTGCAAGTCGCCGCCCGTGCAGCTTAATCAACGTCAACTCGCCGGAGCAGCGTTGAGCCGCCCTTACCGCTTTGAGCCGCCGGGGTTATATTAAGTCACTGGTCTGCCTGAGCTGCTGGAACCATATTGAGTCGCTGGTCTGCCTGAGCCACCTCTGCCGTGATAAACGGATCATCCGTCGTCCAAACAAATCAGGTGATATCCATCCAAGTTTGTTTTATTAGCACATGTTGTTTTTGTCAAAGAACAAGTTTATCTTTGCCTTGGTCTGCAATATTGTTTATGCAGGGCAATTATTTATGACAAAAAGTGATATTATACCGCGGAGATGGAGGCACGCCAACATTTTTTGGCACAGGTGGTCGTCGTTACTCAACGGACTCCCGCACCGGCTTACAACGTCGTGGCCGTCTCTCGCGACCGCGCCGGCTTACAACGTCGTGGCCATCTGTCGCGACCACGTCGGCTTACAACAAGGAGGACAACTTGCCCGTCTATGCCGCCTCTGATGTTACGGTCGTATTTTCCATCCGTCTCTCGCGGCCTGGTCTACATCAGCACACCGGGCCACACTTGTCTGGATGAGCTGTTTATTGATTATGAGCAAGTCACTACTTGGGAAGCCCGGTTTTCTTCCAACAAGTTGGAGGCAAATTATCATCAACCGCCGTCTGCACTGGATGGTTTAATGTGCAGGTGCATAAGTCGCCGCCACTACAGTTTGGTTAACTTCAAACAGGCAGTTGGAAAGAACCATTGGTCGAGTTGCTGACACGGCTTATATGGGATTTACATCGCGCTATCAATGCCAATGATATGTACCTTCTGCTATGGTCAAATATGGAGAATCTCAAGCCAACTCCTCGAGTCGTCTTGAGACTCGGGGGCTACAATGGTATGACTCGGCAAAATTAGTCGGTTTCAATAAATTCAAGAACTCCGGGTCATTGAAGGGAAAAATAACCCGGCCCCGGAGATTACTGCTAGATCGATGAAAATTTAAAGACCATCAGAAGATTTCCGGCTCAAAGTAAGGATTTTGGTTTAAAATCCGGTTCAAGAGGCATCTTTCTCCCACATAGCACTGAAGCTCTCAAATCCGGTTCAAAATCCGGCCCAAGGTAAATTTGTCCCTCACAAATTTTGAAGCTCTCAAATCCGGTACAAAATCCGGCTCAAGGTAAATTTTTCCCTCACAAATTTTTGAAGCTTTCAAATCCGGTGTAAAGTTCCGGTTCAAAAAGAATTAATTTCTCGCAAGTTTGAGTTCTTAGAAAAATTAAAGGTTGCCAAAAAGAACTTGTTGCCATGATGCGCGGTTCAAACTTGGATATCCTGCCTTGCGGCTTATCTTATTATGGTCACTTGGGGGCTTCCTGCTCATCGGGCATAGCTATCAGTACCCTCTTGATCGGCGTAATGCCAAAACTTATATGGTCACTTGGGGGCTTCCTGTTCAAACATAGGTCATATTCGAACCAAAGAGAACATAGCTGTCGATACCCTTTTGATTAGCAAACTGCTGAACCTACTTGAGGGCTTCTTGATCGTATCCGAATCATAGCTCAACCCCTTTGGGAATCGACGTGGATCATATTCGAATCAGCGTCGTTAAACAACTTTTAAGGTCATTTGGGGGCTTCCTGTTCAAACATAGGTCGTATTCGAACCAAAGAGAACATAGCTGTCGATACCCACTTTGATTGGCAACGCCAACACCACTGGGGGCTATATGATCGTATTCGAATCTTAGCTTAACCCCTTTGGAACGGTTTACTGATCGTATTCGAATTAGAAGCCTCAAAAAATTTATCTGTTTTTATACAATCGCAAGTATTTGAGTTGTCACAAATATCATATGTGCCGGCTCTTACAGAATCAACTTCACTGTCCGGGTCACATAAACCGGCGGCACCATTCAAAGGATCATAGGGATCTTGTAATCTAATTGTGTGCAAGATAAGACTAGATTTGGGTGGTTACCCGCCCTGGTTTTTGACGTTAAGTCGCTAGGGCATATGTTGTTTAAACTTTGTGCAGGATTTGCAGAACTATGACTTATACAAATGCTTCAGTCCAAGCTCATCACTGAAATTGGTGTCTCAAAAGGGTTATCAATTATTGATTTTCTCAAGGGATATAGGCCACTGGGTTACAATGAATGCACATTAAGTCGTCATCGGCCAAGAGCCGCCAGGTATTTAAACTCCGGATTTACTTGTCAACCGATGAGGTATTCAAATCTTTAATAGCCAAAACTGGTTGGATTTTCATGATGATATTGAATGATTGAGGTTTTCATACCGGATTATATTATTCAAATCTTGAATAGCCAACATGGCTGGATTTCTATTGTGATTATCAATAACCAGTGTTATGATTGAGGTTTTCAAAGTCGCTTTAGCGCAACGGCTATTATTTTTATCAATGGGCATGATTTATTTTACAATGGAGGAAATAGTCCCGAGTCGCTGTAGGCTTACGACCCGGTACTTGGGGGCTACATTGTTCAAATCGAGATTACATCGAATATACAAGTCCCATGTCACTGCCATCATGCACCATAGCACTTGGGGGCTAATGCAAAGTCATTTTTTGCTCAACTTATTGAAGACCCGACTCATCACATTCTAAATGAGTCGGCCCTTGGGGGCTACCAATTGCTCCTGTCAACAGTTCAAGGTACACAAGTCTAAATCCATTATATTGAAGGATCCATTGCTCAGTTGGTAAAGCACAAAGCTCTTAACCTTGTGGACGTGGGTTCACGCCCCATGGTGGAGATTACATCATATGATGTTATTATCAATGAATTATATACAAATTCCCAGCTCAGTAATATATTACTGAGCCGGCCCTTGGGGGCTTCACATCACTGCTCAAATTTACATCATCATATTTACAAAGTCCCTGCTCACTATTACATAATGACCCGACACTTGGGGGCTAATGCATATTGCTCTTTGCTGAAGACAATTCTAGGATGACCCGGCTACACTACTATGACTATAGCCGACTCATGGGGGCTACACAAGTGGATTTTATTTAAAGCCATGGTGATAAGTCCCTGCTTATTCATGCTGATTAAACCGGCCCTTGGGGGCTACAGGTAATATGGATATAAGGGAGAAATATCTTCAAATTCTCAGTTTGAGTAAATCAGATTGACCCGGTGTCTGAAAAAATCATAAACTGGCGTCGGCGACAATTATGACTCGGCATCATCTATTATAACCCGACAATTTTGGCAATCATAAATTGGCAAGATCAACATCTCTAAGCCGGCTGAATATCAGATGAGTATTTCAAGACCAATATTTCTTAAGCCGGCGTTTTGGCAGCCGACTCAAGTGGATTATTCTTCACAATATTTCTCTATAAGAGACCAATGTCAGCAAATTAATTCTGAAACTGGCCTGCTTGACCCGGATTTTTCAAAAGAAGTATCTGGATTTTTTGCATTGACAAAGTTGAAGCATATCTGTTAAAGAAGATTTTTCTATGAGGTTATGGACATATTTATATCAACAAGGAAATGACAAGGGCTTAAAGATGTTCAGGTGCCGGCTTACAAGAATATTTAACCCGGAGCGCAACCTGTCAAAGTTGTTCTTAAGTTATTTTGCAGGATCAATTTAACATGGATAAATCCAAATTAAACTGGGGGCTAATGTCGGGGATATACCCCGCGGTATGACCCGGCCAGAAGTATGACCCGGCCGGATTTGGAGACTCACCGGAGACCCGGCTGGAGCTGAGCTACTCACTGGCGATCCGCCGTGGCATGGCGGTTTATATGTAAACCGCCTAGACTTGTGACTCACTGGAGACCTGGCGGGCGGATCAGACGGGCGACAAGGCTCAAGGCCCAGCAGGCCGGCTTATACTCTGGTGGGCCGGCTTAAGAAGAAAGGGATGACGAATATTTCCTTTAAGAGGAAGCAAGACTCGGACTTGTATTCAACTTGTAAGAAAATATAGACTAGTCCTAGTCCTACTAGGACTCCACATGTAATCCGCCTCTCTAACTTATATAAGGAGGGGCAGGGCTCCCCAAAGAGGGACAGGCAACAAGAAACAATATCTAGGGCTAGACACAAAGGGGGAGCCGACTTATGCGGCGGCTTCCTCATGATCATAATGAGACCTAGCCACAAACAGCATGTAGGGTTATTACCGGATGATGTTTCCCGGGGCCCGAAGCTGTCTAAATCCTTGTCTTATGTTGCGTCTCTCGATTCCGCCCAACCCCTCTCAAGCTACTGCATAGATGTGTCGACCTCGCGATTAAATTTTCACAGTAAGGACATCTGCCGTGACAAAACCACGACATTACATGTTTTATTATTGGTGCTATCCTATGGTGCCCTCCATGTCACGCAAGCATGAGGGATTCCCGCTGTAGGGTTTGCAATATGTTTATGATTTGCTTATGGTGGGTTGCGTGATGTAAACACAAACCCGAGTAAGTAGGTTGTTTATGTATGGGATAAAGGGGACTTGATGCTTTAATGCTATGGTTGGGTTTTACCTTAATGAATCTTTAGTAGTTGCGGATGCTTGCTAGAGTTCCAATCATAAGTGCATAGAATTCCAAGTAAGGAATGATATTTTAGCTTATGCCTCTCCCTCAAATAGAATTGCAATAGTGATTACCGGTCTAGTAACATAGTCAATTGCTTAGGGGCAATTCCACACCTCCTATCACCATTTTTCCACACTCGCTATATTTACTTTATTCCTTCTTTATCTAAACAGCCCCTAGTTTTATTTACGCGCTCTTTACTTTCTTGTAAGCCTATCCTTTCACACCTACAAAGTACTTCTAGTTTCATACTTGTTCTAGGTAAAGCGAACGTCAAGCGTGCGTAGAGTTGTATCGGTGGTCGATAGAACTTGAGGGAATATTTGTTCTACCTTTAGCTCCTCGTTGGGTTCGACACTCTTACTTATCGAAAACTGTTGTGATCCCCTATACTTTGGTTTATCAATCTCGCCGGAGTGGGCCGCCGAAGTTGCCCTCATGACGCGGGTCCATGTCCCCATCTTTCACCGGCGACGATTGAACAGTGAAAGGATATTTGGGGAGCGAGCTAGTGTGCTTGACACGGCGGCTGTGGAATGTAGCTGACGCACCTTCTCGCATAAGCCAAATGCGTACTATACACCGACAGTGCTCCAGGATATTTTGTACTACATCTCACACAGTTGGTGATAATAAACTGTGTGGGATCTACTTGATTTTTCATCTTGATTTAGATTACATAATGGGGTCACAATGGCAATGGACGGTGTTTGAATTGCTAGACCTTTTATCTGCAGTGATCATGCAACTATATGTGTGTCGTAAAAGAATTGGAATTATTCAGGATTCGTTTGGATATTTTATATATTAAATTGGTTTTCTAGCCATTTCAGGTGCACAATTCAAAATTAAACTACACGCACATGCTCCGGTGCACCAACATGGGTTGTAAAATCATATATGTGTCCATGGGTTTATGCTTATGTCCCATGCAAGAAATGGGGATGAATTTCAAACAACACGGCACCATGGCTCTCCGGCAAACGTCGACGTACTTGCTTTTGTAATTCTAGTAAATCCAAAAGTCGTATGAAATTCATGAAACTTGGCATGCTATCATGGAGCAGCATCAACATGCCATGGTAAATTTTTTGTCCCATTTGGGCAGGTTTGGGTATAAGGTTCTCACAAACCAGAGCTTCTCACAACAAGTGTGATGGTTTCGGTAGGGAACGTTTCACCTTTCTGGACGAAACGATATCTATTGTCTCTTCTCAATTTCAATTTTTTCCTAGTGTCAACATAGAACAACAGGAGTGTTGTGTCAATTTTTGAGATTTTTCGGGGTTCGCTTGGACATTTTTATACATTAACTGAGTTTTCTATGCATTCATGTGCATAATTCAAAATTGAACTACAGGCACATGCTCTAATGCATATAAATTAGTTGAAAATTCAAATCTATGTCCTTGGTTGCATGCTTAGGTCTCATGCAAGAAATGAGAATGAATGTCAAACACCCTGCCACCGTCACTCGACCGCAAACATTGAGATACCTGGTTTTTAAATCCTAGTGAATCCAAAGCTCATCTGAAATTCATGAAACTTGGCATGCTATCATGGAGCGGCATCAACATGCTGCGGTAATTTTTTTGTCCCATTTGGGGCAGGTTTGGAGATATGCTTCTCACAAACCAGTGCTTCTCACAACAAGCCTCATGGTTTCGGTAGGGAATGTTTCACCTTTCTGGACGAAACGATATCCATTGCCCCTTCTCGATTTCAATTTTTTTCCTAGTGTCGGAATAGAACAACAGGAGTGTTGTGTCAATTTTTGGGATTTTTCGGGGTTCGCTTGGAAATTTTTATACATTAACTGAGTTTTCTATGCATTCATGTGCATAATTCAAAGTTGAACTACAGGCACATGCTCTAATGCACATAAATTGGTTAAAAGTTCAAATATGTGTCCTTGGATGCATGCTTAGGTCCCATGCAAGAAATGGGAATGAATGCCAAACACCCTGCCACCGTCACTCAGCCGCAAACATTGAGATACCTGGTTTTTAAATTCTAGTAAATCCAAAGCTCGTCTGAAATTCATGAAACTTGGCATGCTATCATGGAACGACGTCAACATGCCGTGGTAATTTTTTGTCCCATTTGGGGCAGGTTTGGGGATATGCTTCTCACAAACCAAAGCTTCTCACAACAAGCATGATGGTTTCGGTAGGGAACGCCCCACCTTTGGGGATGAAACGATATCCATTGCCTCTTATTGCTTTCAAAAATTTTCTCGTGTCAACATAGAACAACAGGAGTGTTGTGTCAATTTTTGGGATTCTTGGGGTTCGTTTGGACATTTTTATGCATTAATTGAGCTTTCAATGCATTTATGTGCATAATTCAAATTTGAACTACATGCACATGCTCTAATGCATATAAATTGGTTGAAAATTAAAATCTGTGTCCTTGGTTGCATGCTTAGGTCCCATGCAAGAAATGGGAGTGAATGTCAAACACCCTGCCACCATCACTCGGCCGCAAACATTGAGATACCTGGTTTTTAAATTCTAGTAAATGCAAAACTCGTCTGAAATTCATGAAACTTGGCATGCTATCATGGAGCGGCATCAACATGTCGTGGTAAATTTTTTGTCCCATTTGGGGCAGGTTTGGGTATGTGCTTCTCACAAACCAGAGCTTCTCACAACAACCATGATGGTTTCGGTAGGGAACATCCCACCTTTGGGGACGAAACGATATCCATTGCCTCTTATTGCTTTCAAAAAATTTCTCGTGTCAACATAGAACAATAGGAGTGTTGTGTCAATTTTTGGGATTTTTATGGGTTCGTTTGGACATTTTTATGCATTAATTGAGTTTTCAATGCATTTATGTGCATAATTCAAATTTGAACTACATGCAAATGCTCTAGTGCATATAAATTGGTTGAAAAATCAAATCTTTGTCCTTGGGTGCATGCGTAGGTCACATGCAAGAAATGGGACTGAATTTCAAATACCAGGCACCGTTGATTGGCGGCAAAATGTTGAGATACTTTGTTTTTAAATTATAGCAAATCCAAAACTTGTCTGAATTTCATGAAACTTGGCATGCTATCATGGAATGGCACCCACATGCTGTGGTATTTTTCGTGTCCATTTTGAGAGAAGGCGCACTCGTATAACAGCCAATAAAGGCATTTTGAAACAAATAGCTGCCACTCTAACATCGCAAACGTTTGTATAATTCAAATCGTGTGTATTATGTTAACCATTCACGTGAGAGCAGGATTTGTGCATCCCTTCAACGCAAATGTTTTTTTGGATGACCCATGTGCAAACCACTTACAAACAATTTGGTAAGATTTGCATCTGTCATATTGGGTATGTTGCCATTTGTCAAACTGGAAAGATTGACATTTGTTGATCTAGTAACATTGCCATTTGTCAACCTTTTAACACTTCGATTTGTCAGAATATGAAGCTAAAAATCACTAGCAGTATCTAATTTTTGCAACTAAAATTCAGTAATTAAGCATAGATTAAGTAGTCGTTCTTTATACAAACGGTTCAACTCGACAGCTGAACTGACCAAACTTTTCACCAATTGTTGCCAACTACGTACTGAAATAGCTAGTTCTACTTTATATAGTAGCCAATTTTAAGTACATTGTATAGTTCCACCACATCTATAGTCAGATGAACTGAACAAAATAGTCCCTAAATACTACTAGTACCACGGAGGGGCTTTGTAC
This sequence comes from Aegilops longissima, assembly GCA_021605205.1. Classification (NCBI taxonomy): domain Eukaryota; kingdom Viridiplantae; phylum Streptophyta; class Magnoliopsida; order Poales; family Poaceae; genus Aegilops; species Aegilops longissima. Next base: position 148,621,122 of record CM038677.1, on the reverse strand, counting down.
TACTTCCGGAAGCCTCTCCTTTGCCGAGCGCGCTCAGTAAGAGGCAGAGGAAGAGGAGCCTACCGACGAGCTGGACAACTGCAATACGGTGCCTGCCGCTGCTGCAGCTTCAGCGACGCTCACATGGAACGCCCTCTGCCGCTCCATATGACCCCTCTCGAAGCGGTGCTTCTCCTTGTAGATCTCCTGATTCCTCGCCTCTGAGGTGGTGTGTGCCGCAGCCACGGTGGCGGTAAGGCTCTTTGCGTGCTTGACGAGGCGCTCCTCCTCCCCCCGCAGGAACTCGGTGTAGCGCGCAAGGTCGGTGACGCACGTGCGGGCATCCACCTCCGCCTCCCGCCTACGGGCGGCGGTGGCGGAGCGGGTGATGACCCCGGCGGTCGACGGTGGGCTAGCGGCCATGACGGCCAACGATGGGGTGGCGGCCACGACCACCACCTCCCATCTTCGGGCCGCGGTGGCGGAGTGGGTGAATGCCATGGTGGCTGGCAGTGGGGTGGCGGCCACGATGGCCACCTCCCGCCTTCGAGCTGTGGCGGCAGAGCGGGCGATGGCCCTGGCTTTCAATGGTGGTGTGGCGGCAACGGCGGCTGGCAATAGCTGCCGACGGGCAGCGGCGGTGGAGCGTGTGGTGGGTGTTCCATGCACACCCAACGCCATGCGCACTACACTACGATGGGGACTGCGCCGCCGCCGCGGTGTAGCCTCCCAGCTGGAGCTGTCCTCTTATGACGGCGGAGTGGCTGAGCGACAATGACGGACCGGTGCCATTGGTGATTGTGGGAGAAGCAGACGAGATAAGCTACAGGGAGGGAGGGGAATATGCGGCGCAGGACTCACCGGTAGTGAGGGTTTATATAGCAAGCCGGTAAGCATTGGGATTTGGGGGGATTTCACCGATTCGGGCGGGAAGCTTGCGCGGGAACCTGCGAGGTTGCACGGGAACGGGCTCATCGACGATTCATTGCCGCCACTTCGAGCCACTGTTTGGCCAAAAGAACGCCCCCGCGCGCTGCGCAAGCTTGCGCTGTAAGCCGTCTGCGGCAGCGGGGTTACAAGTCATGTGAGAGGAGGACAAAAGGCCACGTACACATACGGTTAATAAAAAAATGTTTGTGATTTAATTACCTACTATACCCCATCCTGGTTTATAAGTAGGACTAATAAAATATGAATGCATGTCACCAAAGATTATATAGTTGGATTCGTATTTGAACATAGTTTCCAATTATATAATTTTTATAACATGCATTAACATTTTGTTGGTTAAATTTGAGGGCAAAGTATGGCACAGAATATAAAGGGGACATAGACCAAGACAGAGGTGGTACGTAGCACATGGCCGCTCTCTACGCAGCGACGCAACTATCGGCCGGCTTGTAGGCGACATTTCCTGCGTGTTCAACTGCTCTATGTGTGTGGTTGCTTGCGGTTGAGGCGGCCACAACGCGCTCTGCTCACGTCCCTCTAGATGCTCCACCCTCATCCCTCCATGCACGTTGCCTGTGTTTGGGGCCGGTGCACGATCACGCATGTTCATATGCATGCCGTTGCGCCGGGCGCGACGTGACAATGCAGTTACCCACTGCAAAAACTGCCATGCGGACGCGTAGAGAATCCAGGCCGCCCGACCCGCATTTATTCCTGCGGCCATTTATCTTCATCTCTCGCATCACACGACACAATAATCACACCCACGATGACACATACAGAGAGGACATCCAGTGGTTCCAATGGTGATCTTCGTGGCTCCAATGGTGCTCCTAGCGGCCGACGACGACAACGGCGGGTAGTTCACCATGCATCACGTAGTGGACACTCACGTGAGGGGGAAGGCCCTCTCGGTGGTGTACACGAACAATCCGGTCTCAGTGGAGAGCTCCATCCAAACTATGGAGCAGTTCCTTGCCAAGGACAAGTACCAAGTGGTCGGCTTCGACCTCGAGTACACCATCCGTCGTGTCGGGCATGATCAGAAGGTTGTCGTCGCATAGTTGTGCGTGCGACATGACGTCCTCGTCTACCACTACCACCTGGCCACAAGGCCTTGCGAGCGTTTCTATAGGTTTATCAACAGCTCCGACTATAGTTTCGCTATGGTAGACACCACCAATGATCTAAAAGCGCTCAAGGTTTCGGGCTTGAAATGCCTGAATCTTGCCAACATCCAGCACCACTACAAGGCCTGGTGCAGCGACAAAAACAAACTGAACTCCCTGGTTGACCTCGCCTCAGCCATCATGGACCCCTACTATATGAAGAGGAAGAATGAGAGCAAGAAGGACAAGAACGCCTGGCACAGTGTGTGGCATGAGAGACTGGATGAACAACATGTCAAGTACGTGGCCAAGGACGCGTACAGAAGCTACAAGATGTACAGGCGGATCGTTGACATGAGGAAGTGTCTTCTTCCTGCCCCAGACGAGGGATCAAGCATGGAGTAGTGGCGGGAGCGTCACAAGAAGTAGATGATTAGACAATCGTTTCTCCTGCTTTAGAATGCATGCAATTGTTTATTGAGGTGTGTGCGAATGATCTGTATAGTTGATACGTCTCCAAAGTATCTATAATTTATGAAGTATTCATGCTATTATATTATCCATCTTAGATGTTTTATATGCATTTATATGCTATTCTATATGATTTTTGGGACTATCCTATTAACCTAGAGCCCAGTGCCAGTTTCTGTTTTTCCTTGTTTTTGAGTTTTACAGAAAAGGAATACCAAACGAAGTCCAATTGACGTGCCAATTTTTGATGATTTTTTATGGACCAAAAGAAGCCCCTGGAGTAAAAGAGTTGGGCCAGAAGAGTCCCGGGCTGTCCACGAGGGTGGGGGCCCACCACCGGGCGTGGGCCCCTGTGTTGGGGAACGTTGCAGAAAATTAAAATTTTTCCTACGGTTTCACCAAGATCCATCTATGAGTTCATCTAAGCAACGAGTCATGGGAGTGAGTTTGCATCTACATACCTCTTGTAGATCGAGTACGGAAGCGTTCGAAGGAGTGGTGATGATGGAGTCGTTCTCAACGTGATTCCGATCACCGATGACCAAGTGCTGAACGGACAGCACCTCCGCGTTCAACACACGTACGGTACGGGCAACGTCCCCTCCGTCTTGATCCATCAAGGAGGAAGGAGAGGTTGAGGAAGATGGCTCCAACAGCAGCACGACGGCGTGATGATGGTGGAGTCACAGTTCTCCGGCAGGGCTTCGCCAAGCGCACGCGGAGGAGGAGAGGTGTTGGGGAGGGGAGGGGCTGCGCCTTCAATTGTTTGTTGCAACCTCCCTCACCCCTCTATTTATAGGGAAGGGAGGAGGGCGGCCCCTCTAGATGCATCTAGAGGGGGGCGGCGGCCAAGGGAGGGGCTTGCCCCCAAGCAAGGGGCGCCCCTTTAGGTTCCCCTCAACCCTAGGCGCATGGCCCAAGGGAGGGTGCGCCCAGCCCACTAGGGGCTGGCTGCCTCCCATGCAGCCCAAGTGGCCCCCGAAGGGGTGGCCCCTCCCGTGGTCCTCCGGAACCTTTCCGTGGCCCTCCATAATACCGATATGACCAAACTTTTCCGGTGTCCGCTTGACAACTTCCCATATATAAATCTTTACCTCCGACCATTCCGAACTCCTCGTGACGTCCGGGATCTCATCCGGACTCAACAACATTCGGTAATCACATACAAGTCTTCCTATTAACCCTAGCGCCACCGAACCTTATGTGTAGACCCTACGGGTTCGGGAGACATGCGAACATGACCGACGCTCTCGGTCAATAACCAACAGCGGATCTGGATACCCATGTTGGCTCCCACATGCTCCTCGATGATGTCATCGGATGAACCACGATGTCGAGGATTCAAGCAACCCGTATACTATTCCCTTTGTCGACGGTATGTTACTTGCCCGAGACTCGATCGTCGGTATCCCAATACCTCGCTCAGTCTCGTTGCGGCAAGTCACTTTACTCGCATCAGTAATGCATGATCCCGTGACCGGACACTTGATCACTTTGAGCTCATTATGATGATGCATTGCCGAGTGGGCCCAAGGATACCTCTCCGTCATACGGAGTGACAAATCCTGCCTCGATCCGTGTCAACCCAATGACACTTTCGGAGACACCGTAATGCACCTTTATAGTCACCCGATTACGTTGTGACGTTGGTTACACCCAAAGCATTCCTACGGTATCCGGGAGTTACACGATCTCACGGTCTAAGGAAGAGATACTTGACATTGAAAAGCTCTAGCAAAACGAACTACACGATCTTTGTGCTATGCTTAGGATTGGGTCTTGTCCATCACGCCATTCTCCTAATGACGTGATCCCGTTGTCAATGACATCCGATGTCCATAGTCAGAAACCTTGACTATCTGTCGACCAACGAGCTAGTCAACTAGAGGCTCACTAGGGACGTATTGTGGTCTATGTATTCACACGTGTATCACGATTTCCGGATGATACTGATTATAGCATGAATAAAAGACAATTATCATGAACAAGGAAATATAATAATAATGCTTTTATTATTGCCTCTAGGGCATATTTCCAACAGTCTCCCACTTGCACTAGAGTCAATAATCTAGTTTACATTGTGATGAATCGAACACCCATAGAGTTCTCGTGTTAATCATGTTTTGCCCATGGAAGAGGTTTAGTCAACGGATCTGCGACATTCAGATCCGTATGCACTTTACAAATTTCTATGTCTCCATCCCGAACATTTTCACGGATGGAGTTGAAGCGACGCTTGATGTGCCTGGTCTTCTTGTGAAACTTGGGCTCCTTGGCAAGTGCAATAGCTCCAAGGTTGTCACAGAAGAGTTTGATCGGCCCGACGCATTGGGTATGACTCCTAGGTCGGTGATGAACTCCTTCACCCAAATTGCTTCATGCGCGGCCTCCGAGGCTGCCATGTACTCCGCTTCACATGTAGATCCCGCCACGACGCTCGCTTGCAGCTGCACCAGCTTCGCTCCACCATTCAACATATACACGTATCCGGTTTGTGACTTAGAGTCATCAGATCTGTGTCGAAGCTAGCGTCGACGTAACCCTTCTGACGAGCTCTTCGTCACCTCCATAAACGAAAAACATGTCCTTTGTCCTTTTCGGTACTTCAGGATATTCTTGACCGCTGTCCAAAGGTTCCTTGCGGGATTACTTTGGTACCTTCCTACCAAACTTACGGCAAGGTTTACATCAGTCCGGTACACAGCATGGCATACATAATAGATCCTATGGCTGAAGCATAGGGATGACACTCATCTCTTCTTTATCTTTTGTCGTGGTCGGGCATTGAGCTGAGCTCAATCTCACACCTTGCAATCAGAGCAAGAACCCTTCTTGACTGATCCATTTTGAACTTCTTCAAAATCTTATCAAGGTATGTGCTTTGTGAAAGACCTATGAGGCGCCTCGATCTATCTCTATAGATCTTGATGCCTAATATATAAGCAGCTTCTCCAAGGTCCTTCATTGAAAACACTTGTTCAAGTAGGCCTTAACGTTGTCCAAGAATTCTATATCATTTCCCATCAAAAGTATGTCATCTACATATAATATGAGAAATGCTCAGAGCTCCCACTCACTTTCTTGTAAACACAGGCTTCTCCATAAGTCTCAGATAAACCCAAACGCTTTGATCATCTCATCAAAGCGAATGTTCCAACTCCGAGATGCTTGTACCAGCCCATAAATGGATCGCTGGAGCTTGCATACTTTGTTAGCGTTCTCAGGATCGACAAAACCTTCCGGCTGCATCATATACAGCTCTTCCTTAAGATAACCGTTAAGGAACGCTGTTTTGACGTCCATCTGCCATATCTCATAATCATAGTATGCGGCAATTGCTAACATGATTCGGACGGACTTAAGCTTCGCTATGGGAGAAAAAGTCTCATCGTAGTCAATCCCTTGAACTTGCCGATAACCCTTAGCGACAAGTCGAGCTTTATAGATGGTGACATTACCATCCGCGTCCGTCTTCTTCTTAAAGATCCATTTGTTTTCTATCGCTCGCCGATCATCGGCAAGTCACCAAAGTCCACACTTTGTTTTCATACATGGATTCTATCTCGGTTTCATGGCTTCTAGCCATTTGTTGGAATCTGGGCCCGCCATCGCTTCTTCATAGTTCAAAGGTTCACCGTTGTCTAACAACATGATTTCCGTGACAGGGTTGCCGTACCACTCACAGTGCGGAACGTGTCCTTGTGGACCTCTGAAGTTCAAGAGCAACTTGATCTGAAGTACCTTGATCATCATCATTAATTTCCTCTTGGTTGGTGTAGGCATCACAGAACATTTTCCGAGCTGCACTACTATCCTGTTCAAGAGGTAGTACTTCATCGAGTTCTACTTTCCTCCCACTTACTTCTTTTGAGAGAAACTCTTTTTCCAGAAAGGATCCGTTCTTTGCAACAAAGATCTTGCCCTCGGATCTTAAGTAGAAGGTGTACCCAATGGTTTCTTTAGGGTATCCTATGAAGACGCATTTTTCCGACTTGGGTTCGAGCTTTTCAGGTTGAAGTTTCTTGACATAAGCATCGCATCCCCAAACTTTTAGAAACGACAGCTTAGGTTTCTTCCCAAACCATAATTCATACGGTGTCGTCTCAATGGACTTAGACGGTGCCCTATTTAAAGTGAATGTAGCTGTCTCTAGAGCGTATCCCCAAAATGATAGCGGTAAATCAGTAAGAGACATCATAGACCGCACCATATCCAATAGAGTGCGATTACGACGTTCGGACACAAAGTTAAGCTGAGGTGTTCCAGGCGGCGTTAGTTGTGAAACGATTCCACATTTTCTTAAGTGTGTACCAAATTCGTGACTTAAATATTCTCCTCCACGATCCGATCGTAAGAATTTTATCTTTCGGTCACGTTGATTCTCTACTTCATTCTGAAATTCCTTGAACTTTTCAAAGGTCTCAGACTTGTGTTTCATCAAGTAGACATACCCATATCTACTCAAGTCATCTGTGAGAGTGAGAACATAACGATATCCTCCGCGAGCCTCAACGCTCATTGGACCGCACACATCGGTATGTATGATTTCCAACAAGTTGGTTGCTCGCTCCATTGTTCCGGAGAACGGAGTCTTGGTCATCTTGCCCATGAGGCATGGTTCGCATGTGTCAAATGATTCATAATCTAAAGACTCCAAAAGTCCATCAGCATGGAGCTTCTTCATGCGCTTGACACCAATGTGACCAAGGCGGTAGTGCCACAAGTATGTGGGACTATCGTTATCAACTTTACATCTTTTGGTATTCACGCTATGAACATGTGTAATACTACGCTCGAGATTCATTAAGAATAAACCATTGACCATCGGAGATGACCATAAAACATATCTCTCATATAAATAGAACAACCATTATTCTCGGATTTAAATGAGTAGCCATCTCGCATTAAACGAGATCCAGATACAATATTCATGCTCAAACTTGGCACCAAATAACAATTATTAAGGTTCAAAACTAATCCTGTAGGTAAATGAAGAGGTAGCGTGCGACGGCGATCACATCGACTGAACCATTCCCGACGCCAGATCGTCACCTCGTCCTTTGCCGCCTCCGCTTATTCCGCAGCTCCTGCTGTGAGTTACAAATGTGAGCAACGGCACCGTATCAAATACCCAGGAGTTACTACGAGTAATCGGTAAAGTACACATCAATTACATGTATATCAAATATACCTTTTGTGTTGCCGGCCTTCTTGTCCGCTAAGTATTTGGGGCAGTTCCGCTTCGGACCCCTCCCTTGCAATAAAAGCACTCAGTCTCGGGTTTGGGTCCATTCTTTGACTTCTTCCGGCAACTTGCTTACGGGCGCGCAACCTCCTTGCCGTCCTTCTTGAAGTTTTTCTTGCCCTTGCCCTTCTTGAACTTAGTGGTCTTATTGACCATCAACACTTGATGTTCTTTCTTGATTTCAACCTCGGTGACTTCAGATAGAGAATACTTCAGAATGGTCTTTACCATCCCCTGCATATTGTAGTTCATCACAAAGCTCTTGTAGCTTGGTGGGAGCGACTGGAGGATTCTGTCAATGACCACCTCATCAGGGAGGTTAATATTCAGCTGGGTCATACGGTTGTGCAACCCATACATCTTGAGAATGTGCTCACTAACAGAACTATTTTCCTCCATCTTACAACTATAGAACTTGTCGGAGATGTCATATCTCTCGACCCGGGCGTGAGCTTGGAAAACAAGTTTCAGCTCCTCGAACATCTCATATGCTCCGTGATGCTCAAAACGCTTTTGGAGCCCGGTTCTAAGTCAGAAGCATGCCGCACCGAACGAGGGAGTAATCATCAAGACGAGACTGCCAAGCATTCATAATGTCTTGGTTCTCTCGACGGAGCGTCACCTAGCGGTCCTTCTAGGACATATTGTTTCTGGCAGCTATGAGGATGATCCTAAAGTTCGGACCCAGTCCGTATAGTTGCTGCCGTCATCTTTCAGCTTGGTTTTCTAGGAACGCGTTGAAGTTCAAGTTGACATGAGCGTTGGCCATTTGATCTACAAGACATATCATTCAAAAGTTTTAGACTAAGTTCATGATAATTAAGTTCATCTAATCAAATTATTTAAATGAACTCCCACTCAGATTAGACATCCCTCTAGTCATCTAAGTGTTACACGATCCGAGTCGACTAGGCCGTGTCCGATCATCACGTGATACGGACTAGTCATCATCGGTGAACATTCTCATGTTGATCGTATCTTCTATACGACTCGTGTTCGACCTTTCGGTCTCCGTGTTCCGAGGCCATGTCTGTACATGCTAGGCTCGTCAAGTTAACCCTAAGTGTTTTTGCGTGTGTAAATCTGTCTTACACCCGTTGTATGTGAACGTAAGAATCCATCACACCCGATCATCACGTGGTGCTTAGAAGCGACGAACTTTAGCAACGGTGCACAGTTAGGGGGAACACTTCTTGAAATTGTTGTAAGGGATCATCTTATTTACTACCGTCGTTCTAAGTAAACAAGATGTATAAACATAATAAACATCACATGCAATTATATAGTAGTGACATGATATGGCCAATATCATATAGCTCCATTGATCTCCATCTTCGGGGCTCCATGATCATCTTGTCACCGGCATGACACCATGATCTCCATCATCATGATCTCCATCATTGTGCCTCCATGAAGTTGTCACGCCAACGACTACTTCTACTTCTATGCCTAACGCGTTTAGCAATAAAGTAAAGTAATTTACATGGCGTTCTTCAATGACACGCAGGTCATACAAAAATAAAGACAACTCCTATGGCTCCTGCCGGTTGTCATACTCATCGACATGCAAGTCGTGATTCCTATTACAAGAACATGATCTCATACATTACAATATGTCATTCATCATTCATCACAACTTGGCCATATCACATCACATGACAATTGCTGCAAAAACAAGTTAGACGTCCTCTAATTGTTGTTGCATCTTTTACGTGGCTGCAATTGGGTTCTAGCAAGAATGTTTTCTTACCTACGAATAACCACAACGTGATCTTGTCAACTTCTATTTACCCTTCATAAGGACCCTTTTCATCGAATCCGCTCCAACTAAAGTGGGAGAGACAGACACCCGCCAGCCACCTTATGCAACTAGTGCATGTTAGTCGGTGGAACCGGTCTCACGTAAGCGTACGTGTAAGGTTGGTCCGGGCCGCTTCATCCCACAATACCGCGGAAGCAAGATAAGACTAGTAGCGGCAAGCAAGTTGACAAGATCTACGCCCACAACCAAATTGTGTTCTACTCGTGCAATAGAGAACTACGATAGACCTAGCTCATGATGCCACTGTTGGGGAACGTTGCGAAAAATTAAAATTTTCGCACGGTTTCACCAAGATCCATCTATGAGTTCATCTAAGCAACGAGTCATGGGAGTGAGTTTGCATCTACATACCTCTTGTAGATCGAGTACGGAAGCGTTCAAGGAGTGGTGATGATGGAGTCGTTCTCAACGTGATTCCGATCACCGATGACCAAGTGCTGAACGGACAGCACCTCCGCGCTCAACACACGCGACGCAGTGGGCAACGCCCCTCCGCCTTGATCCATCAAGGAGGAAGGAGAGGTTGAGGAAGATGGCTCCAACAGCAGCACGACGGCGTGATGATGGTGGAGTCACGATTCTCGGCAGGCTTCGCCAAGCGCACGCGGAGGAGGAGAGGTGTTGGGAGGGAGGGCTGCGCCTTCAATTGTTTGTTGCAGCCTCCCTCACCCCTCTATTTATAGGGAAGGAGGAGGGCGGCCCCCTAGATGCATCTAGAGGGGGCGGCGGCCAAGGGAGGGGGCTTGCCCCCAAGCAAGGGGCCCCTTTAGGGTTCCCCCTCAACCCTAGGCGCATGGCCCAAGGGAGGGGTGCGCCCAGCCCACTAGGGGCTGGCTGCCTCCCATGCAGCCCAAGTGGCCCCGAAGGGGTGGCCCTCCCGTGGTCCTCCGAACCTTTCCGTGGCCCCTCCATAATACCGATATGACCCAAACTTTTCCGATGTCCGCTTGACAACTTCCCATATATAAATCTTTACCTCCGACCATTCCGAACTCCTCGTGACGTCCGGATCTCATCCGGACTCGAACAACATTCGTAATCACATACAAGTCTTCCTATTAACCCTAAGCGCCACCGAACCTTATGTGTAGACCCTACGGGTTCGGAGACATGCGAACATGACCTGACGCTCTCGTCAATAACCAACAGCGGATCTGGATACCCATGTTGGCTCCCACATGCTCCTCGATGATGTCATCGGATGAACCACGATGTCGAGGATTCAAGCAACCCGTATACTATTCCCTTTGTCGACGGTATGTTACTTGCCCGAGACTCGATCGTCGGTATCCCAATACCTCGCTCAGTCTCGTTACGGCAAGTCACTTTACTCGCATCAGTAATGCATGATCCCGTGACCAGACAATTGATCACTTTGAGCTCATTATGATGATGCATTACCGAGTGGGCCCAGTGATACCTCGCCATCATACGAGTGACAAATCCCTATCTCGATCCGTGTCAACCCAATGACACTTTCGGAGACACCTGTAATGCACCTTTATAGTCACCCGATTACGCTTGTGACGCTTTGGTACACCCAAAGCATTCCTACGGTATCCGGGAGTTACACGATCTCACGGTCTAAGGAAGATATACTTGACATTGAAAAAGCTCTAGCAAAACGAACTACACGATCTTTGTGCTATGCTTAGGATTGGGTCTTGTCCATCACGTCATTCTCCTAATGACGTGATCCCGTTATCAATGACATCGATGTCCATAGTCGAAACCATGACTATCTCGTCGACCAACGAGCTAGTAAACTAGAGGCTCACTAGGGACGTATTGTGGTCTATGTATTCACACGTGTATCACGATTTCCGGATGATATAGTTATAGCATGAATAAAAGACAATTATCATGAACAAGGAAATATAATAATAATGCTTTTATTATTACCTCTAGGGCATATTTCCAACACCCTGCCTCGTGGACGACTCGGAGACCCCCCTGACGTGAAACCAACGCCAAAAATTCCTATAAATAGAGAAACTCCCAGAAAATAACCTAGATCGGAAGTTCCGTCACCGCAGACCTCTGTAGCCACGAGAAATCAATCTAGGCCCTCTCTGGCACCCTGCTGGAGGGGGCCATCATCACCGGAGGCCATGGTGGAGGATCCCGGAGGGGCCATCATTGCCATAAAGGCCAAGGACCAGAGGGATAACCTCTCCCCATCTAGGGGGAGGCCATGGAGGAGGAAGCACAAGGGGGAGAACCTCTCCTCTTCTCTCTTGGTGGCGACGGAGTGCCATCGGGAGGGTTATCATCGCTGCGGTGATCGTCTTCATCAACATCACCACCATCATCACCATCCTCATCTCTTTTACGCGGTCCACTCTCCCGCACCCTGCTGTAATCCCTACTTGAACATGGTGCTTTATGCCACATATTATGATCCAATGATGTGTTGCCATCCTATGATGTTTTGAGTAGATATCCTTTGTCTTTGGGTTGATTGATGATCTAGATTGGTTTGAGTTGTATGTTTTATTATGGGTGCTGTCCTATGGTGCTCTCTGTTCGAGCAAGCATGAGGGATTCCCGCTGTAGGGTGTTGCAATACGTTCATGATTCGCTTATAGTGGGTTGGTGAGTGACTGAAACACAAACCCGAGTAAGGGGGTTGTTGCGTATGGGAATAAAGAGGACTTGATGCTTTAATGCTATGGTTGGGTTTTACCTTAATGATCTTTAGTAGTTGCGGATGCTTGCTAGAGTTCCAATAATAAGTGCATATGATCCAAGAAGAGAAAGTATGTTAGCTTATGCCTCTCCCTCATATGAAATTGCAATAGTGATTACCGGTCTTGATAACAATTGTCTGCGAAAGTTTTTGTGGATGAAGTGTTCGAAGAATGTGGAGTTACCAATGTGAGAAGAATAAAGAGAGGCAAGATTTCAAGCTTGGGGATGCCCAAGGCACCCCAAGTAAATATTCCAAGGATACGCAAGCATCTAAGCTTGGGGATGCCCCGGTTGGCATCCCATCTTTCTTCTTCAACAAGTATCGGTATACCTCGGTTTTTGTTTTGTTCACATGATTTGTGTCCTTTGTGTTTTTCTTTTTCTTTAAGAACCATGCTAGTATGAGATAGCCATTCATCAATTTATAGAATACTTCATGTGCTTCACTATATCTTTTAAGTATGATCTTATAGAATTCCTCTTTGTGCTTCACTTAAATATTTTGAGTATGGTTTTATAGAATGCTTTGTGTGCTTCACTTATATATTTTGAGCTTGGATATTGGTTAGTCTATATTAATTGTAGAATGCTCCATGAACTTCACTTATATCTTTTGGAGTACGAATAATACTATCATCTAAAGCGGGTTTGGAAGAGTGTCAACTTTAGGAACTAGTGATCCCGCTATTCCGAATGAGAAGAATTTTACTTATGTGGAGAGTAGAAAAATTTCTATGCTTGTAGATTATGAAAAGAATGCTTTATGTGATGGTTATATTGTTGAATTAATTCATGATGCTACTGAAAATTATTATGAGGGAGGAATATATGCTTGTAGGAGTTGCAATAATATCAAGTTTCCTCTCTATGTGCTTAAAGTTTTGAAGTTATACTTGTTTTTCCTTCCTATGCTAGTTGATTCTCGTTCCTATAAATTATGTGTTCACAAAATCCCTAGTAATAGGAAGTTGGTTAGATTCAAATGTGCTAGTCATATTCTTCATGATGCTCTCTTTATGTTTCAATTCTTATCTTTTATGTGAGCATCACTGAAATCATCATGCCTAGCTAAAATGCATTAAAGAAAAGCGCTTGTTGGGAGACAACCAAATAGTTACCCTTACTGTTTTTGTGTGTTTACATGATTAAGCTACTGTAGTAATCATGTTTTATAGCTTTTGTTTCAATAAAGTGCCAAGTAAGACCTTTGGGAAGACTTGGGTGAAAGTTAATGTGATCTTGCTGTAAAAAACAGAAACTTTGCGCTCGCGAGATTAGCTACCATTTTTTACAGAAGAGTGCTTTTGAGTTGATTCTTTTTCAGAAGATTAATAGAAAAATTCCTCACGTCCACCAATTTATTTCATAATTTTTGGAGTAGCAGAAGTATGGTTTCTATTCAGATCATTACAGACTGTTCTGTTTCTGACAGATTCTGTTTTCACTGCATAGTTTGCTTGTTTTCTAGTTTCTATGGATTATATTTCTCAATATAAATTGTAGAAATGGTATGGTACAATAGGCATTGTGTGAGAAAAATTATGAACATTGTCTTTGACAGTATCAAAGTGAATGGTTTACTATTTATCATACTAACCTATCTCACGAAGTTCCATTAAGTTTTGTGTGATTGAAGTTTTCTAGCTTTGGGTGAGATATCGATATGAGGAGAATAAGGAGTGGAAAGACCCTAAGCTTGGGGATGCCAAGGCACCCCAAGGTAATATTCAAGGAAGACTCAAGCGCCTAAGCTTGGGGATGCCCCGGAAGGCATCCCCTCTTTCGTCTTCATAATTATTGGTATACCTTACTCGGAGCTATATTTTTATTCGTCACATGATATGTGTTTTGCTTGGAGCGTATTTTCAATTTTACTTGTTGTTTGAATAAAATCTTTGGATCTGAAATATTGAATTAAAAATAATCCTCCCATGGCTAGTTAATTATTTGACTACTCAGTGTTCTTCACCTATATCTTTTGGAGTAGTTTGTCATTTACTCATGTGCTTCACGTATATCCGATGAGTAAATGGTTGAATGTCACAAATCTGAATTTATATATGTTTCATATGCTTATAACATGGGGAGTAATGACTTCACACGTAATAAGTATAGGTAGTAAACTTATTGAAAGTTAGCAAACGTAGAATTGGTCACTTGAACAATTCATGAAAGAATATTGAAGGAAGAGAGATTTCACATATAAATATACTACCTTGGACATCTTTTGCAATTGTGAGCACTCATTAAAATGTGACATGCTAAACGGTTGATGTTGGACAAGGAAAACAACGTAATGGGTCATGTTTTCTTATATCCTAAATAAAGTATATTGTCATGGATTATCCAACATACTGAGCTTGCCTTTCCCCCTCATGCTAGCCAAATTCTTTGCACCAAGTAGAGATACTACTTGTTCCTCCGAATATCCCTTAAAATGAGTTTTGCCATGAGAGTCAAGCATACCTACCTATGGATTAAGTAAGATCCTTCAAGTAAGTTGTCATCCGTACTTGCAATAAAAATTTCTCTCTAAATATGCATGATCTATTAGTGTGGAGAAAATAAGCTTTATACGATCTTCTGATATGGAAGCAATAAAAGCGACGGACTGCATAATAAAGGTCCCTATCACAAGTGGCAATATAAAGTGACGTTCTTTTGCATTAAGATTTTGTGCATCCAACCTTAAAATCGCATGACAACCTCTCCTTCCCTCTGCGAAGGGCCTGTCTTTCACTTTTATCTTCTACCTTATGCAAGAGTCATGGTGGTCTTCACCTTTCCTTTTACATTTTATCCTTTGGCAAGCACATTGTGTTGAAAAGATCCTGATATATATATATATATATATATATATATATATATATATATATATATATATATATATATATATATATATATATATATCCAATTGGATGTAAGTTATCATGAACTATTATTGTTGACAATACCCTTGAGGTAAAAGGTTGGGAGGCGAATCTATAAGCCCCTATCTTTCTCTATGTCCGGTTAAAACGTTGAACCCATAAATATCACGTGAGTGTTAGCAATTGTGAAAGATGAAATGATAGTTGAGTATGTGGAGTTTGCTAAATCAAAGCTCTGACATAGACGCTTCCTGAAAATAAGATGAATTGCAATTGTTTGATGACTAAGAGCACTATTTTTTAGTTTTCAAGAAAGGTTATGATCTGTACTTTAACATGTGAATAGCTTGTTACTTGATCATGAAAAGTTCTATGAGATGAGCTAATGTTATGACATATAATGATGCTAGAAAAGGTGATAGAAATTATCATTGATCAAACTTTTGCACCTGCTAGCATTCACACTTCATAAATTATTTCTTTTATCATTTACCTACTCGAGGACGAGCAGGAATTAAGCTTGGGGATGCTGATATGTCTCCAACGTATCTATAATTTATGAAGTATTCATGCTATTATATTATTCATCTTAGATGTTTTATATGCATTTATATGCTATTTTATATGATTTTTGGGGCTAACCTATTAACCTAGAGCCCAGTGCCAGTTTCTATTTTTCCCTTGTTTTTGAGTTTTACACAAAAGGAATACCAAATGGAGTCCAATTGACGTGCCAATTTTTGATGATTTTTTATGGACCAAAGGAAGCCCCTGGAGTAAAAGAGTTGGGCCAGAAGAGTCCCGGGCTGTCCACGAGGGTGGGGGGCGTGCCCACCCCCCTGGGCGAGGGCCCCTGCCTCGTGGACTACTCGGAGACCCTCCTGACGTGAAACCAACGCCAAAAATTCCTATAAATAGAGAAACTCCCAGAAAATACCTAGATCGGAAGTTCCGTCGCCGCAAGCCTCTGTAGCCACGAGAAATCAATCTAGGCCCTCTCTGGCACCCTGCCGGAGGGGGCCATCATCACTGGAGTCAATAGAGGAGGATTCCGGAGGGGCCATCATCACCATGAAGGCCAAGGACCAGAGGGAGAACCTCTCCCCATCTAGGGGGAGGCCATGGAGGAGGAAGCACAAGGGGGAGAACCTCTCCTCCTCTCTCTTGGTGGCGCCGGAGTGCCATCGGGAGGGGAATCATCGCCGCGGTGATCTTCTTCGTCAACATCACCACCGTCATCACCATCCTCATCTCTTTTACGCGGTCCACTCTCCCACACCCCGCTGTAATCCCTACTTGAACATGGTGCTTTATGCCACATATTATGATCCAATGATGTGTTGCCATCCTATGATGTTTTGAGTAGATATCCTTTGTCTTTGGGTTGATTGATGATCTAGATTGGTATGAGTTGTATGTTTTATTATTGGTGATGTCCTATGGTGCTCTCCGTGTCGCGCAAGCGTGAGGGATTCCCGCTGTAGGGTGTTGCAATACGTTCATGATTCGCTTATAGTGGGTTGGTGAGTGACTGAAACACAAAACTGAGTAAGGGGGTTGTTGCGTATGGGAATAAAGAGGACTTGATGCTTTAATGCTATGGTTGGGTTTTACCTTAATGATCTTTAGTAGTTGCGGATGCTTGCTATAGTTCCAATCATAAGTGCATATGATCCATGAAGAGAAAGTATGTTAGCTTATGCCTCTCCCTCATATGAAATTGCAATAGTGATTACCGGTCTTGTTAACGATTGCCTAGGATAATTCCGCACACCGGCCCATCATTATTCCACACTCGCTATTTATAATATTTAGTAATATATTCTAACTTTATGGTAACAGCACCTACTTTTATATTTTAGCTCTCCGGTATCATACAAAGTTATCCTCTTCATACCCACAACGTAGTTTTATTTCTCGTTTCTAGTTGGAAGCAAACGTTCGGTGTACGTAGAGTCGTATCAGTGGCAGATAGGGCTTGAGAGAATATTGATCTTACCTTTAGCTCCTTGTGGGTTCGACACTCCATACTTATCACTTCCACCTTTGGAAATTGCTACGATGATTCCCTGCACTTGGGGATTATCAATAGTCACTTATGTAATTCTTCTGTAAGAGCAAATCACACGGCTTATTAGTAGCAATCGTCTGTGTTATTATTTGTCTTTGCACACATTTCTTATTACGGACCTGTCTGCCGCGTATCACACACATCTTGTTCAGTTGAACCATTTCTATTGTGTTGCCTAATCACACTTTCATCCTAGTGAACTGTATGCCGTATATCGCACACGCCCTAATCTGACTGCCCGTTTCTGTTGTTCTACATCATCGCAAATGGTTCTTCTTAATTAACTGTTTGCCACTCATCCAATGGAGGGAAGCACCTACATTCGCGGGAGACGTGCCATTGACCATTGGGCAGCAACAGTCGATCATCCGGATGACCAATAAAGGATGCAAAGAGGGATCCTACAGCAGCAAGGATCAACTTCCCTACCGATAGATCATCTAACAGAATTCCCAAGTTAACTGTGCTGAGGCTTGAGTGGTCATCAGATGGGTGATCGGATGGGAAGTGGCGTTGATGTTAAATTAACTGATGTGATGGGTCAATGTAAACATTTAATTGTGTTGAATGTATATGGTGCTCCATCATATTAGTTGAATTAACCTCGAGGTCCTTGTTTTGTACTCCCTCTGTAAACTAATATAAGAGTGTTTAGATCACTACTTTAGTGATCTAAACGCTCTTATATTAGTTTACGGAGGGAGTATTTTTTAACATTTTCTGTTTTTTGTACACATGTTGATTGGCTTGAAGAAGGTCTATCTCGTTACTTTTTGATAATTTTTGTTTTTTGAACACATGTTGATTGGCTTGAATGAAGGTCTATCCCGTTACTTTGCGACATGTTTCCAAAACATGGACCTCGAGGTTAATTCAACTAATAGGACGGAGCACTATATACATTCAACGCAATTCAATGTTTTCCAAAAAAAGTGATATGATTTCTGTGAAACTTATAAGTCATGTATGTCAAATTAACCTCTGTGTACTTGTTCTCAAATTAACCTCCGGGCCTTTTTTGCCGCTATCACACACATCTTGTTAAGTTGAACCGTTTATGTTCTCTTCCCTAATCGAAAACAGTTCATTCGACTAAACCGTATGCCGTATATCACACGACCTTGATCTGGCTGATCGTTTCTGTTGCTTTCCCTAAAAGCAAACAGTTCATCGGAGCGAACCGTATACCGTATATCACACACACACATTGATATGGCTGTCCGTTTCTGTTGTCTGTCTAATCACAAACAGTTCATTTGGATCAACTTTATGCCCTACTTCGCACACGCAACTAAAATTTGAACCGTGTTTGATGCATCCGTCATCGCAAACGTTTTGCACCTTTTTTGACAGTTTTTTTACACCACTATTTGCGATTATTGCATCGCACATAGTTTTGTCGAAGGGTCTCTGATCGTAGTGTTATGTTAGCAGCATCCTGCAGTAGTGATGCAGTTGGCGAAGGTGTTCTCTAGCCAAATGGCAAGGTGATTAGCAGGCCATGGCCATGGCGAAATGCTAGTCTTAGTTGGCGGAAGGCCATTATGGGTTATGCTAGAAGGCTGTTAGTTGGGTTGCATTAAATGCTATTTTTTACATGATGGCGGAATACCATTGTTATTTGGCGGAATGTTATTTTTTAATAGAGGAAATTTTAGGTATAGGGTTGGACGTTCGGTTTTCATATCATTTCCGCGGGCGCGTTCAGACGCGGTCCACGATTCGAAAGTCTGTTTGTTATAGGTGGTAGCATTAGAGATCCCTTATGATACTTGCCAGGAAGAGGTCTTAGCGAAATTGATCCCTATTTTTGATGGGCTTTGTATAGCTCGTGCAACATGTCAAAGATGCCTCTTTCTAGGTTAAAAGATCGTCCTTGCATTTTTTTATTTTTTGAACAGAGCTTCCCTAGCCCTTTTCTATTTCCTATCTGATGAAAATAACCGGTCCTTACAAGCATGTGAAGTGAAACGGAGAAGTGATTTCAAGGCACTAATATTGAACCCCAATGCGACTGCTCGATCTCAAGCACCCACTAATTAAGGAGAAAACCATGCCAGTTTTTCTTGGTTATGCATTGACCTGTCTGTTAGCCATTTCACCTCTAAACCTCTTCATTTGGCTCTTTATCAACCATGCCATCTCCACCATGACTAAGCACACATCAATGGAAATCAAATGTGACATGTTCAAACAAATGGTGTCTAAGTTGAGAAGGTGGCAACACAAATTAAGTATAAATATGTCTTTGAAAACCCTTTAGTTGTTTTTGTGAACTCCTTTTGTTTCCAAAGAACAATAAAGCCACAGGTGTTGAGGACTCGCCGAAATACCTCAAGTAGTCTCTTTTAGCATAATGATATGTTGAACTAGTTCCTCCGCAATAAAAAGAGAAGATACACTGAACTACTTCAACGAGTCTACATGTAAGATAATATTCATGCAATAGTGATACGTCTCCAACGTATCTATAATTTATGAAGTATTCATGCTGTTATTTTATCATTCTTGGATGTTTTACAATCATATTATAGCAACTTTATATCAATTTTTGGGACTAACCTATTGACCCAGTGCCCAGTGCGAGTTGCTGTTTTTTGCTTGTTTTTTTACATCGCAGGAAATCAATATCAAATGGAGTCCAAACAACGCGAAACTTTTTGGAGTTTTTTTTGGGTCAGAAGACATCCATTGGGTCAGAGCTGCACTAGTGGGACGTTTGATCATATTGTTGATCGATGTCGAAGCAAGTTGCACGGCTATTCTGAAAGGAGCATGGCTTGTGCGGCATGAGAGGTTTTGTTGAAATCAGTGGTTCAGGCCATTCCTACCTACAGTATGAGCTGTTTTCTACTCACAAAAAAGGTGTGCAAGAGTATTATTTCATGCATGGCCAAATATTGGTGGGGAGCTCCATAGACAAACATACACTCCACTGGCTCTCTTGGGATAAACTTGCGACACCCAAAGTGAAGGGCGGCATGGGGTTCCGTGACATGCAGGTGTTAAATCTCGCAATGCTCGGGAAACATGGTTGGCGTATTCTCACTAAACCGGAGTCTTTGTGCTCGCGAGTGCTCAAGGGAAAATATTATCCACACACTGATTTCCTCAACGCGAGTGTTCCTGCTCGAGCATCGGCTACGTGGAAAGCGATTATTGCGGGGAGAAAGGCCCTTGAAGTCGGGCTTATCAAAAGAGTTGGAGACGGCTCCACTATCTCCACTTGGACAGATCCCTGGATCCCTGGCAATCTTTTTCTGAAACCGATGGGGCACCTTGGCTCTTCCACACTCACCACGGTCTCAGAACTGATAGATGATTACACAGGCAGTTGGAATGTGGAAATCATTCAAGAAAATTTCTTGCAACCGGATGTTGAAGCTATCCTCAATATACCTCTTAACAGCAACAGTGGTCAAGATTCTTTGGCATGGGCCTTAGAGAAATCTGGCAACTACTCTGTAAAATCCGCATATCGCTCTCTTGTGACTCG
This sequence comes from Aegilops longissima, assembly GCA_021605205.1. NCBI lineage: Eukaryota > Viridiplantae > Streptophyta > Magnoliopsida > Poales > Poaceae > Aegilops > Aegilops longissima. The sequence continues at coordinate 148,600,417 of CM038677.1, read as the reverse complement.
GAACGAGCACCACGCTCTAGAGGAAGGGACGATTACAGAAACTTCATCAGCCAACAAACAGATGTGGGATGCCCTTTGGAAATTACATGTGGTTCCAAAAGTTCGTGTATTCTGGTGGAGAGTTCTCCGGGGAATACTACCAGATTCAGTCACTTTGCAACACCGACACATCAAGCCATTGCGCCGGTGTGATATCTGCAAAGCAATGGATGAAAACTTGCTTCATGCACTAGTTCACTGCTCGCATGCAAGGCAGTTCTGGATTGCAGCTGTAGACATATTTCAGCTTCGTCTACCTCGTTTGCATCCAGATACTTGGGCACATGATATTCTTATGGATTCTCAGTTTGCAGAGGAAGAACGCTGCAAGATTGTCACGATCATGCATAGTATATGGTCCTCACGCAACTGTTGGACTCATGATCGCAATGGCTATGACCCAGTTCAAGCCCTGAAGTGGATTCATGAAAACTTGGCTATTCTGGACCTTCCACCATCGCGCAAAAAGGGCTCGGAAGCTCAGTGTTGGCGCCCGCCCGAGGCAGGCTGGGTTACTATCAACACTGATGCTGCTGTCAGTATTGAGCACATGAAGGCAGGAACGGGCGGGGTGGCGCGGTCGCACCTTTCGTTTCTTGGAGCATGGAGCAAGCCGCTATCGGGTGTCACCGATCCGTTCATTGCAGAACTTCTAGCTTTCCGGGAGGGGATGATCTTTGCTCAACTTCGTGGCTTCTCACACGTGGTAATAGAGATTGACTGCTTAGGGCTAGTCAACATATGGAAATCGCGCGGCAATTCTCGTTCAATTGCAGCGCCTATCTTGGAGGAATTAGAGGAGATTAGTGCTAGTTTTGCTTCTTTGACGATTACTCATATTGGTAGATCTTGCAATGTACCAGCTCATCAGTGTGCTCGCCTAGCGTGCTCACTGGATGGCACTGAAAGCTGGATTGATTCCAGTCCTGAATTCCTACGTTCTTGTCTAAGAACGGATTGTAACCTCATGCTACTTGATCAATAAAAGCCCCTAATTTCGATGCAAAAAAAGAGGGGGGCACAACCAACCAGGGCGGGCCAGGCCCCCCTGGCGCGCCCAGCTGGGTTGTGCCCACCTCGGTGGCCTCCCGCACCCCCTCTTTGCACTATAAATTCCCAAATATTCCGAAACCCTTTGGGGTAGACCTATATTAGAAGTTTCGCTGCCTCAAGGTCTCTGTATCCATGAAAACCAATCTAGACCCTGTTCCGGCACCCTGCCGGAGGGGGGAATCATCTCCGGTGGCCATCTTCATCATCCCGGCGGCCACCACGATGAGGAGGGAGTAGTCCACCCTCGGGGCCGAGGGTTTGTACCAGTAGCTATGTGTTTAATCTCTCTCTCTCTCTCTCATGATCTATATCATGGGCTTTGTTAATATAGTCGGATCATATGATGTTTCCCCTCGCTATACTCTTGTTGTGATGAATTGAGTCTTTACCCTTTGAAGTTTTGTATTGTCGGATTGAATATTCTGAGATGAGAACACATGATGTATGTCTTGCGGTATGAATACTTGAGGTGACAATTGGGGTATCATATTGATTCACTTGACATGTGTTTTGGCATCCAACTCGCGGATTCCCGCGGTGATATTGGGGTAATCTATACATAGGGGTTGATGCACGTTCTTATTATCTTTTCTCCGATAGAAACTTTGGGGTCTCTTAGTAGTTCTTCATGTGGATTGAGTATTATGAATATGAATTTGCTTTGGTGTTATTTTAGTACGAACTCTTGATTAGATCGATCGGAAAGAATAGCTTGCGTTATTTTATTACGAACTCTAGGGTAGATTGATCGGAGAAAATAACTTTGAGGTGGTTTCGTACCCTACAAACAATTTCTATCTTTTGTTCTCCGCTAATAGGAACTCGGGAGTGATTCTTTATTGCACTTTGAGGGATAATCATATGATCCAACTATGTTAGCATTGTTGAGAGGTTGCACTAGTGAAAGTACGGACCCTAGGCCTCATTTTTAAGCATTGCAATACCGTTTTTGTGCCCGTTTACTATTTGCTACCTCGCTGTTTTTATTTATTCAGATAATAAAAATATATTTCTACCATCAATATTACACTTTTATCACCATCTCTTCTCCGAACTAGTGCACCTATACAATTGGCCATCATATTAGGTGTGTTGGGGACACACGAGATTTCTCGTATTTGGTTGCAGGGTCGCTTGAGGGAGACCATCTTCATCCTACACCTCCCACGGATTGATAAACCTTAGGTCATCTACTTGAGGGAAAATTGCTACTGTCCTACAAAACTCTGCGCTTGGAGGCCCAACACGTGTCTACAAGAATAAAGTTGCGTAGTAGACATCAAGCTCTTTTCTGGCGCCGTTGCTGGGGAGGTGAGTGCATGAAGGCATATCTTTAGATCTTGCAATTGAATCTTTTAGTTTCTTGTTTTATCACTAGTTTGGTTTATAAAAGAAAACTACATAAAAAATGGAATTGAGGTTGCATCATATTATTGATCATCTTTATAATATATTTCTTGAAAATGATGGTTCAGAAAATTGTGCTCAATTGTTAGAAGAAGGAGTCAATAAAATGCTTGCCACAAAATATTTGAATGATGAGAATGATTGCAATGTTGTTAGTATGAATTCTTTGAATATCCAAATTGCTAATAATGATTGCACAACTCATGACAAAAATGTTTCTCATAAGCATGTCACTTTTTGCGGAGTGAATTGGGAGTGCCTTTGCACACCAAAAAGGGAAGATAGATTTTGTAAGAAGCATAAATATTTGGAAACGAGAATGTTGCAAGAGAGGCTAGATGGGTGAAAGATTTAATGTTTTCGCCATCCTTGTGAACTTTGCAATGAACATGGTCATTTAAATCTCCAGTGCAAATTCTTTCATGATCAAATCGTGTCCAAAAATTGTGATAACTTGATTACCCTTGAGCATCATAAAGAGCTTAGTCTTCTTTTGGGGTATGAAGATATAAAACGTATAACTAAGGATATTCCAAAATTTAATCTCAAGAGAGTTCTTGATTTTGATCTAAAGGGAATTTATATGTTTTGTGTGGTAAATTGCATTGAGAATCCTTATATTTCCAACTATCTAAAGTCAAGAAAACAAATAGAATATGAAGAGAGTGAAGGAAATATGCCGTAGAGGCAATAATAAAGTTGTTATTTACATTTCCTTATATCATGATAAATGTTTATTATTCATGCTAGAATTGTATTAACCGGGAACTTACTACATGTGTGGATACATAGACAAACAGAGTGTCCCTAGTATGCCTCTACTTGACTAGCACATTTATCAAGGATGGTTAAGTTTCCTAGCCATGGACATGTGTTGTCATTTGATGAACGGCATCACATCATTAGAGAATGATGTGATGGACAAGACCCATCCGTTAGCTTAGCACTATGATCGTTTAGTTTATTGCTATTGCTTTCTTCATGACTTATACATGTTCCTATGACTATGAGATTATGCAACTCCCGAATACCGGAGGAACACTTAGTGTTCTATCAAACATCACAACGTAACTGGGTGATTACAAAGATGCTCTACAGGTGTCTCCGATGGTGTTTGTTGAGTTGGCATAGATCGAGATTAGGATTTGTCACTCCGTGTATGGGAGAGGTATCTTTGGCCCTCTCGGTAATGATCATCACTATAAGCCTTGCAAGCAATGTGACTAATGAGTTAGTTCCGGGATGATGCATTACAGAACGAGTAAAGAGACTTGCCGGTAACGAGATTGAACTAGGTATGAGGATACCGACGATCGAATCTCGGGCAAGTAACATACCGATGACAAAGGGAACAACGTATGATATTATGCGGTTTGACCGATAAAGATCTTCGTAGAATATGTAGGAGACAATATGAGCATCCAGGTTCTGCTATTGGTTATTGACCAGAGATGTGTCTCGGTCATGTCTACATAGTTCTCAAACCCGTAGGGTCCGCACGCTTAACGTTTGATGACGATTTGTATTATGAGTTTATGTGATTTGATGACCGAAGGTTTTTCGGCGTCCTGGATGAGATCACGGACATGACGAGTCTCGAAATGGTTGAGACATAAATATTGATATATTGGACCATGTTATTCGGACACCGGAAGTGTTCCGGATAGTTTCGGGTAAAACCAGAATGCCGAAGGGGTTACCGGAACCCCCGGGGGAACTACTGGGCCTCTATGGGCCTTAGTGGGAAGATAGGAAGGGCCAGGAGGGGCTGGCCGCCCCCTTGGGTCCGGTGGACTAGGGAAGGGGCGCGCCCCTTCCTTCCCTTCCCCCTCTTCCTTCCTTCTTCCCCCTCTTCCTTAGGTGGAAACCTACTAGGACTTGGAGTCCTAGTAGGATTCCCCTCTCCTGGTGCGCCCTAGGAGGGCCGTCTGGCCTCCCCCTCCCTCCTTTATATACGTGGGGAGGGGGCACCCTAGAACATAAGTTGATCTTTTAGCCGTGTGCGGTGCCCCCACTACTGTAGGATGCGGCTAACACGACACTACGATCAGAGACCCTTCGACGAAACTATGTGCGATGCCATAATCGCAAACGGTGGTGTAAAAAAACGTCAAAAAAGGTGCAAAATGTTTGCGATGGAGGTTGCCTCAAACACGGTTCAGATTTTAGTTGCGTGTGCGATGCAGGGCATACGGTTCAGCTCAATTATCTGTTTGCGATGAGGAGGAACAAAACAAATGGGTAGCCAGATGGAGGTGTGTGCGATGTATAGCCTACGGTTCACTCAGATGAACTGTTTGTGATTAGGCAACACAAAAGAAACGGTCAGCCAGATCAAAGGTGTGTGCGATATACGGCATGCGTTCACTCGGATGAACTGTTTGCGTTGAGACATGAGAACATAAACTTTTCAAATGAACAAGATGTGTGTGATACGAGGCAAACAGGTCTGTAATCGGAAACGTGTGCGAAGACCAATAACAACACAGACGGTTACTGCTAACAAGCCGTGTGTGTTGTGAGCAAACGATTGCTGGTATACAATTGTGAGTGATTGATGAAAACATCATCATGTGTTCCATTGTTTAGTCCGTGTGTGATGTGATTTTCTTTGTCCACACAACATCTACCCTCTGTATACAGAGCATCAACATATATACTTAAAAAGACAGCATTGCATAACCAAATTAAGCATACAATTACACAAGTGACTACACACATAAAATTTGCACACACCAAAGTAAGCAATTACATGCATACTAAAGTAGGAGAAACGAGGATCTAATCATCTACTTATTGTTGCGACGACGCTTGCCATTGCTCTGCTTCCGGCTGGATCCCTGGAAGTTTTGGGGAAGGAGGCACTTCCTCATGTGAACGATCCGCCTGTACATGTCGTACCTCGTGTACGCCTCCTTGGCCGCGTACACGATGTGAGCTTTGTCGAGTTTCCCCATCCAGGCCGAGTGCCAGGCATGCTTGTCCTTGTTGCACGAATCCTTCATGTCTCTGTAGTAGGGGTCGATGATGGCCTCGGCGAGGTGAACCAGTGAGTCCTTATCATGCTCCTTGCTGCCCCAGATCTTGTATTGGCCCTGGATGTCGACAAGATTCTGGCAGGCGATGCCCGAACTCTCAAGCGCCTTTACATCGTTGGTGATGTCCACCGTAGCGAACATGTAGTGGGGGTTGTTGACAAACCTGGTGAAATGCTTGCAAGGACTTGTGGCCACGCAGTAGTGGTAGACGAGGATGTGATGGCACACGCACATCTGGGCGACGACGACCTTGGGACGAGACCCGACACGAGCGCGGGTGTACTCGAGGTCAAACCCGACCACCTTGTACTTCTCCTCGGCAAGCAACATCTCCATGATGTGGATGGAGTGCTCCACCCAGACCAGGTCGTTGGTGTACACCACTGAGAGGTCCATGAACCTTCTGTGGGTGTCCACCACGGCACACATGGTGAACTGCTACTCGTCGTCGGCAGCCGCTCGGAGCGCCATTGGGGCCGCGCAGGATACTGCTACCTCTTGAGCTTGCGTTGGATTTCACCGAAGAGGAGAGGACAATGCAGCAGAGTAGCGTAAGTATTTCCCTCGGTTTTTGAGAACCAAGGTATCAATCCAGTAGGAGGCCATGCGCAAGTCCCTCATACCTACACAAAACAAATAGCTCAATGCAACCAACGCGATTAGGGGTTGTCAATCCCTTCACGGTCACTTACGAGAGTGAGATCTGATAGAGATGATAGATAATATTTTTGGTATTTTTGGTATAAAGATGCAAAGTAAAATAAAAAGCAAAGTAAAAAAGCAAACAATAATAAAGTGATGGAAGATTGATATGATAGAGAATAGACCCGGGGGCCATAGATTTCACTAGTGACTTCTCTCAAGAGCATAAGTATTTTACGGTGGGTGAACAAATTACTGTTGAGCAATTGACAGAATTGAGCATAGTTATGAGAGTAGTCTAGGTATGATCATGCATATAGGCATCACGTCCGAGACAAGTAGACCGACTCCTGCCTGCATCTACTACTATTACTCCACTCATCGACCGCTATCCAGGATGCATCTAGAGTATTAAGTTAATGAAAACAGAGTAACGCCTTAAGCAAGTTGACATGATGTAGAGGGATAAATTCATGCAATATGATAAAAAAAACCATCTTGTTATCCTCGATGGCAACAATACAATACGTGCCTTGCTGCCCCTTCTGTTACTGGGAAAGGACACCGCAAGATTGAACCCAAAGCTAGGCACTTCTCTCATTGCAAGAACTACCAATCTAGTTGGCCAAACCAAACGGATAATTCAAAGAGACTTGCAAAGATAACCAATCATACATAAAAGAATTCAGAGAAGATTCAAATATTGCTCATAGATAATCTTGATCATAAACCCACAATTCATCGATCTCAACAAACACACCGCAAAAAGAAGAATACATCGAATAGATCTCCACGAGAGAGGGGGAGAACATTGTATTGAGATCCAAAAAGAGAGAAGAAGCCATCTAGCTACTAACTATGGACCCGAAGGTCTGAGGTAAACTACTCACACTTCATCGGAGAGGCTATGATGATGTAGAAGCCCTCTGTGGTGGATTCCCCTTCCGGCGGAGCTCCGGAACAGGCCCCAAGATTGGATCTCGTGGATACAGAAAGTTGCGGCGATGGAATTAGGTTTTTTGCTCCGTATCTGATCATTCGGGGGTACGTAGGTATATATAGGAGGAAGAAGTACGTCGGTTGAGCAACAGGGGCCCCACGAGGGTGGAGAGCGCGCCTGGGGGGGGGAGGGCGCGCCCCCCTACCTCGTGCATTCCCTGTTGGTTGCTTGACGTAGGGTCCAAGTCTCCTGGATTATGTTCGGTGAGAAAATCACGTTCCCGAAGGTTTCATTCCGTTTGGACTCCGTTTGATATTCCGTTTCTTCGAAACTCTGAAATAGGCAAAAAAATAGCAAATCTGGGCTGGGCCTCTGGTTAATAGGTTAGTCCCAAATGTAATATAGAAGTGGATAATAAAGCCCAATATGGTCCAAAACAGTAGATAATATAGCATGGAGCAATCAAAAATTATAGATACGTTGGAGACGTATCAGGCATCCCCGAGCTTAATTCCTGCTCGTCCTCGAGTAGGTAAATGATAAAAAGATAATTTTTGATGCGGAGTGCTACTTGGCATAATTTCAATGTAATTCTTCTTAATTGTGGTATGAATATTCAGGTTCGAAAGATTCAAGACAAAAGTTTAATATTGACATAAAAATAATAATACTTCAAGCATACTAACAAAGCAATCATGTCTTCTCAAAATAACATGGCCAAAGAAGGTTATCCCTACAAAATCATATAGTCTGGCTATGCTCTATCTTCACCACACAAAGTATTTAAATCATGCACAACCTCGATGACAAGCCAAGCAATTGTTTCATACTTTTGACATTCTCAAAAAAAAATCAATCTTCACGCAATACATGAGCGTGAGCCATGGATATACCACTATATGTGGAATAGAATGGTGGTTGTGGAGAAGACAAAAAGGGAGAAGAGAGTCTCACATCAACTAGGCGTATCAACGGGCTATGGAGATGCCCATCAATAGATATCAATGTGATGGAGTAGGGATTGCCATGCGACGGATGCACTAGAGCTATAAGTATATGAAAGCTCAACAAAAGAAACTAAGTGGGTGTGCATCCAACTCGCTTGCTCACGAAGACCTAGGGCAATTTGAGGAAGCCCATCATTGGAATATACAAGCCAAGTTCTATAATGAAAAATTCCCACTAGTATATGAAGGTGAAAAAAATGAGAGACTCTCTATCATGAAGATCATGGTGCTACTTTGAAACACAAGTGTGGTAAAAGGATAGTAACATTGTCCCTTCTCTCTTTTTCTCTCATTTTTTATTTGGGCCTTTTCTCTTTTTTATGGCCTCTTTTCTTTCCCCTTTTTTTTATTTTTCGTCCGGAGTCTCATCCCGACTTGTGGGGGAATCATAGTCTCCATCATCCTTTCCTCACTTGGGACAATGCTCTAAAAATGATGATCATCACACTTCTAGTTACTTACAACTCAACAATTACAACTCAATACTTAGAACAAAATATGACTCTATATGTATGCCTCAGACGGTGTACCGGGATATGCAATGATTCATGAGTGACATGTATGAAAGAATTATGAACGGTGGCTTTGCCACAAATACGATGTCAACTACATGATCATGCTAAGCAATATGACAATGATGGAGCGTGTCATAATAAACGGAACGGTGGAAAGCTGCATGGCAATATATCTCGGAATGGCTATGGAAATGCCATAATAGGTAGGTATGGTGGCTGTTTTGAGGAAGGTATATGGTGGGTGTATGATACTGGCGAAAAGTGCGCGGTATTAGAAAGGCTAGCAATGGTGGAAGGGTGAGAAAAGTGTGTATAATCCATGGACTCAGCATTAGTCATAAAGAACTCATATACTTATTGCAAAAATCTACAAGTTATCAAAGCGAAGTATTACGCGCATGCTCCTAGGGGGATAGATTGGTAGGAAAAGACCACCGCTCGTCCCCGACCGCCACTCATAAGGAAGACAATCAATAAATAAATCATGCTCCGACTTCATCACATAACGGTTCACCATACGTGCATGCTACGGGAATCACAAACTTTAACACAAGTATTTCTCAAATTCACAACTACTCAACTAGCATGACTCTAATATTACTACCTCCATATCTCAAAACAATTATCAAGCATCAAACTTTTCTTAGTATTCAACGCACTCAAAAGAAAGTTTTACAAATCTTGAATACCAAGTATATTATTATTATTAAGCAAATTACCATGCTATTTAAGACTCTCAAAATAATCTAAATGAAGTATGAGAGATCAATGGTTTCTATAAAACAAATCCACCACCGTGCTCTAAATGATATAAGTGAAGCACTAGAGCAAAACTATATAGCTCAAAAGATATAAGTGAAGCACATAGAGTATTCTATCAAATTCCAATTCATGTATGGCTCTCTCAAAAGGTGTGTACAGCAAGGATGATTGTGGTAAACTAAAAAGCAAAGACTCAAATCATACAAGACGCTCCAAGCAAAACACATATTATGTGGTGAATAAAAATATAGCTCCAAGTAAAGTTACGGATGGAAGTGGACGAAAGAGGGGATGCCTTCCGGGGCATCCCCAAGCTTTGACTTTTTGGTGTCCTTAGATTATCTTGGGGGTTCCATGGGCATCCCCAAGCTTAGGCTCTTGCCACTCCTTGTTCCATAATCCATCAAAAGATTTCACCCAAAACTTGAAAACTTCACAACACAAAACTCAACAGAAATCTCGTGAGCTCCGTTAGCAAAAGAAAACAAAAGACCACTTCAAGGTAGTGTAATGAACTCATTCTTTATTTATATTGGTGTCAAACCTACTGTATTCCAACTTCTCTATGGATTATAAACTATTTTACTAGCCATAGATTCATCAAAATAAGCAAACAACACACGAAAAACAGAATCTGTCAAAAACAGAACAGTCTGTAGTAATCTGTAACTAACGCAAACTTCTGGAACTCCAAAAATTCAGCAAAACTAGGACGACCTAGGAAATTTTTTTATTGATCAGAATAAATTGGAATCACTATTTTATCATGTTCTGGTGATTTTTAACAATTGTTTTCGTGAACCGAAAGTTTCTGGAAATTACAGCAAAATCAAATAACTATCATCCAAGAAGATCCTATAGGTTTAACTTGGCACAAACACTAAATAAAACATAAAACCACATCTAAACAGAAGGTAGATGGACTATTTATTCCTAAACAGAAACAAAAACTAAAAACTAAAAATAAAATTGGGTTGCCTCCCAACAAGCGCTATCGTTTAACGCCCCTAGCTAGGCATAAAAGCAAGGATAGATCTAGGTATTGCCATAATAGTGGTATGGCGAACCATGAAAACTTCTCTCATATTCTCTATGTTCGGCAGCAAGTTTTCTTTGAGGCAATCTAAAATAATCAAAAGGGCTAAATTTAATGGGACAAAAGTCCACAAGATCAATCTCGGGGGGTATGGGTTCCTCCTTAGGCCCTTCGTATTGCACAACCAATTCATCATTAAGAGCATTATTTTGGAAAAAAGCTACAAGCCTTCGTTCAAGAGGAAAACCTAGTCCATTATTCTGAATAGCAAAATCATCATTAAGCTCGGAAATTTTATCAACTAGAACATCGGCAGGAACCTTTTTCCTAAGATTTTCATTATAAGCAATATGATCTAAAGATTGTAAGCGCATCATGTCTTCTTGATTAAAAAGGATAGCTTCAATGGGAGGATGACTAGAATCTACCCTATAATGCGCAAAGATTTCTTTGGCCTCTTTTATTATAAATCTAAACTCATGAGCCAAAAAGATAGTGGTGGCACGCTCAACAGAAGAATGCTCAATATTAGAGAATTCTAAGAAAATTCTTTGTATGCAAGGGTGCATGTGCATAAATTGCCTTTCAAGTTCAACTATAAGCATGGCAATGGCGTCTGCAAGACTACTAGTTCTATGAAGAATAGAATCGCCCATAGAAGACAAAGCACCGACACAAGTAAAGAAATCTTGAATAACTCCTTTTCCAATAATATTACCACTACCAACTCGAAGTTTTTTTGTATGCAAGGTAGGGGGTTCTTCAGCAGGAGCTTCGGAATTTTCCATTATATTATTATTGTCCATATCGGCAATGATTTCCCCAAATCTAGACATAACGACAAGCAAGCGAGAAAAAGGCAAATGGAAAAGAGAGGGCGAATAAAACGGCAAGGGTGAAGTGGGGGAGAGGAAAACGAGAAGCAAATGGCAAATAATGTAATGCGAGAGATAAGGGATTGTGATGGGTACTTGGTATGTTGACTTTTGCGTAGACTCCCCGGCAACGGTGCCAGAAATGGCTCGTTGTCGGGAGCCAAATCTTGACTTGACTCCGCGTAAGCCTCCCCGGCAACGGCGCCAGAAATTCTTCTTGCTACCTCTTGAGCTTGCGTTGGATTTCCCCGAAGAGGAGAGGATAATGCAGCAGAGTAGCGTAAGTATTTCCCTCAGTTTTTGAGAACCAAGGTATCAATCCAGTAGGAGGCCACGCGCAATTCCCTCATACCTACACAAAACAAATAGCTCAACGCAACCAACGCGATTAGGGGTTTTCAATCCCTTCACGGTCACTTACGAGAGTGAGATCTAATAGAGATGATCGATAATATTTTTGGTATTTTTGGTATAAAGATGCAAAGTAAAATAAAAAGCAAAGTAAAAAAGCAAAGAAATAATAAAGTGATGGAAGATTGATATGATAGAGAATAGACCCGGGGGCCATAGATTTCACTAGTGACTTCTCTCAAGAGCATAAGTATTTTATGGTGGGTGAACAAATTACTATTGAGCAATTGACAGAATTGAGCATAGTTATGAGAGTATCTAGGTATGATCATGTATATAGGCATCACGTCCGAGACAAGTAGACCGACTCCTACCTGCATCTACTACTATTACTCCACTCATCGACCGCTAGTATTAAGTTAATGAAAACAGAGTAACGCCTTAAGCAAGATGACATGATGTAGAGGGATAAATTCATGCAATACGATAAAAACCCCATCTTGTTATCCTCGATGGCAACAATACAATACGTGCCTTGCTGCCCCTTCTATCACTGGGAAAGGACACCGCAAGATTGAACCCAAAGCTAGGCACTTCTCTCATTGCAAGAACTACCAATCTAGTTGGCCAAACCAAACGGATAATTCGAAGAGACTTGCAAAGATAACCAATCATACATAAAAGAATTCAGAGAAGATTCAAATATTGCTCATAGATAATCTTGATCATAAACCCACAATTCATCGATCTCAACAAACACACCGCAAAAAGAAGATTACATCGAATAGATCTCCACGAGAGGGGGAGAACATTGTATTGAGATCCAAAAAGAGAGAAGAAGCCATCTAGCTACTAACTATGGACCCGAAGGTCTGAGGTAAACTACTCACACTTCATCGGAGAGGCTATGATGATGTAGAAGCCCTCCATGGTGGATTCCCCTTCCCATGAGCTCCTAACAGGCCCCAAGATGGGATCTCGTGGATACGAAAAGTTGCGGCGGTGGAATTAGGTTTTTGCTCCGTGTCGATCATTCGGGGTGCGTGGGTATATATAGGAGGAAGAAGTACGTCGGTGGAGCAACAGGGGGCCCATGAGGGTGGAGGGTGCGCCTGGGGGGGGGGGGGGGAGGGCGCGCCGCCCTACCTCATGCCTTCCATGTTGGTTGCTTGACGTAGGGTCCAAGTCTCCTGGATTATGTTCGATGAGAAAATCACGTTCCCGAAGGTTTCATTCCGTTTGGACTCCGTTTGATATTCCGTTTCTTTGAAACTCTGAAATAGGCAAAAAACAGCAAATCTGGGCTGGGCCTCCGGTTAATAGGTTAGTCCCAAAAGTAATATAAAAGTGGATAATAAAGCCCAATATGGTCCAAAACAGTAGATAATATAGCATGGAGCAATCAAAAAGTATAGATACGTTGGAGATGTATCAGATACCCTCTAAGAATTTCTCGTGGTGGATGTGCTTCTTGCAATGGTGGGGCGCGATCGAAAGGTTGAAGAGACACAAGGGTAGGTTAAATGGCTGCTGTAATAAATGGGAGCCCGGCGTCCTGTAATCGTAACGTCTTGTCACGGCGTTCATAGCGGAGGATTCCAGAATCCAGTGCATGCTTGACAACACCGCACCGCTCGCGTGGACTCGAAGAGGCGCCAAATGTATCGTCGGTGAGCCTGTTCCGCGCTACCGCGCTGTTTACCGCGCAAGCTTCCCGCCAGGCTAGTTTGGCCACGCGTTGGCTAGAAGAGGGACAAATCATGGGCGTTTATTGGCAAAAAGCTTTGTAAAAACCAAGTGTGTGGAATGACTTCGTTCATAAGTTTACCCTTCGGTGATGAGGTCAAAGTTACACAGAAGGGTGATGATGGACACTCGAGCGCGATAACTAATTCTCTCTACAATGCAGACGGTGGAAGAAACCAACTGTGTGCAATAATGTCAAAGATCACAGTCGAGTTAGCTATACAGATCGTGTGCTGTGAGATCGACAAGGTAAACTGATTCGAGAATGGTTAATAAAATCTATGACCATTGCATATTAAGGTCAAAATAGTGCTAGCAATATACGAGTCTCATACGATGCCATTTCAACGATTGTACCACAAAAGCTCGAAATTTTACAAGATTTAAATTCCAGAGTTATATGGCTCAAATTCGAAGATTACAAGGTTCAAACTGATATTCAAAATGAAATTCAGCTCATCAGCTGCAAACGCTCGCGTTGATCCACTAAACATGGATATCAGAGAGGTTCAGACTAATATCATCGCTTCTAAGTCTGGTTTCGAAACCTCACAATTTCTGCAAAGGGGTCAGCCACTGAGAAGTCATGTATGGGGTTGACACAATGACTTCCGATTACTCTGTCGTATGAAGTTCCAAAATAAAATTCAGCATTTTTGGAGCCTACTCCATTCTGCAGCCAGGCGCCGGCGCTGATCAACGAACCATTCACTTTTGCGAAATAAATGTAGGGCAAACCTCATTTCCTTCAGCACCCTTGCTCTGAGAACAAAGAACTTGGCGAATATAATCTCCTGTAAGGTCCCTTGGTAGTTCTTCAAAGTAATTTCTAAGAGATGCAGATCTAGGCATTCGACGTGATTGTTATATTATATCACATTATCCACCACTGGGCCTAATGTTATCTGCAAAAGAAGAGAACGTGTTAGTGCCTACATGCAGTTTTGAACATTACGACAGGCCTATTTGGTTTGCAGGATTTGTAAAATGCACTAACATGCCATCTTTGATCTGACATGATTAACATGGGCATTTGATTACATTCTAGAAAAATGTAGCCTTCTTCACAAGAGGTTGGAGTGGATGAAAAGTTCCCTAAGAAAACTAGTACAGATGAATCCAAAGGAGAAATGCTTATTGATTGTAACCATATGGATCAAGCAACTAATATGGGGGGGGGGGACATGTATGTACTAAAATCCTCCAAAAGAACCTTCAGAAATCGTAGTACATTGTCATTGTAAACTTGGAAAAAGGTGTTACAAATTGAACTCCCTTATGGTTAACATTTAACAGGAAAGGAACATCACCTCGATATATAGCTTCTCCAGGCACGGAAAGCATCTCAGGAAAGTGACAACTTGCTCCAGGTCGGGGCCGATAGATTCTAGTGCCAAGACCTTCACTGTGCGCAGTTTCGGGGTCAAGCTTGTCGGAATCATTTTCTGAATAGCAGACGAACAAACATCTTCAAAATTAGAAATAATGTTAATTTGTAGAAGGAGAGGTAGAAGGCGGCTGTTGTACCTGAATGGGTGTGGATCCAATAGCAAGTACTGAGTATTTGTCAGGCGAGTAGCCCACCACTAACAATTTCGGCGCAGAAATGACATTGATTCTTGTTGGACCTTCTTGATCAACTACAAGTAATCTCTCAAGTGCAGGTGTGTCCTCAGTGACCATACCGTGGTACACATCTTGTGATGTCTTCCTGCCACACCAGCAACACACATAAATAGTCCGAAGAGTCATGGAGGTGATGTGGAAGGTACTCAACCCATTGATCGCCTGAAGATGAAGGTACTCGAGTGCAGTACAGCCACGGAGCAGGCGCTCCATGTCACCCTTTGAGCGGAAGACGACGACGAGCTCGAGGTGCTTCAGTTGTGGTAGAATAAGAGCGGGTGCGTCATTAAGGGGCGGGAAATGGCAGTTCCTGAACTTGGATATGCACAGTGTGGGCGCGAGGCAGAGTGCGGACGTTAGCAGCGACCGCATATGCCCATCATCAAAAGTGAGCTCCTCGAGCTGATCTAGGGCGGGGGATTGGAACCAGTCGTCAAGCTTGGCTCGGCTCTTGCCGTTGGAATGGAACTTGCCCATTCTAAGGCCTTTGATTGGGCCAAGGTGACTGCCGAGGATCTTGGAGAACGCATCCAAGTTTCTGCGATAGCCATGGCAGAGCTCGTGGGTGTCGATGAGGTCGAGAGGGCTGGAGTTCCATAGGGGGAGCCACCGCCGGGAAAGGACGATTGTCCGCGCCCCATATTTTATTGGGAGGAGGGAGAGGAGGACTCTCAACATATCATCGGGGAGGCTGCTGATGAAGTCTATGCCTGCTGGAGTCGCTCGCAGTTCTAGATCGCCCCGCCTCTGCTTGTTGGCAGCCCCGTTCTCCACCTCTGGAGTCTCCTTGTCAGCGGCACTTTCTGATAGAAATGGGAGTACAGGGAATATTTAGTTAAAACAGGGCAATAGAAAAGGTGTATTGGTAACTAGAAGTTATTAGGTAGGAATATAGTAAGAAAAGGGAATAACAATTGGTTGCTTAAATACTACACAATTCATTTGACATTGCTGGGTAAGTCAACATATGCAGATAGTTGAAAAGAAAACTTACTTCGAACAAAGTCTGGACGGATGATTTTGTCGGGGAAGTTAGCATATATCTCATGACCAGGCCCTTTTATGTGCAGTGCAATTTTAGTGCCAGCTTTCAGTACATAAAACTTTGCAATTTCTTTCCAAAAGCCAGTGCCAAAATAGGAGTCACCACGTTCATCCAGTCTTATAGTAGCAACGATTGTAAATCCATGGTTTATGTGCAGTATGACATCTGTGGAGCCTTGATCTATGTAAAGGGAAAACTTGTGCACTACATAATCTGTTGCATAGCAAGGGATGTTCTGTCGAAAATGGTAGGATTGTTAAAGAAAATATGGTAACATGCAAATATGGGCCCAAATTGAAAGAACTGTACAGCAGTTGAAATCGAAGGAAAAAACCTATAATTAAACAGATAGGGTAAACATGATGTCATGGAATTATGAGAGTAATCGAAAGAACAATACATCATTAATTTGCCTAATATAGAAATAAGAGGGGAAAATCCCCTTTGACATATATGGTGCATGTGGCACCTTTTATCCAAATGTAGCAATATTTAGAATATGTTCAGGAAAGTAGGACATGCCAACCAATTTAGGGTGAGACTGAACATACCGCGGGCGTCCTCAAGTTATCTGGTATGGTGATATGGAATCTCTGGCGGCGGTCGCAAAGTCCTGAAGTGTTGGCGCACTGTACATTCTATGAATGAAAGAAAACCCTCAAATCAGCTCGACATAAAAATGAATTCACGGCGATTTCCGCCGGGTGATTAAAGGAGGCAGATGAACTGGGATAAGAGATGAGATAATATCTCATTAAATTAGTTACCTTGTCGTCCATGAGAAAGAACCCTCAGTACGGCAGATTCCCCAACCGAGCGGAGCTTGGTCGACCTTGAGCAGCGTCGAGAAAGTCGATGGAGATAGGCGGCGGCAAGCAGAAGTGGCGAAATGCTGTGGGCTTTGTCGGCAGCCTGGCGGCGGCGACAGGCGGCGAGCTAAGTGTTTACCGCCGCGATAGGCGGTGCCATGGCATAGACGTGAAGGAGCTTGTTGCAGGTGTGAATGGGAACCGTACCGAAGGGGGTGACAGGCAGGGTGACGGTTTTTGTGACGTGGGCATGGTGAGTGTTTTATTTTTTCTTTTTTGAATTGGGTGGTGAGGGTTTTCTATCCCACAAATAATTTTGGGGGCGACGGTTTGCTAGTGGTGCAACAGGCAAAATGAAAGTCATTGCACATGGTTCCAATTTGGGAACCGTGTGTGATTGATGTACTACCTCCATCCTGGTTTATTGGTCCCCCTCTAAATTTTTTTACCAACTTTTGATCAAATATTTAACATACTTAGACATAGATAATAAGCGTACACGTACATAATCATAGTTCAACCATAAGTACATAGTTCAACCGTCATTAAGCATACTCAAGCGTACATAGTTCGATCCATCCCACATCTCATCTCACATGCGGGCACGATCCTGAAGCTTCTCCAGATACTCGGCATACGCGCTGTGCGCCAGCCTGCGAGAATACTTCTACTTGAGGGAGCCAACGGCCCGTCCTCTTGCATGCGCCAGAACACTTAGATACTCGTCATGAAGCTTGTGGTTGCAAAATGGGCATCCATAGCCGCCGTTCCAGGTCCTAATACGCCTATTATGCATTCCCGCATAAAGCTCCCTTAGGATTCGCCTCTTGTACCTCCTCTGGGCATCTTCATCCTCGCTGTCCACATCCTCAGATAGCCCCTATACAAATAGTAAAACAAATTTGGCATGAAATTACTGATTACATGCCGTGAAGTAGGATTAGGAATTTATGGCTATTTATTTATACATATCCAGATATTATGGTTAGATATTTAAGCACAGTCATCTATGTACAGACCAATCTTGAAGAAAATAATGGCACAAACATATGTAAGTCATTCAAAATCAATTGTCAAGTCCTTGCTAGGAATTATTAGCACGAACACTAACCCTAGTCGGATTACTAGCAGAAATCATTTGCACAGATGAAACAACTAATCACTTATCACCTGTACCATTCAAACAATCAATACACTACATGGATCTAACAAAACTTACTCAGATTTCATGGATTGGGAGAACATAACCACAGGATTTCTATTCCCAAAAGGGGGAGGCAGGAGTAACCAGAGAAACCCTATGATCTATTTGACACATAAATGGGTATAGATGACTAACCAGTTGTCGGTCGGCGTCAGAGTTGTCGCCGGAGTGCTCGTCGGAGTCGTCACCGGAGTGCTCGTCGGAGTCGGTGTGGAACTCCACCTCCGGC
Organism: Aegilops longissima; assembly: GCA_021605205.1. Classification (NCBI taxonomy): domain Eukaryota; kingdom Viridiplantae; phylum Streptophyta; class Magnoliopsida; order Poales; family Poaceae; genus Aegilops; species Aegilops longissima. Next base: position 148,582,093 of record CM038677.1, on the reverse strand, counting down.
TGTGGAAGCTCGACGCCGTCGACTACGTCGGGGTGCAGCAATAACTCGCCGGCAGTGACGGCAACCTCTGTCTCCATCTCCACGCTGTGCTCCGGTGCTTTAGCAGCCCCGGCGTCGGCACTCCCTCCGGTGAGGCTCTTCGGCGGCATCCTCATACACTGAGGGCTTTGAGGACTGAGAGCGGCGTCGAGGATACAAGCAGAGAGAGAGGATTGTGCGTGTGTGGCGAGGATGGGGGGGCGAGGCCGCTCGGGCGCACCATTAATATGGAGTAGTGGGAGTTGTGGGAGAGAGGCGGGCGGCGGTCAAACTGATGGCTCACCTCCCGGTGAGCCTGCCCAAAAGACTGCTAGCAGTCCTACCAAAGTTTCACACAGCTACTCGCACGCCTCCTGATGACACTACGCAGCGAGCACGCCTCTGTCAAATCACACACCTGCACGCACGCCTCCCCGTCTGCCTGCACGACGGATTGCTCGCATGCGTCCCGTCAACTCGCACCTGCTCGCACGGCACACGGGTCGCGCGGCGGCACATTTTTTTCTATTTGGATGATTAATGCTGCCGCTTTATTGCTTAACCAAAGCATGGCACGTATCCATTGTTGGTCTAACGCTCACGGTTCGAATAAATAATCCGTTTGGGATATTGGTTCCCAATTATTAATAATCTCCCGTCTGTAATTAGATAAAGATTAATGATCCATTTAGGTGCACTGTCACGTGTGCATGTAGCTCAAATTTTATTTTTGCACATTATACCCGCAGAAAATCAATCAATTAATGTACTAAAATGTCTTAATGATCTCTATGAGTTTGTTGAAACTAAAACGTCCCTCCTTTGGTAACATATATGTTCACCGCAGGATAATGAATTTAACATGCATCGTAGTTGCGGTGGATTCGCGGTGTGTGTGTGGGTGTGTGCGTCTGGGGGTGGCGGGTGGCTCGCAGTACACTACGAGTTGTGAGCCACCGTGTGGGTTGGCCGTTTTGTTATGCAGGCCGGTGCCACATCAGAGTCATTTAATCGTTATTTAAAACATTACACAACCCTTCCATACGTACATGTTTTGGCCACATGCAGTCGATGGTTGTCCTACACGACACTCGATACTCGCGTGTGACGCTTTCTGTGGGCCTGCGAGGTCATCATCCATCACTTTGATGAACAGCTGGCAGTGAGGTTAATTTGACCAGCAAGGTAGAATCTTTTTTGTTTGTGTTATGGTGGTATATAGTACGCGTCGAAGAGGTGGGAGGGGACTAGCATATATACTATACGTACGCGTCCGTGAACAAGTACACCTCACCGAGTGTCGGGACTTTTTGGTTTCCTGGGCACGTGCCACATCAAAATTGTGAAATTGGCTATTCAAACATCACACAACATCTTTTTGGGCGACATGCATATCCTAGCTAGGACACTCACGTGTGACGCTTCCATCTGTGGGCCCATGAGGCCATCATCGATGCATGCATGCATCACTTACCTACATCGGGAGAGGTTAATTAATTTCACCATCGACGAGGATTCTTTTGGGTTGTACATATATTACGACAGGAGCATATAGTATGCAGTGAAGAGGGGGGAAGGGGACCATCATTTGTAGTATACGCTTGATGAACCTCGCTCTGTGTGGGTGCATGGTTTACGGTTTTTGAGGCATGTGGCACATCAAAGTTGTGCATTTTGGGTATTCAACATATATATGTTTGCCCCACATGCAAAGCGGTGGTGGTTGTCCTCTCGCACGCACTTAAGCGGTTATCAGCGATATTGGTGCTTTCCATCTGTGGGCCTGCTTGGTCCATCACTACCTTTTGCCTGACAACAAGAGAGGTTAATTTGACTTAGGAGGGGATTATTATTTTTGCTTGGGATGACATGCATGATATAGTTTGAGCACACACACATGCATGTGTACGCATGAATCCCTCCCATCGAGTCGAAGTGGCTAGTAGAACGACACATCACGAACCGATCTTGCTATGTGTGGGGAGCTAGTGTATGATTTTTGACGCACGCACCACATCAATGTTGTGTATTCAAACATGCATGCACGCATCACCTCCATACATATGCATGTAGTGGTTGCCTTCGAACGGTACACTCCCTCGCGTGGTTATCGGCGACAAGCCTATATATTCGTGGGCCCGCGTGGACATCCATGATCACCTTGACCAACAACAAGATAGGTTACCATGGCGGATTCTTCATTTGGTTTGTGTTATCATAGTATAGGTCATGGTGAGATTCAGACCTTAAGTTTGAGCGCATATACTATGCACGCATGCATGCATGAATCCCCGTCGTTGGCTTGAAGTGTGATGTAACATACATATGCATCGTCAACCTAACCCTCACTCAGTGTGGGGATTTCTAGTTTGAAATCATGGTGCCACATCAAAGTTGTTCCATTGTTACTCAAAAACACACCTCTCCTACATATGTTTGGGCCACACGCATGCAGTGGTTGTCTTCGGGGACTAGCTACTTGCATGATTATTGGCGAGCTAGCCCATCTCCGGGGTCGCATGGACGGCCATCACTTTGACCAACAAGAAGAGAGAGGTTGTACGACCAAGGTGGATTATTCTTGGTCCGTTTTACGATCCATCTTGGTGAGACATGCCTCTCTGGCCCGCCGACTTAAAGTGTGTGTGTGTGGGGGGGGGGGTTGCTACTTTTGCACTTTGCTAGGTGAACCTCGGTTGGGGGGGCATGCATTCATAGCTTAGGATTCCCTTCATGGCGACACAAGGGGGCTGCTAGCTACTTCAAGACTTTGCTAGGTGAACCTCGGTTGGGGGACGGGCATGCATTCATAGCTTAGGATTCCCTTCATGCCGACACGAGGGGTGGGGGTGGGGGCTGCTAGCTACTTCACACTTTGCTAGGTGAACCTCGGTTGGGGGGCATGCATTCATAGCTTAGGATTCCCTTCGTGCTGACACGAGGGAGGGGTTGCTAGCTACTTCGCAGTTTGCTAGGGTGAACCTCAGTTTGGGAGCATGCATTCATAGCTTAGGATTCCCTTCGTGCTGACACGAGGGAGGGGGCTGCTAGCTACTTCGCACTTTGCTAGGGTGAACCTCGGTTGGGGGTGCATGCATTCATAGCTTAGGATTCCCTTCGTGCCGACACGAGGGAGGGGGCTGCTAGCTACTTTGCACTTTGCTAGGGTGAACCTCGGTTGGGGGGGCATGCATTCATAGCTTAGGATTCCCTTCGTGCCGACACGAGGGAGGGGGGCTGCTAGCTACTTCACACTTTGCTAAGTGAATGAACCATAGCTTAGGATTCCCTTCATGCCGACGCGAGGGAGGAGGGGGGCTGCTAGCTACTTCGCACTTTGCTAGATGAACCTCGGTTTGGGGGGAGGGGGCATGCATTCATATCTTAGGATTCCCTTCGTGCCGACACGAGGGGGGTGTGGGGGAAAGCAATACCGTGCGCTTTGCGAGAGAGGTGCCACATCAAAGTTGAATTTGGTATTTGAAAATCAAACCACCCTTTTGATACATAAATTTGGTCCACATGCAAGTGTGTACATGTTCTGACCCTCTCCCGCGTCATTTTTCGCCAAATTTATGAACATTAGACAATTCGGATGGCGCAACAGACACGGTTCACTCAAACTAACCATGTGCCACGCCGGTGCCCCTGTCACGCACACATCCGCGCAGTACATTGGGCTCCATGAGGCTCCCCCTCTCAAAAATATCTGCCCGCCTCGAGGGTTTTTCTGTTTCATAACACACGGTTGTTATCTCCGGACCGTGTGCGATGTTTCTTGTTTCCAATCCCGCCTGCATCCCTAGAAAATATCTGCCCGCCTCGAGGATTTTTCTGTTTCATAACACACAGTTGTTATCTCCGGACCGTGTGCGATGCACTGTCATCAAAATTTTCAATAGCCCGGCATTTCACTCCTGCGTAGTAAAATTTTCAGTACCCGCGTCATTTCCTCAAACACTCCGTGCCCCCCTCAACACGCACACAACACACACACACACACACACACACACACACACACACACACACACACACACACACACACACACACACACCAAAACCTCCTCGGGCGTGCGCACACACACACACACCCTCCCTCGCTCGAAACCCTAGGAAGGTCCCCGCCACTGCTGCCACAAGGCCTCCATTGTCAACATCTGCCGGTTTGCCCGTGCAACTTACCCACCGATCTCCATACCCAGGCCGCCCTGAGTTTCTTAGATGACGCCTGCTGATACTCCATTTTGCATCATGCTTTTATATCAATATTTATTGCATTATGGGCTGTTATTACACGTTATATCTAAATACTTATGGCTGTTTTCTCTTATTTTACAAGGTTTACTATGAAGAGGGGGAATGCCAGCAGCTGGAATTCTGGCTGGAAAAGGAGCAAACGTTGGAAACCTATTCTGCACAGCTCCAAAAGCCTTGAAACTCCACGAAACAACTTTTTGGAATTAACGAGAATTTCTGAGCGAAAGAAATATGCCAGGGGGCCCACACCCTGTCCAGGAGACAGGGGGGCGCGCCCCCCTATAGGGCGCGCCCCTATCTCCTGGGCCCCCTGGTGGGCCTCCGGCGTCCATCTTCTGCTATATCATCACTTTTACCCTGGAAAAAATCGGGGGCAAGCTTACGGGACAAAACTCCGCCGCCACGAGGCGGAACCTTGGCAGAATCAATCTAGGCTCTTGCTGAGCTGTTCTGCTGGGGACAATTCCCTCCGGGGGGAATCATCACCAACGTCATCACCAACGATCCTCTCAGTCCGGAACATAGAGCAGATCTATCGGAGAACAGGGAGCAGGAAATTCTTGCTTGAATGCCCAGGGCAAGCTCCAGCAGATACAACAGATCCATATCCATAAACAAGAATGAAAATCGGATTTCAATTAGTGAATGGATGCTATCCTGACCTGGCAATAGATCCTGATCATTACGAGATGCTAATTTTAAACCTCCAATGCCTTAGAGCAGCAAATCCATCAACCCCGGACAAGAAAATCAAACAAAGTAGTGGCCAGGCTCAAGAATGGGAAAGTCAAGTTCTAGTACGTCTATCGCGATGTGGCCAATGGATAATAAATAACTTGCTAACCCAACCCAGCAATCAAACAGATGCTAGCAACGACTTTCTAGCTAGAAAACCAAGCCTTGGATCTCCACATAGAAGACAATTCATTCCAATACCAATGAAGCTAAGGCAATAAAGCAACGGGAGGGGGTCAATCTCCATCAACATCTTCACCAGCACCATCTCCTCTCAAAACCCTAGTTCATCTCTTGTATCCAATCTTGTATCAAAACCACAAATTGGTACCTGTGGGTTGCTAGTAGTGTTGATTACTCCTTGTAGTTGATGCTAATTGGTTTACTTGGTGGAAGATCATATGTTCAGATCCTTTATGCATATTATTACTCCTCTGATTATGAACATGAATATGCTTTGTGAGTAGTTACGTTTGTTCCTGAGGACATGCGTGAAGTCTTGCTATTAGTAGTCATGTGAATTTGGTAGTCGTTCGATATTTTGATGAGATGTATGTTGTCTTTTCCTCTAGTGGTGTTATGTGAACGTCGACTACATGACACTTCACCATTATTTGGGCCTAGAGGAAGGCATGGGGAAGTAATAAGTAGACGATGGGTTGCTAGAGTGACAGAATCTTAAACCCTAGTTTATGCGTTGCTTCGTTAGGGGCTGATATGGATCCATATGTTTAATGGTTTACCTTAATACTTATTTTGTAGTTGTGTATGCTTGCAATAGGGGTTAATCATAAGTGGGATGCTTGTCCAAGTTAGGGCAGTACCCAAGTACCGGTCCACCCACATATCAAATTGTCAAAGTACCGAACGCGAATCATATGAACGTGATGAAAACTAGCTTGATGATAATTCCCAATGTGTCCTCGGGAGCTCCTTCTTCATTATTAGAAATTGTCCAGGCTTATCTTTTGCTACATAAAGGATTGGGCCACCTTGCTGCACTTTATTTACTTTATTTATTTGTTGCTCGTTACTATATATCTTATCACAAAACTATCTATTACCTACAATTTCAGTGCTTGCAGAGAAAACCTTACTGAAAACCGCTTATCATTTCCTTCTGCTCCTCATTGGGTTCGACACTCTTACTTATCGAAAGGACTACGATAGATCCCTACAGTTGTGGGTCATCAAGACTCTTTTCTGGCGCCGTTGTCGGGGAGTGTAGCGCTTTTGGTGAGTGGAACTTGGTAAGAAAACATTTATATAGTGTGCTGAAATTTTCTGTTACTTGTCACTATGGAAACTAATCCTTTGAGGGGCTTGTTTGGGGTATATTCACCCCAACCACAAGAGCAAAGAGTTGCTCCTCAACCTACTGAACTTTATGAAAATATTTACTTTGAGATTCCTTCGGGTATGATAGAGAAACTGCTAGCTAATCCATTTGCAGGAGATGGAACATTGCATCCCGATTTACACCTTATCTTTGTGGATGAAGTTTGTGGATTATTTAAGCTTGCGGTATTCCGATGATGTTGTCAAAAGGAAGGTCTTCCTTTATCTTTGAAGGAGATGCATTGACATGGTATAGGCTATGTGATGATACGGGATCTTGGAATTATAAGCGATTGAAGCTGGAATTTCACCAGAAGTTCTATCCTATGCATCTTGTTCATCGTGATCGCAATTACATATATAATTTCTGGCCTCGCGAAGGAGAAAGCATCGCTCAAGCTTGGGGGAGGCTTAAGTCAATGTTATATTCATGCCCCAATCATGAGCTCTCTCGGGAAATGATTATTCAGAATTTTTATGCTCGGCTTTCTCTTGATAATCGCAACCTGCTCGATACTTCTGTCTTTGGTTCTTATATGTGAAGACTATTGATTTCAAATGGGACTTATTGGAAAGAATTAAACGCAACTCTGAATATTGGGGTTCCGACGATGGTAAGGAGTCAGGTATGACACCTAAGTTCGATTGTGTTTTTATGGATACCGATGCTTTTCGTGGATTTAGCGCTAAGTATGGACTTGACTCTGAGATAGTAGCTACTTTTTGTGAATCTTTTGCTACTCACGTTGATCTCCCTAAAGAGAAGTGGTTTAAATATAATCCTCCTGTTGAAGTGAAAGTAGTTGCACCTATTACAGTCGAAGAAAAGACTATTACCTATAGTGATCCTAGTGTTCCTACTGCTTATGTTGAAAAACCTCCTTTTCCTGTTAGGATAAAGGATCATGCTAATTAAGGCTTCGACTGTTGTTCGTAAGAGTAATACTAGGACTTATACACCTCCTGAGCAAATTAATGTTGAACCTAGTATTGCTATGGTTAAAGATCTCTCGGATGAGGACTTAGATGGGCATGTTATTTCTTTCTTGGGTGAGACTGCTAATATTGCTAGACCTAATACTAAGACACGTAGACCCGTCGTAGGCATGCCTGTAATTTGTGTTAAAATAGGAGATCATTGTTATCATGGCTTATGTGATATGGGTGCTAGTGCTAGTGCGATACATTATGATCTTTATAAATAAATTATGCACGACATTGCACCCGTTGAATTAGAAGACATTGATATTACTATTAAGCTTGCTAATAGGGATACCATTAAACCTATTGGGATTGTTAGAGATGTTGAAGTTTTGTGTGGGAAGGTTAAATACCCTGCTGATTTTCTTGTTCTTGGTTCCCCACAAGATGATTTTTGTCCCATTATTTTTGGTAGACCCTTCTTGAATACTGCTAGTGCTAAGATTAATTGTGAAAAGAATATTGTCACTGTTGGCATAGATGGTATGTCTCATGAGTTTAATTTCGCTAAGTTTAGTAGACAACCTCGTGAAAGGGAACCACCTAGTAAGGATGAGATTATTGGTCTTGCTTCCATTGCTGTTCCTCCAACTGATCCGTTAGAACAATATTTGCTAGACCATGATATGTTTATGAAGGAAAGGGAAGAAATAGATGAAGTGTTCCTTAAACGGGAACCTATGCTAAAACATAACCTTCCCGTTGAAATTCTTGGGGATCCCCTTCCACCCAAGGGTGATCCCGTGTTTGAACTCAAACCATTACCAGATAATCTTAAGTATGCTTATCTTGATGAAAAATTAATATATCCTGTTATTATTAGTGCTAACCTTTCAGAGAAAGAAGAAGAAAGATTATTGAAAACTCTGAAGAAGCACCGAGCTGCTATTGGATATACTCTGGATGATCTTAAGGGCGTTAGTCCCACGTTATGTCAACACAAAATTACATTGGAGGACGATGCCAAACCAGTTAGAGATCCTCAAAGACGATTAAATCCCAAGATGAAGGAAGTGGTAAGAAAGGAGATACTAAAGCTCCTTGAGGCAGGTATTATTTATCTCGTCGCTGATAGTGAACGGGTAAGCCCTGTTCATTGTGTTCCTAAAAAGGGAGGTATTACCGTTGTTCCTAATGATAAAGATGAATTGATCCCGCAAAGAATTATTACAGGTTATAAGATGGTAATTGATTTTCGTAAGTTAAATAAAGCTACTAGAAAGATCATTACCCTTTACCTTTTATTGATCAAATGCTAGAAAGACTATCCAAACACACTCATTTTTGCTTCTTAGATGGTTATTCTGGTTTCTCTCAGGATCAATCTAAAACTACTTTTACTTTCCCTTTTGGTACTTTTGCTTATAGACGTATGCCTTTTGGTTTATGTAATGCACCTGCTACCTTTCAAAGATGCATGATGGCTATATTCTCTGATTTTTGTGAAAAGATTTGTGAGGTATTCATGGATGACTTCTCAGTCTATGGATCCTCTTTTGATGATTGTTTGAGCAACCTTGATCGAGTTTTGCAGAGATGCGAAGACACTAGTCTCGTCCTGAATTGGGAAAAGTGTCACTTTATGGTTAATGAAGGCATTGTCTTGGGGCACAAGATCTCCAAGAGAGGTATTGAAGTTGATAAAGCCAAAGTTGATGCTATTGAAAAGATGCCATGTCCCAAGGACATAAAAGGTATAAGAAGTTTCCTTGGTCACGCCGGTTTTTATAGGAGGTTCATTAAGGACTTTTCTAAAATTTCTAGGCCTCTGACTAATTTATTGCAAAAAGATATTCCTTTTGTCTTTAATGATGATTGTGTAGAAGCGTTTGAAGTACTTAAGAAGGCTTTGATCACTTCACCTATTGTTTAGCCACCTGATTGGAATTTACCTTTTGAAATTATGTGCGATGCTAGTGATTATGCCGTAGGTGCTGTTTTAGGGCAAAGAGTTGATAAGAAATTGAATGTTATCCAGTATGCTAGTAAGACTCTTGATACTGCCCAGAGAAATTATGCTACTACTGAAAAAGAGTTCTTAGCAGTTGTGTTTGCATGTGATAAGTTTAGACCTTAAATTGTTGATTCCAAAGTTACTATTCACACTGATCATGCTGCTATTAAATATCTTAATGAAAAGAAAGATGCTAAGCCTAGACTCATTAGATGGGTTCTCTTGCTCCAAGAATTTTACTTGCATATTATTGATAGAAAGGGAGCTGAGAACCCCGTTGCAGATAACTTGTCTAGGTTAGAGAATGTTCTTGATGACCCACTGCCTATTAATGATAGCTTTCCTGATGAACAATTAGCGGTCGCCAATGCTTCTCGTACTGCTCCATGGTATGCTGATTATGCTAATTATATTGTTGCTAAATTTATACCACCTAGTTTCACATACCAGCAAAAGAAAAAGTTCTTTTATGATTTAAGACATTACTTCTGGGATGATCCACACCTTCATAAAGAAGGAGTAGATGGTGTTATTAGACGTTGTGTGCCTGAGCATGAACATGAACAGATTCTACGCAAGTGTCACTCTGAATCTTATGGAGGGCACCGCGCTGGAGATAGAACTGCACACAAGGTACTACAATCTGGTTTTGATTGGCCTACTCTCTTCAAAGATGCTCGTAAGTTTGTCTTATCTTGTGATGAATGTCAAAGAATAGGTAACGTTAGTAGACGTCAAGAAATGCCTATGAATTATTCTCTTGTTATTGAACCATTTGATGTTTGGGGCTTTGATTATATGGGACCTTTTCCTGCCTCTAATGGTTATACACACATTTTAGTTACTGTTAATTACGTTACTAAGTGGGTAGAAGCTATTCCAACTAGTAGTGCTGATCATAACACTTCTATTAAAATGCTTAAAGAAGTTATTTTTCCGAGGTTTGGAGTCCCTAGATATCTTATGACTGATGGTGGTTCACATTTTATTCATGGTGCTTTCCGTAAGATGCTCGCTAAGTATGATGTCAATCATAGAATAGCATCTCCTTATCATCCGCAGTCTAGTGGTCAAGTAGAGTTGAGAAATAGAGAGCTCAAATTAATTTTGCAAAAGATTGTGAATAGATCTAGAAAGAATTGGTCCAAAAAACTTGATGATGCATTATGGGCCTATAGAACTGCATACAAAAATCCTATGGGTATGTCTCCATATAAGATGGTTTATGGAAAAACGTGTCATTTACCTCTTGAACTTGAACATAAGGCATATTGGGCTATCAAAGAGCTCAATTATGACTTCAAACTAGCCGGTGAGAAGAGGTTGTTTGATATTAGCTCACTTGATGAATGGAGAACCCAAGCCTATGAGAATGCCAAGCTATTCAAAGAAAAAGTCAAACGCTGGCATGATAAGAGGATACAAAAGCATGAGTTTAACGTAGGAGATTATGTGTTATTATTCAAATCTCGTTTAAGATTTTTTGCAGGAAAACTTCTCTCAAAATGGGAAGGTCCCTACGTTATCGAGGAGGTCTATCGTTCTGGTGCTATAAAAATCAACAACTTCGAAGGCACAAATCCGAGGGTGGTGAACGGTCAAAGAATTAACACTATATTTCAGGTAATCCTATCAATGTTGAAACTAATATTATTGAAACCGTAACCCCTGAGGAATACATAAGGGACACTTTCCAGAATGTTCCAGACTCCGAAAAGGTATAGGTATGTGGTATGGTAAGTAAACCGACTCCAAAACAACTTTAATGGCAATTTTTACCAGTTTGGTTTATTTAAGAATTCTAGGAAGAAAGAAGTAGTCCGAAAGGGACACGAGGCCCCCACGAGAGTGGAGGGCGCGCCCCCCTGTAGGGCGCGCCCCCCTATCTCGTGGGCACCTCGTGTGCCTCTCGGACTCTGTTTTCTTGCACGTTACGTATTTTGGTCGGTAAAAATTCATTATATATAATCCTGAAGGTTTTGACCACCGTATCACGCAAATATCCTCTGTTTTCGTTTCGAGCTGTTTCCGCTGCAGATTTAGAGCACCATGACTTCACCCTCCTCCAAAAATGAAGACAAGTATGCTTGGCTATTGAAGATAGAGTTGAAAAGAGAAGAAATAGAAGAGATCAACAAGGATGAAGGGATCAAGAAGGCCATGGAGGTTCAAGCTCCGGTGGTGAAAGAAGAAGACATCCCTCAACCTTTACCTAACCTCTTTACGCCAACAGAGATTGAAGCTTTCAAGATGATTGAGTTAGCTCGCATACAGAACAAGTACCTCACACAGGAGAATATTCTGTTGAAGGATCATATTGCTGGGCTTAAGGGCATTATCCGCAAGTTGGTGGAAGTTTTATGCTCAATGTGCGATTATCCACCGTCATCATCACCACCTCCATCACCTCCGAGGACGTAATCACATGAGTATGGGCACTCCCCTTGGCAATTTCCAAGCTTGGGGGAGGTTCCCCGGTATCGTATCATCATCACACTCCTATCTTTACCGCTTTATTTAGTTCGATCCTTTTAGTAGTATCTTGATCTAGTGGTTTGAAGTTTTGATATCAAGTAGTTTTGAGTTTTGCTTCGTGATCTCTTTACGTAATCGAGTCCGTGTGCTATCTATAATAAAGATTAGTGTTGAGTCAAGGGCTTTGTTATGTTGCTTTGATCTTGAGAAAGTAGAAAGAATAAAAGAGTTCATATTGATCTTATGGATAGTGATAACTTCACACATAGAAAGTATGAGGCATAAAAATTGTTGAGAGTTGATGAACGTAGCCTTGGTCATCGTTGCAATTAATAGGAAGTGATAAGGAAAGAGGGGTTCACATATAAATATATTATATTTGACATCTTTTATGATTGTGAAGCACTCATTATGTATGACATGCTAAAAGAGTTGATGTTGGACAAGGAAGACAACGTGATGGTTTATGTTTTCCGACATCTCAGTTAAAGTATATTGTCATTGACCTTCCAAACATGTTGAGCTTGCCTTTCCCCCTCATGCTAGCCAAATTCCTTGCACCAAGTAGAAATACTACTTGTGCTTCCAATTACCCTTAAACCCAGTTTTTCCATGAGAGTCCACCGTACCTACCTATGGATTGAGTAAGATCCTTCAAGTAAGTTGTCATCGGTGCAAGCAATAAAAATTTCTCTCTAAATATGTATGACTTATTAGTGCAGAGAAAATAAGCTTTGTACGAACTTGATGTGGAAGTAATAAAAACGACGGACTGCATAATAAAGGTCCACATAGAAGGGGCAATATAAAGTGACGTTCTTTTGCATTAAGATTTTATGCATCAACCCTAAGCGCGCATGACAACCTCTGCTTCCCTCTGCGAAGGGCCTATCTTTTACTTTATGTTTTTACTTTATGCTTGAGTCAAGGTGATCCTCACCTTTCCCTTTTTCATTTTATCCTTTGGCAAGCTCCTCGTGTTTGAAAGATCATGATATATATATATATATATATATATATATATATATATATATATATATATATATATATATATATATATATATATATATATATACAATTGGATGTAAGTTAGCATGGGCTATTAATGTTGACATCACCTAAAGGTGAATACGTTGGGAGGCAACACAATAAGCCCCTATCTTTCTCGAAGTCCTATTGAAACTCTATAACCACAAGTCTTGGGTGAGTGTTAGCAATTGTAGAAGACTACGAGATAGTTGAGTATGTGAGCTTGCTGAAAAGCTCTATTGTTGACTCTTTCTGATGTTATGATAAATTGCAATTGCTTCAATGACTGAGACTATAGTTTGTTAGTTCCCAATGAAGTTTTTGAACCATACTTAACATTGTGAATTGATTGTTACTTGAACATAGGAAATCATATGACAAAATCTATATATGTTGTTGTTATTAGAATAATCATGATGCCCTCATGTCCGTATTTTATTTTTATCGACACCTCTGTCTCTAAACATGTGGACATATTTTTCGATTTCGGCTTCCGCTTGAGGACAAGCGAGGTCTAAGCTTGGGGGAGTTGATACGTCCATTTTGCATCATGCTTTTATATCAATATTTATTGCATTATGGGATGTTATTACACATTATATCTCAATACTTATGGCTATTTTCTCTTATTTTACAAGGTTTACTATGAAGAGGGGGAATGCCGGCAGCTGAAAATTTGGCTGGAAAAGGAGCTGCACAGCTCCAAAAGTCCTGAAACTCCACGAAACAACTTTTTGGAATTAACAAGAATTTCTGAGCGAAAGAAATATGCCAGGGGGCCCACACCCTGTCCAGGAGACAGGGGGTGCCCCCCCCTATAGGGTGCGCCCCTATCTTCTGGGCCCCCTGGTGGGCCTCCGGCGTCCATCTTCTGCTATATCATCACTTTTACCCTGGAAAAAATCGAGGGCAAGCTTACGGGACGAAACTCCGCCGCCACGAGGCGGAACCTTGGCGGAATCAATCTAGGGCTCTTGCGGAGCTGTTCTGCTGGGGATAATTCCCTCCGGGAGGGGGAAATCATCACCAATGTCATCACCAACGATCCTCTCAGTCCGGAACGTAGAGCAGATCTATCGGAGAAAAGGGAGCAGGAAATTCTTGCTTGAATGCCCAGGGCAAGCTCCAGCAGATACAACAGATCCATATCCATAAACAAGAATGAAAAGCGGATTTCGATTATTGAATGGATGCTATCCTGACCTGGAAAGAGATCCTGATCATTACGAGATGCTAATTTTAAACCTCCAATGTCTTAGAGCAGCAAATCCATCAACCCCGGACAAGAAAATCAAACAAAGTAGTGGCCAGGATCAAGAATGGGAAAGTCAAGTTCTAGTACGGCTATCGCGATGTGGCCAATGGATAATAAATAACTTGCTAACCCGACCCAGCAATCAAACAGATGCTAGCAACGGCTTTCTAGCTAGAAAACCAAGCCTTGGATCTCCACATAGAAGACAATCCATTCCAATACCAATGAAGCTAAGGCAATAAAGCAATGGGAGGGGGTCAATCTCCATCAACATCTTCACCAGCACCATCTCCTCTCAAAACCCTAGTTCATCTCTTGTATCCAATCTTGTATCAAAACCACAAATTGGTACCTGTGGGTTGCTAGTAGTGTTGATTACTCCTTGTAGTTGATGCTAATTGGTTTACTTGGTGGAAGATCATATGTTCAGATCCTTTATGCATATTATTACTCCTCTGATTATGAACATGAATATGCTTTGGGAGTAGTTACGTTTGTTCCTGAGGACAGGGGTGAAGTCTTGCTATTAGTAGTCATGTGAATTTGGCAGTCGTTCGATATTTTGATGAGATGTATGTTGTCTTTTCCTCTAGTGGTGTTATGTGAACGTCGACTACATGACACTTCACCATTATTTGGGCCTAGAGGAAGTCATGGGGAAGTAATAAGTAGATGATGGGTTGCTAGAGTGACAGAAGCTTAAACCCTAGTTTATGCGTTGCTTCGTTAGGGGCTGATATAGATCCATATGTTTAATGTTGTGGTTAGGTTTACCTTAATACTTCTTTTGTAGTTGCGGATGCTTGCAATAGGGGTTAATCATAAGTGGGATGCTTGTCCAAGTTCGGGCAGTACCCAAGTACCGGTCCACCCACATATCAAATTATCAGAGTACCGAACGCGAATCATATGAACGTGATGAAAACTAGCTTGACGATAATTCCCAATGTGTCCTCGGGAGCTCCTTCTTCATTATTAGAAATTGTCCAGGCTTATCCTTTGCTACAAAGGATTGGGCCTCCTTGCTGCACTTTATTTACTTTATTTATTTGTTGCTCGTTACTATTTATCTTATCACAAAACTATCTATTACCTACAATTTCAGTGCTTGCAGAAACCTTACTGAAAACCGCTTATCATTTCCTTCTGCTCCTCGTTGGGTTCGACACTCTTACTTATCGAAAGGACTACGATAGATCCCCTACACTTGTGGGTTATCACCTGCCAAACACCCCCTTTCCCACAGATCCCCATCCCCCACTCCAGAGCGTCGCAGCCTAAGCCCGGCGACACTTCCCGTGGAGCTCGAGGAGCGACTGGTCCAAAAGAGGTGTATAGCGGTCTCTTCGCCCGACGTCGCTGAGGAAGCTGACGACCATTACTGGCGGCAGGCACTCAAGCAGCGGGCTAGAGTATGCGGGCATGTCTCGGTCGCCGGTTACGACATCGAGGTCATCGACAGCGACGGCCTGAGGCGGGCTATGTCACAGGTTAAGTGGCCCACCCCCAACCCTTCGGGTTTAACCACCGTCGATCTCATCCATGGCCCCGCCGCTGATCTCCTCGGGCTCGCTGTCAAAAATTTGCCATTCTACATCGCCATCGAGGCCCTTTTGTCATTTCTGAAGGACACGTTCTGCGACGCTGGCTTGGGATCCACAGCTTCCAAGTCAGACCTCGTCGACGGCGACCATGAGGAGGGCACCCTCTCCAGCTCTTCCAAGGGGAAAGAGCCCATCTGCTCTTCCAAGGGGAAAGCGCCCGTCTTCGACATCACGGAGGGCACCCTACAACCGTGCTCTTCCAAGGGGAAGGAGCCCATCTGCGACAACATGGAGCGCATCCAGGGTCCGTGCTCTTCCCACGGGAAAGAGCCCATCTATGACAAGTGAGGAAACACATGATTTGTTTATTTCAGTTGTTCAGAATGTGATGCTCTATATGTGCAATTATTTACTGTGCAGTACATTTCATCAATCCATTTTTAAACATACCGATAGGAATGAATATATTTGCTTGCTGTTAAGCCTGTTATAGCTAGCATATGCCTCTTTTAAAGTTTTTTGATTGTTCAGTTGTTTGTAGTTAGCATATGTCCAGTTTCAAATGCTATCTTTGGTTGTTCGTAGTATGCCTTGTTTATTGCAGTTATTCACAACGTGATGTTCTATATGTGCAAGTATGAACTATGCAGTTCAATTTCATCAATACCAGTTTCAACAATACCACTATGAATGACTACATTTGGTTGTCGCATCTTGTAGTTAACACGCCTTTCCATTTTATTTAACAATAACCAGTGTCGTGACCGCACAATGCCAGTTTGAATGACTATGTTTGCTTGTTGTTAAATGTTAGGCCTGTTGAAGTTAACACACCTTTCCACTTGTTTTGCTTTACTAGCATGCTTAAACCTGCACACTGAAGCTATCTTTTGGAGATTATTTTGTCTGCCATGTATAATTTTGGTTGATGCTTAGCCTGTTGTGCTTAACATGCTTCTCGATGTACCTACACAGGACAATTTTGGGAACGACTGTTGTTTTCCATCGAGGTTAGGTTCATCCTTGCTTATATCTGCTCACTGTTCACGATATCGGTAGCTGGTACCATATAGGCCGGCGGCTGATAAGGGGCTAATCGGTGAATCGGACTTTTAACTGAATATATCTGCAACCCATTTTTCGTTAGGTTAACTAGGGTCATATGTAATATATCTGAGGCTACATAGCAACATGCACTGTACTTAATGTCTAAATATGCAATCCTAGGCTACATAGCAACAAGGAAGAGTATTACATTAATGTTCTAATGATGTCTAGATATACATAGAAGAGCAGCAGCAACAACAACAACAACAACACCAACAACAAAGCCCTGTTTGGATACTCAACTTAGCTAGAGGTTAGAGTTAGTTTCTAGCTCATGACTAACCCTGAACTAACTCCATCCAAAGAGTTGATTGGATGCAGGGTTAGATTGACAATAAATGCACTACGAGAACTAGCTCCAATTAGCACCTCTTGGGTTGGATAGTTTTTTTGGTGGGTTATAGATGCAACTAGCTCAAACTAGCCCTCATGTTCAGATATACTTCAGGGCTATTTAAGCCCGAACTAGCTCAAACTAACTGTAACCCATGGATACAGCAGCAGTTAATCAGCCGATAATTTGTAAGAATGCACTAAACTCCTTCCGGCCCATAATGTAAGATGTTAATTCATCTAATATGTGAGTATATTGGATGTTATGAGATACTCCCTCCGTTCCTAAATATTTGTATTTTTAGAGATTTCAAATGGACTACCACATATGGATGTATATAGACATATTATAAAAGAGTGTTGTACTAAATCATTGTGCAATTGTTGTTTAGCTTCTAATATTAACTTGGTGCTTTTAGGTACATATGTCATTGGTAAAGATCCATGCTTCGACCCTTTCTGCGTATGGGGCAATGAGATATCGATGAACCAGCATCAAGTGAGGAAGCTGATAAAGATTGTTAGTAAAATGGGTCCAAAGATGGCAATTAAAATATTATTTTACACTTTATCCAAGAAAACAACGAACTGCAGGATGGTAAGTAAGAACTCTGCAGCCTTCTTTTTACTGCCCGTAATGAGTTGTGTTAGATGACAATGTCTGAATATTTTTCCTTTGCAGTCGTTGCCAAAGCAGTTTACTCAAGATTACCTCTCAAACTACATGATTGGTGGGCATGCAAAGGTTAAAGTATTTCTACCAGAACACGATGATTATCTAGATGTTTTCATGAAGATCATGAAGGATGGGCGGTCGGCCATCACAAGGGATTGGACTAGAGTCGTGTGTGCCTTCTGCATGAAGGAGGGCACAATATGGGCATTCCTCTTCACCTTGTTCAGCAACCAGAATATATTTCGCCTCTTTCTTTACCGTCTTTAATAGTACAAGCATACAACTGTGGTTCATCATTCTTTATTTGGTTCTTATGTAATTCTTGAACATATGTACCTATGAATCGAATAATGCATTGGTTGTTTGAACCTGATGGATATGAATAAAGATGTAGCATACATTCAAATTCAAATCCGGTACAATTTAGAAAAGCAGCAATTAAATTACGGTGAAATTACGCTTTCTAGGTTGTTACGGCACACACGGTTGGTAAAACACAAACGTTTGCGATATGCACCATAATCTGAGACGGTTCTCAGAGAGGAAACGTGTGCAAGCATGCACACAGTTGCCGTTTGCAAAGCGTGTGCGATGTCAGACAATATCACAAACGGTGCGGGCAAACTAAACGTTTGTGTTAGTTGCCTTATCGTACACTATTCGCAACCATGAACTATTTCTGATGAAGTATGCATCGTAAATGTTGCACCAAAGAATAGCGTGTGCGATAGTTGTCGTGTACGATGATGTTACGACGATCCAACGTTCCGTAATCCTGTCCGACACTCGTACGACGATTAGCTAATCTTCTTAAAAGTGAACCATTTGTGATGGGCCGCGCATCATAGACGTTCTATAATAGTGAACCGTTTGTGATGGGCCGCGCATCGTAAACGTAGCACCATAGAATACCGACTTTGATGGCAATGCAAGCAGAAACGAGTAGGAGTACTGTAGGGGCCCTATCCCCGACGGTTTCTGGGTCGTGTGGGAAGGACCCCCCATCGCCCACACTCACTTGGCGACGGTTCCAAATGCCATCGCGGAAAGGGGTAAAAACATTTGTTTAGGACCGACGCGCACCGGTGCCCCCTCCACAGTTACACACCTCGGTCATATCGTCGTAGTGCATAGGCGAAGCCCTGCGCCGGTAACTTCATCATCACAGTCGCCACGCCGTAGTGCTGACGGAACTCTCCCTCGGCCTCAGCTGGATCAAGAGTACGAAGGACATCATCGAGCTGAACGTGTGCTGAACACGGAGGTGACGTATGTCCGGTGCTAGGATCAGTCGGATCGTGAAGACGTACGACTACATCAACTGCGTTGATAAACGCTTCCGCTTTTGGTCTACGAGGGTACGTGGACACACTCTCCCCGCTCGTTGCTATGCACTACTGCAGGATGGTCCAAATGTGACACTATGATCAGAGACCCTTCGATGAAACTGTGTGTGATGCCATAATCGCAAACGGTGGTGTAAAAAAACCGTCAAAAAAGGTGCAAAACGTTTGCGATGACAGAGGCATCAAGCACGGTTCAGAATTTCATTGTGTGTGCGATGCAGGGCATACGGTTCAGCTCAATGAACTATTTGTGATGAGGACACACAAAAGAAATGGGCAGACAGATGAAGGCGTGTGCGATATACAGCATACAGTTCACTGGGATGAACTGTGTGTGATTAGGCAACACAATGGAAACGGTTCAACTGAACAAGATGTGTGTGATACGCGGCAAACAGGTCTGTAATCTGAAATGTGTGTGAAGACCAATAATAACACAGATGATTGCTGCTAATAAGCCGTGTGAATTGCTCTGTCTATAGTAGAATAACATGTATATATATAACTGAAATAAACACCCAATTACATAAGTGACTATACAGATCATTCGCACACACCTCAATAAACAATTGCATGCATTCTAAAGTAGGAGAAACGATCGTCTAGTCATCTACTTCTCGTGACGCTCCCGCCACTGCTATGTGGCTCGATCCCTCGTCTGGGTCAGGAAGAAGACAGTTCCTCATGACAACGATCCGCGTGTACACCTCGTAGCTTGTGTACGCGTCCATGGCCACGTACTTGACATGTTGTTCATCCAGTCTCTTATGCCACACACTGTGCCAGGCATTCTTGTCCTTATTGCTCTCTTGCTTCATCTTCATGTAGTAGGGGTCGATGATGGCCGAGGCGAGGTCCACCAGGGAGTTTAGTTTGCTTTTGTCAGTGCCCTAGACCTTGTAGTGGTGCTGGATGTTGACAAGATTTGGGCATTTCAAGTCCGAAACCTTGAGCGCTTTTAGATCGTTGGTGGTGTCCACCGTAGCGAAACTGTAGTCGGAGCTCTTGATAAACCTGAAGAAACGCTCGCAAGGCCTTGTGGCAAGGTGGAAGTGGTAGACTAGGACGTCATGTCGCATGCACAACTGGGCGACGACAACCTTCTGATCGTGCCCGGCACGACCGATGGTGTACTCGAGGTCGAAGCCGACCACTCGGTACTTGTCCTCGGCAAGGAACTGCTCCATAGTTTGGATGGAGCTCTCCACCGAGACCGGATCGTTCATGTACACCACCGAGAGGGCCTTCCCCCTCATGTGGGTGTCCACTACGTGATGTGTGGTGAACTGCCCCGCCATTGTCGTCGTCGGCTGCTGGGAGCGCCATTGGATCCACGGGGAGCGCCATTGGAACCGCTGTATGTCCTCTCTGTATGTGTCCTCGTGGGTGTGCTTATTGTGACGTGTGAGACGAGAGATGAAGGTAAATGGCCGCAGGAATAAAAGGGGGCCAGGCGGCATGGATTCTCGGCGCGTCCGCATGGCAGTTATTGCGGCAGGTAACTGCATCATCACGCCGCGCCCGAGCAACCGCTTGCATACGAACGTGCGTGATCGTGCACCGGCTAAAAACACTGGCAGCGCGCGTGGAGGGACGAGGGCAGAGCACCCAGAGGGACGCGAGAGGTAAATGGCCGCAGGAATAAATGGGGGTCGGGCGGCATGGATTCTCGGCGCGTCCGCATGGCAGTTTTTGCAGCGGGTAATTGCATCATCGCTGCGCCCGACGCAACCGCTTGCACACAAACGTGCGTGATCGTACGCCGCCCCAAAACACTGGCAGCGCGCGTGGAGGGACGAGGGCAGAGCACCCGGAGGGACGTGAGAGCAGAGCACGCGCGGCGTGATGCGAGCAGAGCACGCCGCGGCCGCTTGAACCGCAATCAACCACACGCATGGAGAAATTGAACACACATCAAATGGTCGCCTACAAGCTGGCCGACAGTTGCCTCGCTGCATAGAGAGCGGTCGTGTGGTACCACCTCCATCTAGTCTATAGTCTCCTTTATATTCCGTGCCATACTTTGCCCTCAAATTTAACTAACAAAATGTTAATGCATGTTTTAAAAGTTATATAATTGGAAACTATGTTCAAATACAAATCCAACTATATAATCTTTGGCGACATGCATTCGTATTTTATTAGTTAAATCACTTATAAACTAGGACGATGGAATAGTAGGTAATTAAATTGCAAACGTTATTTTATTAACCGTATGTGTACGTGGCCTTTCGTCCTCCTCTCGCACGTCTTGTCACCCCGCTGCCGCGGACGGCTTACAACGCAAGGTTGCGCAGCACGCGGGGGCGTTCTTTTTGCCAAAGGGTGGCGCCAATGAATCGTCGGTGAGCCCGTTCCTGCGCAACCTCACAGGTTCCCGCGCAAGCTTCCTGCCCGACTCGGTGAAATCCCCCAAAATCCCAATGCTTACCGGCCTGCTATAAACACCCTCATGGCCGGCGAGTCCTGCGTCGCATTTTTTCCTCCATCCCTGTAGCTTATCTAATCTGCTTCTCCCACATTCGCCAATGGCACCGGTCCATCATCGTCGCTCAGCCACTCCACTGTCATCAGAGGACAGCTCCAGCTGGGAGGCTACACCGCGGCGGCGGCGCAGTCCCCGGCGTAGTGTAGTGCGCGTGGCGTCCCTGTTGGGTGTGCGCGGAACACCCACCACACGCTCCGCCGCCGGTGCCCGTCGGCAGCCGTTGCCGGCCGCTGTTGCCGCCACACCACCTTCAAAAGCCAGGGCCATCGCCCACTCCGCCACCGCGGCCCGAAGGCGGGAGATGGCCGTCGTGGCCGCCACCCCACTGCCGGCCATTGTGGCCATCACCCGCTCCGCCACCGCGGCCCGAAGGTGGGAGGTGGTGGTCGTGGTCGCCACCCCTTCATCGGCCGCCATGGCCGCCAGCCCACCATCGATCGCCGGGGTCATCACCCGCCCCGCCACCGCCGCCCGAAAGCGGGACGCAGAGGTGGATGCCCGCATGTGCGACATCGACCTTGCACGCTACACCGAGTTCCTGTGGGAGGAGGAGGAGCGCCTCGTCGAGCATGCAAACTGCCTTAAGACATAGTGGCAGCGGCACACGCCGCCTCAGAGGCGAGGAATCAGGAGATCTACGAGGAGAACCACAGCTTCGAGAGGGGTCGTCTGGAGCGGCAGAGGGCGTTCGAGCGGCGTCGCTGAGCTGCGATTAGCAGCCGGCACCGCATTGCGGTTGCCCAGCTCGTCGGTAGGCTTCTCCTCCTCCGCCTCTTACTGAGCACGCTCAGCAGAGGATAGGCAGCCAGAAGTAGTACAAAACCCCTCCGCAATTGTAGTAGTAGTATTTAGGGGCTATTTTGTTCAGTTCATCTGACTATAGATGTGGTGGAACTGTACAACGTACTTAAAATTAGCTAGTATATATAGTTGAACTAGCTATTTCAGTACGTGATTGGCAACAATTGGGGAAAAGTTCAGTCGGTTCAGCTGTCGAGTTGAACTGTTTGTATAAATTAAGAACGACTGCTTAATCTATGAATGAAATCTATGCTTAATTACTGAATTTTAGTTGCAAAAAATAGATATTGCTAGTGATTTTTAGCTTCATATTTTGACAAATCGCAGTGTTACAAGGATTGACAAATCTTACCAGATTGTTTGTACGTGGTTCCACACGGGTCATCCAAAACAACCATTTGCGTTGAAGGGATGCGCAAATCCTGCGCTGCTCTCACTTTGCATACGGGTGCTCTATCTAAAATGTTTGTGATCAAGGGCTCCAGAAATCCTGCTCGACACATTTTCTCTTGGCTTCCTGGGGAAGTTGTCGGTTTGCATACGGGTATTCTAACTAAAACGTTTTGCGATGAGTGTTTTATATTTAAAAGGCGAATTAAACTGCGGCTTGGGCGCCATTAATGGAGAGGATGCGAGCAAGGCGGGCGGCCATAGAAGTCAAAGGGCTCGCTTCCCAATGAGCCTACGCAGCGTACAGCTCGCACGCTTCCCGGTGATCCTGTGCACTCAAGGATAGCTTGCATGCCTCTCGGCCAGCCTGTGCACCGGACGCCGCTCGCACGCCTCCCGTTCAGTCAAGGTCAAGCAGCTGTCCGCACAGCACCTCCTACAACCATTAAAACCAAGACACGTGGCGTCACGTGAATGGTTAACAGAATTTTTGATTTACTAGAATTTAGAAACCAGGCATCTCAATGTTTTGCCGGCAATCAACGGTGCCCTCGTGTTTGAAATTCATTCCCATTTCTTGCATGGGACCTAAGCATGCACCCAAGGACACATATTTGATTTTTCAACCAATTTATATGCACCGGACCATGTGCATGTAGTTCAAATTTGAATTATGCACATAAATGCATTGAAAACTCAGTTAATGCATAAAAATGTCCAATCGAACCTCGAAAAATCACAAAAAATCACACAACACTCCTGTTGTTCTATGTTGACACGAGAAAAAAAATTGAAAGTAATAAGAGGCAATGGATATCGTTTCGTGCACAAAGGTGGGACGTTCCCTACCTAAAACCATCATGCTTGTTGTGAGAAGCTCCGGTTTGTGACAAGCATTGTGACGCCCCCGATTCAATTGTACACTAATCATGCACGCAAACGTGTACGATCAAGATCATGGACTCACGGGAAGATATCACAACACAACTCTAAAAATAAAATAAGTCATACAAGCATCATAATACAAGCCAGGGGCCTCAAGGGCTCGAATGCAAGTGCTCGATCATATACGAGTCAGCGGAAGCAACAATATCTGAGTACAGACATAAGTTAAACAAGTTTGCCGTAAGAAGGCTAGCACAAACTGGGATACCGATCGAAAGAGGCGCAGGCCTCCTGCCTGGGATCCTCGTAAACTACTCCTGGTCGTCGTCAGCGGCCTGCACATAGTAGTAGACACCTCCGGTGTAGTAGGAGTCATCGTCGATGGTGGCGTCTGGCTCCTGGGCTCCAGCATCTAGTTGCGACAACCAGGTAGAAGGGAAAGGGGGAAAAGCAACCGTGAGTACTCATTCAAAGTACTGGCAAGCAAGGAGCTACACTACATATGCATGGGTATATGTATAAAGAGGCAATATCGGTGGACTGAACTGCAGAAAGCCAGAATAAGAGGGGGATAGCTAATCCTGTCGAAGACTACGCTTCTGGCCACCGCCATCTTGCACCATGTAGAAGAGAGTAGATGGTAAGTTCACCAAGTAGCATCGCATAGCATAATTCTACCCGGCGATCCCTCCTCGTCATACTCGTTAGAGAGCGATCACCGGGTTGTATCCGCACTTGGAAGGGTGTGTTTTATTAAGTATCCGGTTCTAGTTGTCATAAGGTCAAGGTACAACTCCAAGTCGTCCATTACATCAAGATCACGGCTATTCGAATAGATAAACTTCCTGCGGGGTGCACCACATAACCCAACACGCTTGATCCCATTTGGCCGGACACACTATTACGGGTCATGCCCGCCTCGGAAGATCAACACGCCGCAGCCCCACCTAGGCCAACAGAGAGGTCGACATGCGGTCTAAACCTAAGCGCCACAGTGCAGGCCCATCGCCCTTAGCACACCTGCATGTTGCGTGGGCGACCGGAAGCAGACCTAGCAACCTCCATTACAAAGGAAGTCACGTTACGCGGTCCAATCTGGCACGTGTCACTCAGTCGCTGACGTCACGAAGGCTTCGGCTGATACCACGACGTCGAGTGCCCATATCTTTCCCACGTAGTTGGTTAGTGCGTATAGACCAAATGGCCAGACTCTAATCAAATACCAAGATCTCATTAAGCGTGTTAAGGATGTAACCGCGGACACCGACCAGGGCCAGGCCCACCTCTCACCTAGGCGTTCTCAACCTGCCTGTCGCTCATACAAAGATCCACACAGAGGGCCGTCGGGACAAAGGTCCTTTCAGCCCCAATCCGTGAATCACTCATGGTGCTCCACGGGCCGACCGACTTTAGTCACCACATGTATCATGTATAAAGTATATAGTATATACCGTGATCACCCCCTAGTGATGACGGCCCGATAGTATAGCATGGCGGACGGACAAGAATGTAGGGCCACCGATGAAACACTAGCATCCTATACTAAGCATGTAGGATTGCGGTAAAGGTAACAACATAGTAGCAAGGACAGGCTATGCATCGGGATAGGATTAACGAAAAGAGTAACATGCTACACTACTCTAATGCAAGCGGTATAGAGAAGAATAGGCGATATCACGGTAATCAAGGGGGCTTGCTGGTTGCTCGGGCAAGAAGGATGGTCGTCAACACCGTAGTCGTCTTGGGTAGCAGCGGCGTCGGTCTCGAGTCTACTGGAGAAGAAGAGGGGGAAGAAACAAGAATCTGAGCACACAAGGCATCACAAAACATAACATGGCAATAAGCGGTGCTAGGGGTGACCTAACGCGGTAGGAGGTGATACCGGCGAAGGGTGGAAACATCCGGGAAAGTATTCCCGGTGTTCCGCGTTTTCGGACAGATGAACCGGAGGAGGAAAGTTGCGTGTTTGTTATGCTAGGAATGTGTGATGGACGAATGGACTGCATATCCGGATTCGTCTCGTTGTTCTGAGCAACTTTCATGTCGACGAATAGACGAATGGACTGCATATCCGGTTTATTTTATATTAATTTTTAAAGTTTTAAACATTTTCTAAATTATTATTATTACTAATTAATTCGAAAATGGCATTACTGCATCAGCATGACGTCAGCATGACGTCATCAGTCAACAGAGGTGTTGACTGGGTCAAGCTGGCGGGTGGGGTCCGTATGTCATTGACTATTCACGCTAATCAAGGTTTTTATTAAGTTAACTAGTGATTAGGTTAATCTAATAAGAATTAATTAAGTTAATTAATCCTTTAATTAATTAATTAATTAACATTTTAATTATTATTTAATTTAGTTATTAGTTTTTAATTCTTTTTTTATTCCTTTTTTTAAAACGTTTTAGGGGCTGGGCCCACTTGTCATTGGCCCCAGGGAGCCTTAACGGGCGTCGGGTTCTCGGGCGCTAGCGCCCAGGGGCGTGCGGGCGTGGTCGCTAGCAGCCCCGAGCGGTG
Source organism: Aegilops longissima (assembly GCA_021605205.1). Taxonomy (NCBI): domain Eukaryota; kingdom Viridiplantae; phylum Streptophyta; class Magnoliopsida; order Poales; family Poaceae; genus Aegilops; species Aegilops longissima. The sequence goes on along the minus strand of CM038677.1, from coordinate 148,555,957 downwards.
GAGCGAGGCCGTGGCCGGAGCGGGGCGAGCCCAGTGCGGGGCGCGACCGGTGAAAGACGCGGGCGCGTTCGGGGAGCCTTGTGCGCGAGGGTAAGCTCGGCGGAGGCACTGGGTGCGGGCGAGGCAACCCGAGCCAGTGGCATGGCGCCGGCGGAGCAGAGGGCGACGGCGCGCGGCCGCAGGGCAGAAGCAGCCATGGGCGTCGGCGGTGAGCTGGGCCGAGGCATGGCCAAGGGGGGGCAGAGCGGTGCAGTGGCGATGCGGGATGGATCAAAGGGAGTCGGGCGACGGTCGTCAATGCAAGGGGGCGCGGCGGTGCGGCCGTAGCATGGCGGAGCTGTCTGGCGGGCGGGCAGAGCAGGAGGTGTGCGGGGCTGCAGGCAGGCTTGAACACGCACGCATGCGCGAACAAGTCCAGCCCCAGGGGCAAGGGGGCGCGGCCTTGATGGGGCGAATCGCAACAGAGAGCGGGGGAGAAGGAGGCGGGGCCTCACCGTGATCGTGGGGCATTTCCCCCGATCTGGATCGGGAGGACGGAGGGAGCAGGGGTGATCGTGCGAGGGGGCGAGTGGGGGGAGTGGGTGTCTGTGGGTTAGGGTTTCCTTCGGTGGGGGGGGGGGTTATGGAGGGGTTAGGTGGGCCGGTCTGGTTGGATGGCCAGATGGGCTAAGGCCCAGCCAGCAGGGGTCCTTTTGTTTTGCTTTGTTTTATTTCTTTTCTTTTTATTTATTCTTTCCTGTTTTATTTTAGTTGCATTTTATTTTAGTAAAATGTACACTTAGTATCTAAATTAGTATGTCAACTTAGTCCATAGTCACAAAAAGTCTAGACCCCAAATAACTTAGTTTGACATTTTATTAATTATAAAAGGTATTTATATAATCGTTTTTGCTACTGTTTTATTCATATCATAGTATTAAAACATTTTATAAAGGTGTGGTCTCTCCACCCTAATTACATATGCAATATCTGGTTCACTCTGAACATTTTAGTTTTAATATTTGAAATTTTTTATTGTTTGCTTGATTTTGAATTTGAATTCGAATCGGTTTCGAACTAACGCGAGATTAGCAACAGTAATCGAGGTGACGTGGCATCATTAGCGGAGGGTTACTGTAGCTTAATTATCTGGGAGTCACAAGCATATACCCAAACCTGCCCCAAACGGGACAAAATTTGTACCACAGCATGTTGATGCCGCTCCATGGTAGCATGCCAAGTTTCATGAATTTCAAACGAGTTTTGGATTTAGTAGAATTTAAAAATCAGGCATCTCAATGTTTTGCCGACAATCAACGGTGCCCCGGTGTTTGAAATTCATTCCCATTTCTTGCATGGGACCTAAGCATGCACCCAAGGACACAGATTTGATTTTTCAACCAATTTATATGCACTGGAGCGTGTGCATGTAGTTCAAATTTGAATTATGCACATAAAATGCATTGAAAACTCAGCTAATGCATAAAAATGTCCAAACGAACCCTGAAAATTCACAAAAAATCACATAACACTCCTGTTGTTCTATGTTGACACGAGAAAAAATTTGAAAGCAATAAGAGGCAATGGATATCATTTCATCCACAAAGGTGGGACGTTCCCTACCGAAAACCATCATGCTTGTTGTGAGAAGCTCCGGTTTGTGAGAAGCATATACCCAAACCTGCCCCAAACGGGACAAAATTTGTACCACGGCATGTTGATGCTGCAACATGATAGCATGCCAAGTTTCATGAATTTCAAACGAGTTTTGGATTTACTAGAATTTAAAACCAGGCATCTCAATGTTTTGCCGGCAATCAACGGTGCCACGGTGTTTGAAATTCACTCCCATTTCTTGCATGGGACCTAAGCATGCACCCAAGGACACAGATTTGATTTTTCAACCAATTTATATGCACTGGAGCATGTGCATGTAGTTCAAATTTGAATTATGCACATAAAATGCATTAAACCTCAGTTAATGCATAAAAATGTTCTAACGAACCCTGAAAAATCACAAAAAATCACACAACACTCATGTTGTTCTATGTTGACACGAGAAAAAAAATTGAAAGCAATAAGAGGCAATGGATATCATTTCGTCCACAAAGGTGGGACGTTCCCTACCGAAAACCATCATGCTTGTTGTGAGAAGCTCCGGTTTGTGAGAAGCATATACCCAAACCTGCCCCAAATGGGACAAAATTTGTACCACAACATGTTGATGCCGCTCCATGATAGCATGCCAAGTTTCATGAATATCATACGAGTTTTGGATTTACTAGAATTTAAAAACTAGGCATCTCAATGTTTTTCCGGCAATCAACGGTGTGCCGGTGTTTGAAATTCATTCCCATTTCTTGCATGGGACCTAAGCATGCACCCAAGGACATAGATTTGATTTTTCAACCAATTTATATGCACTGGAGCATGTGCATGTAGTTCAAATTTGAATTGTTCACCTGAAATGGCTAGAAACCAATTTAATGTATAAAATGTTCAAATGAACCCTGAATAATTCCAATTCTTTTACGACACACATATAGCTGCATGTTCACTCCAGATAAAAGGTCTAGCAATTCAAACACCGTTCATTGCCGTTGTGACCCCATTATGTAATTCAAATCAAGATGAAAAATCAAGTAGATTGCACCTAGTTTATTATCAGCAACCGTGTGAGATGTAGTACAAAATATCTTGGAGCACCCCCGGTGTATAGTACGCCTATGGCTTACGCGAGAAGGTGCGTCGGCTACAGTCCACAACCGGCATCTCAAACACACTAGCTCACTCCCCAAATATCATTTCACTGTTCAATCGTCGCCGGTGAAAGATGGGCACATGGACCCGCGTCGTGAGGGCAACTTTGGTGGCCCACTCCAGCGAGAGCGCGGCCGCAGCCGCCATGCATGTGCTAACAAGGTGCATGAGCGCGGCCCCAATTTGCGACCGGGCGGCAAAGTCAGCCCAAACGGCCGTTGTTGCTTCTCAGGTGGCGGTAGCAACATCTGCCTCGGGGATAGCAACTGGTGAGAGCGGCACAGCAGCTGTCCGTTCCGCAGCGACGGCCTTAGCCCTGATGGAGGCCGCCCACGACCATGTCGGGGCCGCCCACGCCCAGCTCCTGGCGGTCACCGCACAAATCAAACGAAGTTTCTTCGACAACGGTCGGCAACCCACAGCCGAAGAGCTGGCAATCACCGAGAGTGTTTGAGCAGCCGCCCGTTCCTCCACCGCATACCTTGCAACGACAGAGCCTGTCCAAGCCCAGATCGCGTCCGCCCACGCCCAGCTCGTGGCGGCCTTTTCCAAAGAGATGGCGGACGCGGATGGCGAGATGCTTGCCGAGTATGGTGCGATGGATGCCATGGAGCCCCTTCCCCAGGAGACCGTCGGGCGCGAGCTGGACATGGAGGCGACGGCGGAGATCGACGATCACCAGCCGTAGTAGTACTCTATGTTTTGTTTAATTAAGAGCGCCGGTCTTCAATTTGTTAGAGTAATGTTTAGGTCAGCTAGCTTTGTTTAATTGTTGAACTTGCTCGATTAAGAAGTGTGGGTGTGTTGTAGTCTCCTTTGTGTACCCAAATTATGCAATGACGTGGATGACCACTGTAACCATGGAAATTTGAACCAAAACTTTTGACATTCAAACTCATCACACACGGGTTCTGAATCATTTGTGATGTCCACATATCATACACAGTTCTGATAAGGGACCGTGTCTGATACTCTGATTGTCACATCCCTAGAATTGCTTGACATTAGTTGCATTAAGGCATTCATGTCATCATGTTTAAATTCCATTTAATTTTGAAATGGGGATTTGTGAAACCCTCAGAATCACTTTTGGAAATGACCTAAATAAAAATCGCTCCAAAAGGGTCCAAGAAAATGCTCATGTGGCCCTCTGAAAATATTGGCCAGAGATAACAACCTAACCAATATTTTTAGGATCCCATAAGTATTTATTTTGGGCATTTGGAAGTAATACATTAAATATTTGCCTTGGATATATATTATTATATATATAAAATATTGTCCAAAAATTGTGCCCTTTTGTTGAGGAGCTCGGAATAATATAGTAAGCTCCTGCAAAATTGGCATAATTAAATAAATTAGTTTGGTATTTTAAATAAATCAAAACAAATGTCGAAATAGAAAACAGAAATAATAAAGAGAGAGAGTGCTCACCTGGCTTACCTCCCCGTCCGCAGCCCACCATCAGTAGTGGCCATCGGCAAAGCCAGCCTGCCCATCAGGGGCATCGCTGTCTTCTTCCTCTTGCCACGAGGAGAAGCAGCCGTGTCGTCGATCTTGCGCGAGCCACGCCGGCTCCCCCGCCCTCGTGCCCCTCGACCGCTGGTCGCCTCCACGCGTGCACCACGCCGCCTCGACCCTCTCTCACTCTCTCCCGAACCTCCCCTTCCTCTGCTCTCTCTCCCTTACGGACCGAGCAGGCTCGTCGCCACCGCCGCCCGTGGCCGCTGCACCGGCCCTCCTCGCCTCGCCGACATGTCCACGGCCTCCGCCGTGGCCGCCTCGCCTCCCCGCCGTCCCACTCAATCAAGAGGCCCGAGGCGCCGCCCGGCGTTCTTTCCCCTCTCGGATCCCCACTGTCGATGCCCGTCCGAGCTCCCGGGCCCGCTTCCATGGCCCTTCGCAACCGCGGTGAGGCCACGATTCCTTTCCCCTTACCCCATGCTCGATTGCCTCCCTAATCGCCTAACCATCCTTGCCGAGCTCCGGCCGCCATGGACGGTGAGCTTCGTGCTCCCAAGCTCCTCCACCGCGCTTCGTTGCCTTGGCGTGTTCATGGTGGCTCCAAGAACTCCGTGAGCCCATCGGCCTCGCTGCCGTGCCCCTAGCGCAAACCCGCGACTTACCCGAAGCTCCGGCCGCAAGCAGCTTCGTCGCGGCGTCGATCCCGCCGCCCGAGCTCCAACTACCCCACCAAGAACCCCAGCAGCGTCCCGGCTCCTCAGAGGTCCCCTTCCGCGCCTTTTGGTGGCGGAATGGCCTATTGCACTTGCTCGCACGCGTTCGACGTCGCCGGCGTCAAGCCGCCGATGGCGATGACCTTTGACCGGGTTTGCCACCCCGGTCCACGACATCTGGGCCCCGCCTGCTTAACTACCCCTGACCCGCTTACACATGGGCCCCACGCCTTAATTAATCATTGTTTATTTTCTGTTAAGATTAGTACTAATCTGGTGGACCCCACGTCAAGATTGACCTCGACAAGTCGGTGTTGACGGTCCCACTTGTCAACCACCCAACCCAGCTACGAGTCAGCGACGTGGGCCCCACACGTCAGTTTGACCTGGACCGCGCCAGTTGACCACTGACGTCACATCGACGTCGGTCGACGCATAATTCCCTTTATGGAATTAATTTAATTCAGTAAATTTCAGAAAATGTCCTAAACTTCTAAAATCATATAAATTCAACCGTAACTTCGGATGGAAATAATTTATATATGAAAATGATCAGAAAAATATGAAGAATCTGTTTATGCCATGATCATGCATGTTTGAACAAGTTAGCATCACTGAATAGGATGAATCATGATTAGGGTAACTTAGGAAATAGCATTTTGAGTTGGAATTCAACCTTGTTTGAATTCCACCAACTAACTTGGATTATTATGGCATTAGGTAAATTCAGTACCTTAACATGATCATGCATCATATATGTGCATTGCATTGATTGTGCTCTCTCTTGTTTGCGGTAATTGCCCCTCCGGTGAGCGATGTACCGACGATGATTATTCGATGACACCGATGAAGAACTATTATCTTCGAAGTGCTGAGCAAGCAAAACCCCTTGTTCATTCCGATATAATCCCACTCTCTCGCTCCTGCTCTATTTTACTGCATTAGGACAACAACGACTCATGTGTTACTTGCTGCGGTAGCTGAACCCCTTGATCCTTTGCATGACTGTCATTCCACAAGAATTAGATGAAACCCACTAGCATGAGTAGGAATTGTTTGAGCCCATGTTGTGCCTACTCATTTATGCTTGTTGTCATGCCTGCTCTCGCTTAGAGTTGAGTCGGGTCTGATTCATCGGGAATGAATTGGAATTGTTATGAACATGTCCTATTGTGTGTGAGCTAAGTGAGTGAACACGATTTGGTAAAGGTAGCGGTGAGAGGCCATGTAGGAGTACATGGTGGGTTGTCTCATTGCAGCCGTCCTCGAACTGAGTTCGTGTTTGTGATCCATGAAACAGTTACTACCACGCATTGGGATCCTTAATTGACCCTCTCGCTTCTTAACCACCCTTGTCCACATCCGGGAGTTGCAAGTAGTTTCGTGTTTGTAGCATCTTTGGGGCCGCACGCAACGCGCTGACCTTAGGGGTGGGTTGTGTTGCGGTAGGCACCGTGGTGATGTACCGAGTGCCGTTTGGTATCTCGGGAACCCTGCACACATCGTTCGGGCTGTATGGAAACCTCGGCGGACTCCTGCGGATGGAACCCGAATAGGCGATAAACCCGGACTAGGGACTTGAGTGTTTAGGTAGGCCGTGGCCGACACCCACGTTGGGCTTCCGCTGAAGGTTGCCGAGTACATGTCGTAAACGGCGGTAAGTGGTGAGCGTGTGTGAAGAAGTACACCCTGCAGGGTTTAATATGATCTATTGAATAGCCGTGTCCACGGAAAAGGACTTCGGGTTACCTATATCGGTTCATAGACAAGTGAAAGTGGATACTCTAAAATGCGCAAGATAAGCGTGAGTGCTATGGATGGCGTTCTCGTGGGGAGGCGGGGCGGGTCCATAGTGGTGTATTGATATGGTGAATATGTGGACTCGTGTGCCACCTCAAAAGAGTTACTTGCGTCGTAGATTAGGATAGCCACCGAGTCAAAGCTGGCTTGCTGCGGTCAAACTCCACCACCCCTTTTGATAATGATGCATATGTAGTTAGTTCGATGTAAGTCTTGCTGAGTACAATTGTACTCACGTTTGCTTATTTTATGTTTTGCGAGAGACGTCGGTCTCACTAGTAGTTCCGCTTGGACTTGACGTTTAGCTTGTTACCTCAGCTACGATCTTGTGCCCTCGGCGAGATCTCGTAGATAGTCGCTTCTCACCTTCTTCATTTATAGTTATCTCGTACTCGGACATGATTAGCTTCCGCTTGTGCTTTGACTTGTATGCTCGAAAGTGTTGGGTCATGAGACCCTGTTTGTAATATCTCGCTCTTGAGCCTAATGAATTATATTGAGTCGTAGAGTTATGTTGTGATGCCACGTCGTATTTACACATATTGAGCATATTGTGTGTATGTTTGAAATGCTTGGTATGTGTGGGATCCGACAAACTAGTTGTTTATCCTTGGCAGCCTCTCATATGGGGAAATGTAGTCTCGTGCTTCGGCGATAGTAGTCCGCTTCAGCCGGTTCACCGAGTCCTGCTAGCCCAAAGACTACCGCTTGGACACTTGATCGGCGGCATGTGATTCATTTCGTTCCTATGTCCATCCCTCGGGAAATGTCACGCGGTGATACTTGAGTCCTGCCTAGCTCTGCTACAGCCGGGATACGGAGTCCTGTTAGCCAGTGCTACAGCCCAAGTTCATACGTTGATGACCGACATGCTCGAAGTGTTTCATGTATGCCTGTCCCCATAGGTTAGTGCCGCTTTGGGTTCACGACTAGCCATGTCGGCCCGGTTCTTTGTCATATGGATGCTAGCGACACTATCATATCGTGAGCCAAAAGACGCAAACGGTCCCGGCCAGGTAAGGCGACACCGTGGGAATACCGTGCGTGAGGCCGCAAAGTGATATGATGTGTTACCAGCTGGGTCGATGTGACTTAGGATCGGGTCCCGACAGCGTTGGTATCGAGCTTGATTGCTGTGGGATTACCAAGCCAAACTGGTCAAGTTGAGTCTAGTAATGCTTTAGTTATGTAAGGAATTGATTGTGGAAGGAACGTAAGGCTCTTTTTACTCCTTATACCTCATGGCCTTCGATCCGAGTCATCCTCTTCTCTTCTACGGGTTTAAGAACTAGGCTTCTCATCTATCTATTAGGATGACGAGTTACTAATCCATAGACCTTTAAGATTGTTGGTGTTAATCCCGCCAGTTCCTACTACTCTGTATGATAACTGTTGATCCCGAATCTTGTTATGATGTTGTTGAGTGGTTATGCCACCATTTTCTGCAGGATGTCTCAAATCATTTTGAGCATTTACAGCCGTTATCTTGTCCGAGTCATCCTGTGTCTCTAAATAGTCGATGCATTTGCAAATTCTTTCCTTCCGTTCGATGATCTTTTGGTCGAATAAGCACACCAATCGGTCGGTTGAGGTACTTTGTTGCCTCGACATATATGTTGGAGCTATTATTATGACCCTAGGTGTTTAGGAGTTCCCTAGCAAATTAGCAATGTTTTGTATCCCTAGTGTGATGATTACGCCATCATTTCAAAGCATCCGTGATGCCGCTTAGTAGTAGTATTCTACTCTGGGTTGTTGAACCGAGATTCATCCTACTTCATGTTGTTAGTATTTGCTAGTGCCTTTAGGATATTAGTACCCTTTGTGATAGCCCTCAAGTCCGTGGTATTTCCTTCTTCCAAATACTACGAACCGCTTATGGCAGAAGTTTCTTTGAGCCAAAAGATCACAACTAGAGTACTCTTGAGGAGTTCTCCATTCATAATTGTGAATCTGCCAATTCCACCTTTCTGCATGGGTTATCCGGAAGAAATGTTGGGCTTGCTCGACGTACTAATCTGTGCATCCACAACTCAGAAAATTATATGTTCCTTTGAGTTGTTCTCTTAGATGCCTTCTGACCTTCATCTATCAATTGATAGCCAAGGGTATGTGTGCATTTGTGTTCATCGATGCATTTTATTCTTGTGGTCCGTCAAGCCATTCTATTCCGGAATGACTAGGAGAAACAAACTCCAGTACCTCATCCATTTCTAGGATTGGGTCAAAGTAGTTGTATCCCGCAGATCAAAATGCCAATTCAGCTTTTGATTCTGTTCTACCCTGAAGTATTGCCATCTTATGTCAAGAATGTCATGGGAATTGCACAACCTCCTAGGAATTCTTGACGCCGTGATACTCTCACTATCATTATTCATTCCTCGGTTCCGTGTTGTTGTAACCGGAACGCCGGCAAGTGAATTGTGATGTGTGAAATCAATACTCCGAGCAACTTGTTGCTTGGTAGTGAATGGACCATATTCTCATTCTTAGCGTGTTGGTTATTAAACCATCATCCTAAGATTGATCGTGCTACCTAGTCCTTATTTCTGGTGCACACCTCGATTGATGAGATAGGATTGTGTCAAGTCCTCACTCATTTGATCATTTCGTCTTGCCCTCAAAAGCAAGATTGTTCCCGAGCTTAGTAACATACCGGTGGTTCGTGACTTTCCAAATATCTTCTTGGAAGTGTTACCGGGTTGTTTCTCGATGTTATGTTGAGCTCGTGATCAAGTTGGTTCCTGTGGACCACCCTTTCTCCAAGAATCGTGTTGGATATTCCCGAGCTAGTTGGTTAAGCTAGACAATAACTTGGAGAGTTGGAAGATAAAAGCTTGCCTAACCTAGTTCGATCCAAAGGGATATTCTTGTGTAGTGTGTATTGAAGAAAGATGATATCTTCATCGATTGGTCCTCGTGATCGCTTGTTGGACCTATCGTCCTACCAATTCTTTGATTTGAGTATGGGCCATTGTCAAGTCAAACCAGAACCAACGATATTCGTAATGTTGTCTTACTCGTGGTTACTCCTCGAGCATAACCATTACATCCTTGGTCGACCAATGCTATCACCGTGTTCACATGATGGTGGAAGTCGGTGATATGGAAATTCCGATGAGTTGTTTGTTGAGCCCATCAAGAGCATTTTGTCTCCCCATGAGTCATGTTGAGCATCAACCTAGTATTGGAAACTTATGTAAGCCAATCTTCGTGTTTCGTTCATGAAGCATATGTTTGGATGAAAGTAGTGACTTCCTCTAATTCATGTGCATCTGGTGTAAGTTGCCGCCATGAATTTGAGAAAGGTTTGTTTTGTTCCTCTGGAATCATCCCAAGTCAGTCATGCACGTGCGAAGTATTCTAGGGCATGATAGACTGATCATCTTCATCCCATATGGATTCCATAGCACACCAAGCCACTGATTGATTTGTTCAAGGAGAAGAAGTTCCTTCCTAAGAGCTAATCCGGACTTATGTAAGGACTTCGTTATCCGCAATGAAGGTTCCCAACCTGAACTCGGTAGTGTTTATTATAAGACTACTGTGTGGTCATGCTTGTCTAGGACAGCGTGTCCACGGGTTTGTAGCAGAATCAGCTCATGTTTTGGAGCTTGCTATCGTAGTCATATCCCGAGAATCTCGCAACGCCATCTCGTCGAATTGTGTTGCAACCCTTCCTATCAGACATGATAAGTCTGAAATATCCTAACACCAACCAGATCCGAATCTCAAAGGATATGATGGTTGGGACATTCCAACAGCTTGCATTTCGTTCCCAGCTTGTACCCCATTGTGCCAATTTCTATGGGCTGCCTTCTTAGTAGTTTCTGTTCAAAATCATCCTCAAAAGTGGACTTACCTAGGCCCTCCACCTCCGATGATAAGCAAAATCATCCATTGCGTTGTCTTCAACAAGGTAGTCCACATCATCCATTCTAGTCCGGTGTACTATTCCTTTGCACTCCGTCAAACGATCGTTGTGATTGCCTTTGGCTGGTATAAAGGTTCCAATGATCTATGGATCAAAAGTAATTCTTTTGCCACTTAAGGGAATAGTTCTTGCGTCACCTTTCTCGAGGTGTCCCGTTACAGGATCATGGTAAATGTTTCCTCGCCACCTTGACACCATCCACCATCTTCCTAAAGCGTGGAATTGTTGCCACCACTCAAACTTCGTTGTTGTTCTTCCATCCCTCTCGATGCATTTGGTGTCTCAACTCGAGATGTGTCACCGTCTCAGTCCGTAATGTCGATCATATTTGCTTGATCTTCGTGAAGGTCGAATCATGTAGGGCTTCCCTTCTTTACATTGTCGTGTCGGGTGAAGATCTCGGAGACCTCAAGACCAAGAAGATGGAGTGAACCAACATCTTCGAGAAGGCAGTTGGGTCATGAAGATTGTAATAGTTTTGTGACCTCCCTTTTCCTCTTACCTCACGTCTTGAATCTCGGGGCGAGATTCTTGTTTAGTGGGGGTGAGTTGTCACATCCCTAGAATTGCTTGACATTAGTTGCATTAAGGCATTCATGTCATCATGTTTAAATTCCATTTAATTTTGAAATGGGGATTTGTGAAACCCTCAGAATCACTTTTGGAAATGACCTAAATAAAAATCGCTCCAAAAGGGTCCAAGAAAATGCTCATGTGGCCCTCTCAAAATATTGGCGGAGATAACAACCTAACCAATATTTTTAGGATCCCATAAGTATTTATTTTGGGCATTTGGAAGTAATACATTAAATATTTGCCTTGGATATATATTATTATATATATAAAATATTGTCCAAAAATTGTGCCCTTTTGTTGAGGAGCTCTGGAATAATATAGTAAGCTCCTGCAAAATTGGCATAATTAAATAAATTAGTTTGGTATTTTAAATAAATCAAAACAAATGTCGAAATAGAAAACAGAAATAATAAAGAGAGAGTGCTCACCTGGCTTACCTCCCCTCCGCAGCCCACCACTTGTAGTGGCCATTTGGCGAAGCCAGCCCGGCCCACCAGGGGCATCGCTGTCTTCTTCCTCCCGCCAGAGGAGAAGCAACAACGTCTTGATCTTGCAGCGAGCCACGCCTGCTCCCCGCCTCGTGCCCCTCGACCGCCTGAGTCGCCTCCACGCGCACCACGCCGCCTCGACCCTCTCTCACTCTCTCCCAACCTCCCCTTCCTCTCGCTCTCTCTCCCTTACGGACCGAGCGGCTCGCCGCCACCGCGCCGTTGCTGCGACCACCGCCCTCCCTCGCCTCGCCGACATGTCCACGGCCTCCGCCGTGGCGCCTCGCCCTCCCGCCGTCCCCACTCAACCAAGAGGCCCCGGGCGCCGCCCGGCGTTCTTTCCCTCTCGGATCCCCACCGTCGATGTGCCGCCATCCGAGCTCCCCCGGGCCCGCTTCCATGGCCACTGCAACCGCGGTGAGGCCACGATTCCTTTCCCCCTTACCCCATGCTCGATTGCCTCCCCTAACTGCCTAACCATCCTTGCCGAGCTCCGGCCGCCGCCATGGACGGTGAGCTTCGTGCTCCCAAGCTCCTCCACCCGCGCTCGTTGCCTTCGCGTGTTCATGGTGGCTCCAGCAACCCGTAGAGCCCATCGGCCTCGCCTGCCGTGCCCCCTAGCGCAAACCCCGCACTTACCCGAAGCTCGGCCGCCCGCGCTCGTCGCCAAGGCGTCGATCCCGGCCGCCCGAGCTCCAACTACCCCACCAAGAACCCCAGCGCCCCCCAGCTCCTCAGAGGTCCCTTCCCGCCTTTTGGTGGCGGAATGGCCTATTGCACTTGTTCGCCAAGCGTTCGACGTCGCGGCGTCAAGCCACGGTGGCGATGACCTTTGACGGGGTTTGGCCACCCCGGTCCACGACATGCGGGCCCCGCCCGCTTAACTACCCCGACCCGCTTACACATGGGCCCCACGCCTTAATTAATCATTGTTTATTTTACATTAAGATTAGTACTAATCTGGTGGACCCCACGTGTCAAGATTGACCTCGACAAGTCGGTGTTGACCGGTCCCACTTGTCAACCACCCAACCCAGCTTCGAGTCAGCGACGTGTGGCCCCACACGTCAGTTTGACCTGGACGCGCCCAGTTGATCGCTGACGTCACATCGACGTCAGTCGACGATAATTCCTTTATGGAATTAATTTAATTCAGTAAATTTCAGAAAATGTCCTAAACTTCTAAAAATCATATAAATTCAACCGTAACTCGGATGGAAATAATTTATATATGAAAAATGATCAGAAAAATATGAAGAATCTGTTTATGCCATGATCATGCATGTTTGAACAAGTTAGCATCACTGAATAGGATGAATCATGATTAGGGTAACTTAGGAAATAGCATTTTGAGTTGGAATTCAACCTTGTTTGAATTCCACTCCAACTAACTTGGATTATTATGGCATTAGGTAAATTCCGTACCTTAACATGATCATGCATCATATATGTGCATTGCATTGATTGTGCTCTCTCTTGTTTGCCGGTAATTGCCCCCTCCCGGTAGACGATGTACCGACGATGATTATTCGATGACACCGATGAAGAACTATTATCTTCAGAAGTGCCAGGCAAGCAAAACCCCCTTGTTCATTCCGATATAATCCCACTCTCTCGCTCCTGCTCTATTTTACTGCATTAGGACAACAACGACTCATGTGTTACTTGCTGCGGTAGCTGAACCCCTTGATCCTTTGCATGACTGTCATTCCACAAGAATTAGATGAAACCCACTAGCATGAGTAGGAATTGTTTGAGCCCATGTTGTGCCTACTCATTTATGCTTGTTGTCATGCCTGCTCATCGCTTAGAGTTGAGTCGGGTCTGATTCATCGGGAATGAATTGGAATTGTTATGAACATGTCCTATTGTGTGTGAGCTAAGTGAGTGAACACGATTTGGTAAAGGTAGCGGTGAGAGGCCATGTAGGAGTACATGGTGGGTTGTCTCATTGCAGCCGTCCTCGAGAACTGAGTTCGTGTTTGTGATCCATGAAACAGTTACTACCACGCATTGGGATCCTTAATTGACCCTCTCGGCTTCTTAACCACCCTTGTCCACATCAGGAGTTGCAAGTAGTTTCGTGTTTGTAGCATCTTTGGGGCCGCACGCAACGCTGACCTTAGGGGTGGGTTGTGTTGCGGTAGGCACCGTGGCCGATGTACCGAAAGTGCCCGCTTGGTATCTCGGGAACCCTGCACACATCGTTCGGGGCTGTATGGAAACCTCGGCGGACTCCTGCGGATGGAACCCGAATAGGCGATAAACCCGGACTAGGGACTTGAGTGTTTAGGTAGGCCGTGGCCGACACCCACGTTGGGCTTCCGCTTGAAGGTTGCCGAGTACATGTCGTGTAAACGGCGTAAGTGGTGAGAGTGTGTGAAGAAGTACACCCTGCAGGTTTAATATGATCTATTGAATAGCCGTGTCCACGGAAAAGGACTTCGGGTTACCTATATCGGTTCATAGACAAGTGAAAGTGGATACTCTAAAATGCGCAAGATAAGCGTGAGTGCTATGGATGGCGTTCTCGTAGGGAGACGGAGCGGGTCCATAGTGGTGTATTGATATGGTGAATATGTGGACTCGTGCGCCACCTCAAAAGAGTTACTTGCGAATCGTAGATTAGGATAGCCACCGAGTCAAAGCTGGCTTGCTGCGGTCAAACTCCACCACCCCCTTTTGATAATGATGCATATGTAGTTAGTTCGATGTAAGTCTTGCTGAGTACAATTGTACTCACGTTTGCTTATTTTATGTTTTGCGAGAGACGTCGGTCTCACTAGTAGTTCCGCTTGGACTTGACGTTTAGCTTGTTACCTCAGCTACGATCTTGTGCCCTCGGCAGATCTCGGTAGATAGTCGCTTCTCACCTTCTTCATTTATAGTTATGCGTACTCGCACATGATTAGCTTCCGCTTGTGCTTTGACTTGTATGCTCTGAGTGTTGGGTCATGAGACCCCTGTTTGTAATATCTCGCTCTTCGGAGCCTAATGAATTATATTGAGTCGTAGAGTTATGTTGTGATGCCACGTCGTATTTACACATATTGAGCATATTGTGTGTATGTTTGAAATGCTTGGTATGTGTGGGATCCGACAAACTAGTTGTTTATCCTTGGCAGCCTCTCATATGGGGAAATGTAGTCTCGTGCTTCTGAGCGATAGTAGTCCGCTTCAGCCCGGTTCACCGGAGTCCTGCTAGCCCAAAGACTACCGCTTGGACACTTGATCGGCGGCATGTGATTCATTTCGTTCCTATATGTCATCCCTTCGGGAAATGTCACGCGGTGATACTTGAGTCCTGCCTAGCTGCTACAGCCGGGATACCGGAGTCTGTTAGCCCAGTGCTACAGCCCAAGTTCATACGTTGATGACCGACATGCTCAAGTGTTTCATGTATGCTGTCCCCATAGGTTAGTGCCGCTTTGGGTTCACGACTAGCCATGTCGGCCGGGTTCTTTGTCATATGGATGCTAGCGACACTATCATATCGTGAGCCAAAAGACGCAAGCGGTCCCGGCCGGGTAAGGCGACACCCGTGGGAATACCGTGCGTGAGGCCGCAAAGTGATATGATGTGTTACCAGCTGGGTCGATGTGACTTAGGATCGGGGTCCTGACACTGATGACACTTTGCGCGCCAGTTTTTTGGCTGAAGCGATTCCAAATTTTCGGCTTCCGCGAAAATATCTACCTCCCCACCCCCCTTACCAAAAGCCACATTTCCCCTCTTTCTGCCTTCCTTCCCAAGTTGAAACCTTCACTCCTTGCTTGCAGCATCTCCGCCTCCTCGCCGGCGACCCTCCTTCATGCTGCTCGGCCTCCTCTATCCAGGCAGGTAATCCACACCCGACCCCCATCCTCCTCCTTCCACATCCCACATGCCCCGACCGCCGACACGAGCGCGACACCTTCCACCCAAATCACTGACCCCTCCACCAGATAAGCGCCGGCCTAAGCCATGGTGCACGCAGTATAGCCAGGACCTCAAGGAGCATTTGGCAGCGGAGAAGGAAATCGCGGCCGCACGCACGGATGAGGTTGTGATGGCTGCCATTCGTGCCGACCCCCAGACCTTGGAGGAGCACCTTGCCAATTGCTAGCTACGCCGGTTAAGCATGCTCGGTTTACCCGTTGCATGTGCTGCTCCTGCCTTTCCTTCACAAAATCTAGTGAATTGTGTTATCTAATTTCAGCATGCAATCTGTTGCTCTAGTGTATATGTTCTATATGTCGTGCAGTGTGGTGCTCACTTATTAACTATTTTGTTAATTAGTTGTCATCTTCAGTTAACTATTTGGTTCAATTCTGCAAATGTGATGCTCAATTCTTCAGGCTGCAATTTTGTATTGTCTTCCATGTGAGAAATAAATTGAATTTATCTTTACAAAATTGTGGGTGCATTCTGTTATTGTATACCATGTGAGGAATAAATTGAATTTGGTTGTAGTAAATACATGAGAAACAAATACAATTGCTACAATTGGTTGTAGTTAACTGTTTGGTTAACTCTCTGATCTTCTATTAGGAGTATGTTATATTGTGCAATGTGGTGCTCAGTTAATGTTTGGTTCATTTGTTGTGGTGCTTAGTTAACTGCTTGGTTTAATGTTATATTGTCCAATGTGGTGCTCAGTTAATGTTTGGTTCATTTGTTGTGGTGTTTAGTTAAGTGCTTGGTTCAATTCTGCAATGCGATGTCCAATTGTCGTGGGTAGAATTTTGTATTGTTGTGCATGTGAGGAATAAATCAAATTTGGCTGCACTTAATACATGAGAAACATATACAGGTGCTATATTTCCTAGTTCTTAATCATGCATGGTTTGTGTAAATGGGTTTTCCGTGTGGCTTCAATTAATCAGATGAATCTGCAATGTGCTTATTTTTCATCAACATATTTTACTGATAGCATGCGAACCCTTACTTAACCTGATGACTAACTACCTTATATGTGTTGCAGGGAAACAATGCGAAGCACTGAGGTTTACAATCGAGGTTAGCACGTGCATGGTCCGTTGTCTAATAGCACATTATTGTGCAATTGCAGGAACCATTCTAATATTTTGGTTTTTAACAATTTGGTCTTGCACATGTAGGTCCTCGCCGCGAGGTTTTGACCCAATTGTTCAACCCTTTTGCATATGGGGAAATGAGTTGTCCATGAATATCAATCAAATCAAGAAACTAAAAAAGATTGTTAGGATAAAGAAATTAGCGACAAAAAATAACAAGATCTTTGTCTGCACAATGAAGAAGACATTAGTTCACTACAAGATGGTACTAACTATTATACCTTGCCTTTTTTTATTCCTTTACCCCATTTCCAATATAGAGAAGATATTTATGCACATCCTTGTTTTCAGGCCTTTCCAAAGCAGTTCACTGATGATTACCTCTCAAACCACCTCCATGGTCAGGAGGCGAGGAAGATTTTCATACAACACCCACGGTTCAATATTGAAGTGTTCCTGAAGAGGTCGAAGGACGGATGGTCAATCATCCACAAGCACTGGCCTAAAGTTGCAAAGACCTTCAACGTGAATGAAGGCTCAATATTCGCCTTCCGCTTCAGCAGTTTTCCAGATGAGATGCATCTGTCTATATACCGTCTATGATGCTAATTTTGAAAGGTTCTACATGTTGCATGTAGAACTTGTCTTCTGTGCTTGATTGTGTAATGGGGTAGCTGAGTCTTTGAAGCTATATCATGTTGTACTGATGATGTATTTCAATTATGAAATTCTGCTTCCTTAATATGGAAATGAAATATATTGTGTGCTTAATATGAATGTCAATTAGATTAATAAATGGATTATTAATAATAGGGCAATTAGCCTGCTAATAGCGAATTAGCCTGCTAATTGGGTTTTGATATTGCAAACGGTTGTTGAAAAAAATACCATGGGCGATGACCTCAGGCAACGCACACAGTTTCTTGGAATAAACCATGTTGCATCAATGAACAATCACACACGACTTTCTCTTGAAAACTGTTTGCGTTAGGCCACCTTGCGCAAACGTTTACCACATAAAAACTATGTGTGATGGACAGCCTTTGCCACACAGTTTCTTCTATGGACCGTGTGTGCTACATTTGATAACGCAAATGATTTAACGGGAAAAATTGTGCTACGTGTGAACGGAAACGTTTTCCTTGGAGCGACTGTGTGGGATGTGCATACGAATGGAAACGTTTAGCAGAGACTGACTGTGTGGGATGTACTTGCGACCGGAAACAATTTCGTCGTATAATTGTATTTTTTATCTGTATTGTACGTATTTCCGTATTTGAGCGCTCGCCGGTCGCACACGACCTCATTTTGCCAAACGTGTGTGCCAGGAGGGCATATCCCCGACGGTTTCTGGGTCGTGTGGGAAGGGCCCCCCCTATCGCCCACACTCACTTGGAGACGGTTCTAGATGCCGTCGCGGAAAGGGGTTTTAAACCGTTTGTTTAGGACCGACGCGCACCAGTGATGCTTCTCCTAGATAGATCTTGCATGATCGTAGGATTTTTTTTAAATACTACGTTCCCCAACAGTGGCATCTGAGCCAGGTCTATGCGTAGATGTTATATGCATGAGTAGAACACAAAGAGTTTTGGGCGATCATAGTCATACTGCTTACCAACTTGTCATAGTTTGATTCGGCGGTATTGTTGGATGAAGCGGCCCAGACCGACATTACATGACTGCATTCATGAGACTGGTTCTACCGCCGTGCTTCGCACACAGGTGGCTAGTGGGTGTCTGTTTCTCCAACTTTAGTTGAATCGAGTGTGACTACGCCCGGTCCTTGTTGAAGGTTAAAACAACACACTTGACGAAAAATCGTTGCGGTTTTGATGCGTAGGTAAGAACGGTTCTTGCTAAGCCCATAGCAGCCACGTAAAACTTTCAACAACAAAGTAGAGGATGTCTAACTTGTTTTTGCAGGGCATGTTGTGATGTGATATGGTCAAGACATGATGATATATAAATTGTTCTATGAGATGATCATGTTTTGTAAAAGTTATCGGCAACTGGCAGGAGCCTTATGGTTGTTGCTTTATTGTATGAAATGCAATCGCCATGTAATTGTTTTACTTTATCACTAAGTGGTAGCGATAGTCGTAGAAGCAATAGTTGGCGAGATGACAACGATGCTACGATGGAGATCAAGGTGTCAAGCCGGTGACGATGGTGATCATGACGGTGTTTTGGAGATGGAGATCAAAGGCACAAGATGATGATGGCCATATCATATCATTTATATATTGATTGCACGTGATGTTTATCCTTTATGCATCTTATTCTGCTTAGTACGGCGGTAGCATTATAAGATGATCTCTCACTAAATTTCAAGGTATAAGTGTTCTCCCTAAGTATGCACTGTTGCTATAGTTTGTCATGCCGAGACACCACATGATGATCGGGTGTGATAAGCTCTACGTTCACATACAATAGGTAAAAGCCAGTTTTGCACACGCAGAATACTCGGGTTAAACTTGACGAGCCTAGCATATGCAGATATGGCCTCGGAACACTGAGACCGAAAGGTCGAGCATGAATCATATAGTAGATATGATCAACATAGTGATGTTCACCATTGAAAACTACTCCATCTCACGTGATGATCGGACATGGTTTAGTTGATTTGGACAACGTGATCACCTAGATGATTAGTGGGATGTCTATCTAAGTGGGAGTTCTTAAGTAATATGATTAATTGAACTTTAATTTATCATGAACTTAGTACCTGATAGTATTTTGCATGTCTATGTTGTTGTAGATCAATGGCTTGTGCTACTGTTCCTTTGAATTTTAATGCGTTCCTAGAGAAAACTAAGTTGAAAGATGATGGTAGCAATTACACGGACTGGGTCCGTAACTTGAGGATTATCCTCATTGCTGCATAGAAGAATTACGTCCTGGAAGCACCGCTAAGTGCTAGGCCTGCTGCAGACGCTACTGATGACGGTAAGAACATCTGGCAGAGCAAAGCTGATGACTACTCGATAGTTCAGTGTGCCATGCTTTACGGCTTAGAACCGGGACTTCAACGGTGTTTTGAACGTCATGGAGCATATGAGATGTTCCAGGAGTTGAAGTTAATATTTCAAACAAATGGCCGGAATGAGAGATATGAAGTCTCCAATAAGTTCTACAGCTGCAAAATGGAGGAGAATAGTTCGTCAGTGAACATATACTCGTAATGTCTGGGTACCACAACCACTTGACTCAACTGGGAGTTAATCTTCCTGATGATAGTGCCATTGACAGAGTTCTTCAATCACTGCCACCAAGCTACAAAAGCTTCGTGATGAACTATAATATGTAAGGGATGGATAAGATAATTCCCGAGCTCTTCGCGATGCTGAAAGCTGTGGAGGTAGAATCAAGAAGGAGCATCAAGTGTTGATGGTTAACAAGACCACTGGTTTCAAGAAAAAGGGCAAAGGGAAGAAGGGGAACTTCAAGAAGAACGGCAAGCAAGTTGTTGCTCAAGTGAAGAAGCCCAAGTCTGGACCTAAGCCTGAGACTGAGTACTTCTACTGCAAAGGGACTGGTGACTGGAAGCGGAACTGCCCCAAGTATTTGGCGGATAAGAAGGATGGCAAAGTGAAAGGTATATTTGATATACATGTTATTGATGTGTACCTTACTAATGCTCGTAGTAGCACCTGGGTATTTGATACTGGTTTTGTTGCTCATACTTGCAACTTGAAACAGGGGCTACAGATTAAACGAAGATTGGCCAAGGACGAGGTGACGATGCGCGTGGGAAATGGTTCCAAAGTCGATGTGATCGCCGTCGGCATGCTACCTCTACATCTACCTTCGGGATTAGTTTTATACTTGAGTATTGTTATTTGGTGCCAGCGTTAAGCATGCACATTATATCTGGATCTTGTTTGATGCGAGATGGTTATTCATTTAAATCAGAGAATAATGATTGTTCTATTTATATGAGTAATATCTTTTATGTTCATGCACCCTTGATGAGTGGTCTATTTTTGTTGAATGTCGATAGTAGTGACACACATATTCATAGTATTGAAGCCAAAAGGTATAAGTGCAACTTATTTGTGGCACTGCCGTTTGAGTCATATTGGTGTAAAGCACATGAAGAAACTCCATGCTGATGGGCTTTTGGAATCACTTGATTATGAATCACTTGATGCTTGCGAACCATGCTTCATGGGCAAGATGACTAAAACTCCGTTCTCCGGAACAATGGAGCGAGCAACAAACTTGTTGGAAATAATACATACTGATGTATGCAGTCAGATGTGTGTTGAGGCTCGCGGCGGGTATCGTTATTTTCTGACCTTCACAGATGATTTGAGCAGATATGGGTATATCTACTTGATGAAACATAAGTCTGAAACATTTGGAAAGTTCAAAGAATTTCAGAGTGAAGTGGAAAATCATTGTAACAAGAAAATAAAGTTTCTATGATCTGATCATGGAGGAGAATATTTGAGTTACGAGTTTGGTCTTCATTTGAAACAATGTGGAATAGTTTCAAACTCACGCCACCGGAACACCACAACAGTAATGGTGTGTCCGTGCGTCAGAATCGCACTTTATTAGATATGGTGCGATCTATGATGTCTCTTACTGATTTACCGCTATCATTTTGGGGTTATGCTTTAGAGACGGCTGCATTCACATTAAATAGGGCACCATCTAAATCCGTTGAGACGACACCATATGAAATGTGGTTTGGCAAGAAACCCAAGTTGTCGTTTCTTAAAGTTTGGGGCTGCGATGCTTATGTGAAAAAGCTTCAACCTGATAAGCTCGAACCCAAATCGGAGAAATGTGTCTTCATAGGATACCCAAAGGAGACTGTTGGGTACACCTTCTATCACAAATCCAAAGGCAAGATATTCGTTGCTAAGAATGGATCCTTTGTAGAGAAGGAGTTTCTCTCGAAAGAAGTGAGTGGGACGAAAGTAGAACTTGATGAGGTAATTGTACCTGCTCCCTTATTGGAAAGTAGTTCATCACAGAAATTAGTTCCTGTGATTCCTACGCCAATCGGTGAGGAAACTAATGATGATGATCATGAAACTTCAGATCAAGTTACTACCAAACCTCGTAGGTCAACCAGAGTAAGATCCGCACCAGAGTGGTACGGTAATCCTGTTCTGGAGGTCATGTTACTTGACCATGACAAACCTACGAACTGTGAGGAAGTGATGATGAGCCCAGATTCCGTGAAATTGCTTGAGGCCATGAAATCTGAGATGGGATCCATGTATGAGAACAAAGTGTGGACTTTGGTTGACTTGCCCGATGATCGGCAAGACATAGAGAATAGATGGATCTTCAAGAAGACCGACGCTGACGGTAATGTTACTGTCTACAAAGCTCAACTTGTTGCAAAAGGTTTTCGACAAGTTCAAGGAGTTGACTACGATGAGACCTTCTCACCCATAGCGATGCTTAAGTCTGTCTGAAACATGTTAGCAATTGCCGCATTTTATGATTATGAAATTTTGCAAATGGATGTCAAAACTGCATTCCTTAATGGATATCTTAAAGAAGAGTTGTATATGATGCAACTAGAAGGTTTTGTGAATCCAAAAGGTGCTAACAAAGTGTGAAAGCTCCAGCGATCCATTTATGGACTGGTGCAAGCATCTCGGAGTTGGAATATACGCTTTGATAGTGTGATCAAAGCATATGGATTTATACAGACTTTTGGAGAAGCCTGTATTTACATGAAAGTGAGTGGGAGCTCTGTAGCATTTCTAATATTATATGTGGATGACATATTGTTGATCGGAAATGATACGGAATTTCTGGATAGCATAAAAGGATACTTGAATAAGAATTTTTCAATGAAAGACCTCGGTGAAGCTGCTTATATATTGGGCATCAAGATCTATGGAGATAGATAAAGACACTTAATTGGACTTACACAAAGCACATACCTTGATAAAGTTTTGAAGAAGTTCAAAATGGATCAAGCGAAGAAAGGGTTCTTGCCTGTGTTACAAGGTGTGAAGTTGAGTCAGACTCAATGCCCGACCACTGCAGAAGATAGAGAGAAAATGAAAGTCATTCCCTATGCTTCAGCCATAGGTTCTGTCATGTATGCAATGCTGTGTACCAGACCTGATGTGTGCCTTGCTATTAGTTTAGCAGGGAGGTACCAAAGTAATCCAGGAGTGGATCACTGGAAAACGGTCAAGAACATCCTGAAATACGTAAAGAGGACTAAGAATATGTTTCTCGTTTATGGAGGTGACAAAGAGCTCATCGTAAATGGTTACGTCGATGCAAGCTTTGACACTGATCCGGATGACTCTAAGTCACAAACCGGATACATATTTATATTGAACGGTGGAGCTGTCAGTTGGTGCAGTTCTAAGCAAAGCGTCGTGGCGGGATCTACGTGTGAAGCGGAGTACATAGCTGCTTCGGAAGTAGCAAATGAAGGAGTCTGGATGAAGGAGTTCATATCCGATCTAGGTGTCATACCTAGTGTATCGGGTCCAATGAAAATCTTTTGTGACAATATTGGAGCAATCGCCTTGGCGAAGGAATCCAGATTTCACAAGAGAACCAAACACATCAAGAGACGCTTCAATTCCATCCGCGATCAAGTCAAGGAGGGAGACATAGAGATTTGCAAAATACATACGGGTCCGAATATTGCAGACCAGTTGACTAAGCCTCTCTCACGAGCAAAACATGATCAACACCAAGACTCCATGGGTGCTAGAATCATTACTATGTAATCTAGATTATTGACTCTAGTGCAAGTGGGAGACTGAAGGAAATACTCCCTAGAGGCAATAATAAAGTTGTTATTTATATTTCCTTATATCATGATAAACATTATTATTCATGCTAGAATTTTATTAACCGGAAACTTAGTACATGTGTGAATACATAGACAAAACTGAGTCCCCTAGTCTGCCTCTACTTGACTAGCTCGTTAATCAAAGATGGTTAAGTTTCCTGACCATAGACATGTGTTGTCATTTGATGAACAAGATCACATCATTTGAGAATGACGTGATGGACAAGACCCATCCATTACCTTAGCACTATGATCGTTTAGTTTATTTTCGTGGTTCTAAGTCTGACAGTAGAATGGGGGTAGGTATGGAGAGGCAAGATACTAGCTATGGAGCAGTTGTATACGCACGAGTTTTACGAGTTCAGGCCCTTCTCGGAGGAAGTAACAACCCTACGTCTCGGAGCCCGGAGGCGGTCGACTAGATTATATGCGTATGAATTACAGGGGTGTGAACCCTTCTACCTGTGGAGGGGGGTGGCTTATATAGAGTGCGCCAGGACCCCATCCAGCCCACGTAGCGGAGGGTTAAAGGTACATTAAGGCCAAAGCGTTCTCGGTAACGCCTTACATAAAGTGTCATCATGACCATAAAGGCTACTTAATTACAGACCGTTTGGACACAGAGTGGTTCTTGAACTACCGGTGGTCGAGTGGGTCTTCATGGTCGAGTGTCTTTGAGTCTGTCGAGTGAAATCCTACTAGGTCGACTGGAAGGCCGTTTCTTCTAAAGATGTCCTTGGGGAGGGTACCTTGGACAGGTTCATGACCCTACCCTAGGTACATAACTTCATCAGTAGCCCCCGAATGGATCGAGGTTCGAATGAGGAAGGAGTTGATAATCTTTCCGACCTGTTTTTGTGCTTTGCGAAAAGGCTTACTCGGATCAATGACTTTTTAGTGATGGTGTCAACTTCTCTTTCGATCGCTTTGATCCATTCTTCACATCTGTCGAGTGAACTTTATAGACTTGAAGATCTCCGAGCGAGGATCGGAGGAAATCTGTCGTCTGACGAAGTTGCTCTCTGCCGTTAGCGGATTTAGCGGGATCCGATTTCGGAAGCGCGCGCGAAGGAGAAGGCTGCAGATTAGGATGGGATAAGGCAAAGACGATCGATCTTCGCGCCACCTTTTTGCCACGTATCATGCGCGCGATCGCTGCGGATTTGACAGGATTGCCCGGCCTACCAACCAGCCACTCGAAGCGACTTCATATAAGGCGCCGGGCGAGGTCTTCAAGCAAAGCGCCCTCATTTTCCCTCCCCGCCCTCGATTCATCTGTCGCGCCAGAACCTGCTCAGCGCTGCTGCTCCGTTCTTGCTTCGCCGGCGACAATGGTGAAGGAGAAGACGGCGGCCTTGGAGCGGGAGAAGAAGGCGACGGCAAAGGCGAAGGGGAGAGCGACCAGTCGGGGCGGATCCTTGTAGCGGTCCAGCCTGCCGCAAGGTTGGGTCCAGGGAGATTGGATCCGCTCGACCATCACCCAGAAAGACCTCGACGACCTGGCCAACGAGGGATTGATCCCCCATGGGTCAGCAATGCTTCCGGGGACGGAGTGGCAGCCGCAGCCTCAGGAGGGTGAGTGCGTCCTCTTAGCCACCCATGTTGATCGCGGATTTTCTCTACCAAATCTTTTCTTTCGGGTTTTCAACTTCTTTGGAGCACAACTCCATCACTTCACACCCAACTCCATTGCCTATCTCGCTGCTTTCGTGTCTTTGTGCGAAAACTTCTTGGGTTGTCGGCCACACCGGGCCTCTTCAAACACATATTCACTTGTCGCCACAGACGGTGAAAAAGGCTAGTCCGAATGATGAAAGAACCCAAGTAATCCAGATGTGGGGGTCTTGGGGTCCAGATGAGGGGTAAAAGTGCCTTTCCGCCATGATTCTTCCCGACTCGGTTAGAGGGTGGCGATCGACCTGGTTCTCTCGCCAAGACCGATCGACGCCTTGAGCGCCGACTAGACTCCTCCTTTCTCCATGGGTCGAGTGAACAAGCCGTCCTCTCTCAAGGTGCTTCCGGAGGAGAAGGTCCAGTTAGATTGTTGATGGAGCGTAGTCCAGCTCATTCGCCACGGAGTGACCGGCATGGATCTTACGGAGGTTTTCCTTCGACGGCGCATTCAGCCGCTCCAATACCGAGGCCACCCGATGTGGATGTATTCTGCACCAAGACACCACCGGGTCCACCTGAAGGAGGTCGACGACGCCACATTGGAGAGGTGGATGACTGCCATCACAGAAACAAGGATAACCTCGTGGAGCTAGGAGGATCCCACCACTCGACCAATCTTACGAACTGCACAAGGTATGACCACTTATCTCCGATCAGTGATCTGTTGCATTCGCCTGCTCCGCCGCGAATCGGCCGATTGACTTTCGCCTTGTTTTGCTGTCTTCTAGGCCACCACTGAGATGTACTCGATGCCCAACGGGGCGTAAGAACAAGTCGAAGAAGAAGAAGGAAGCGGAGGCGAAAGCCAGGAGGAATGGGAGTCCGACGGTGAGGAGGGCGAGGAAAATGACAGCTCTGATGGAGAGGAGGAGGAGGAGGAAGAGGAGGAAGATGTGGATCCTCCCCACTCGGAAAGGCGATCCAAGCTGACGCACGATCCGGCGGTCGAGCGCGGTAAGGCTATCGCGCCCGTTGGGCGGTCGACGAAGCGCCCTCGGACGACTTCTCCAGTGCCGACTGAGAAACCACCAAAGCAACCCCGAGCAACGTCATCAAAGCCGACGAAGGCCTTGCCCAAGATGAGGATGGTCATTCCCACCATTTCCGGGTAATCAGCAGAACTTGTGTTTTCCTGTTTATCATGGGTGTACTTTTGATCGACTTGTTTGACTGATCAACTGATTTCTGAAATCTGCAGTGCTGCCACCTCCGAGACCTCAGCTAAGCACGAAGATCAGGAAATGGAAGATGCCACCACCTCCAACCTTGGTATGATCTCTGCAGTTTAAACTTTATGGTCGATTGATTTCTGTTTTACCTTTGAATCTTTCTTGTAGTTCCACCTCATGTCATTGATCTCCCGACGACGATGATGAAACACCGCCGAGGAAGAGGAAGGACAAAAGGTGCTCTCTGGCAAGGCTACTCAAGTTGTATCACCGTCTGCGAGATGCTTGGTTCACAAGGGAGGCGACACCACTCGGCTTCGTGTCCTTTCTCGTGTCACCGACGAGTGTCCGCCTTCGCTGCCGATCGCTGACCCGCCTTCTCTTTTGCCACACACCACGTCCCTAAGACCAAGTGAGTGCTGCTAAGGAGGCCATACGCCAGGCAGGGATCATGATGGAGCAAGTGAAGGTGGTCCGGGAGGCCAGCCAGGCGGCTTATGATGCAAGCTCAGCTCTTCAGAGCAATGTCCAAGTAAGTTGGTCGCTGCTTGTTCTGTTAGGATATGCTACCTGAAATTTCTTCTTTCTGAAGATTTCCATATCTGTATCTGTACACCTACTGGGTGGGTGTGTCGATTGAATTTTTGTACTAGTGGGGGCACGCTGAGTGCACCCACTGGGTGTAGTCCCCGATACTATGGTGGACTGTGGGCAGTCGACTATAGTCTTTATACTTTGAACTTCTTCACTCGGTCTGGTCGGGCCATGTCGAATGGATCTTTGGAACCGGTGGGGGCACGCTGAGTGCACCCATCGGGTGTAGTCCCCGAGACTATGGTGGATCACGGCGATCGACTATAGTCTAAGGAACTATTTTTTTACATGGCGATCACGACAGCTTGGTGTGGTTTTAGGATCATAACCTTTTGCCTCTTTGATCGGTCGATTGGTCGAACCGAATTGGTAAAACCAGTGGGGGCACGCTGAGTGCACCCACTGGGTGTAGTCCCCGAGACTACTGTCGAATGTTTTGATTCGACTGTAGTCTTAGAAATGCTACGATTTTTCTTTAGTCACTCGGAAGTGACCTGTCTTTGATGTTTTGTCGATTGACTCTTCGCAGAAATCTTGCGAGCTCGTGGCCCGCTATACCGAATTGGAGAACAAACAGATCTAGCTCAACCTTGACTTGAAGCTTGCTCAGGAGAACTTGCAAAAGGCGAGAGACGAAGCAAAAGGTATGGCTGGTGAGAACTTGACGACTGTCTTTGTCTTTCTACCCATTCTCAACTCTGGGCTCATTGTTATTTTGCAGACAAACTGGAGGAGGCTCAAGAAGAAAGACCACGACCTTGCAGAGAGGCACGTATATGGCTTTGGAGAAAACAAAGCTCATGGAAGAGAAACTGGTCTCGATCGGCAAGCCGAAGAGGAGAATACCAAACTGAAGGCTGCTCTCGACGCGCCAACAAGGAGGTTAGCCGACTAAAGAATGACAAAGTTGCCACGACCGATAAGGTCAAGCGAATCAAGGGAAGAGGAATGATCCGGAGGCTTATCTGGAGGGCTCGCCAAAAGTTATTCCTCATGCTCAAGGTAATCTCTCTTACCCGATTGCCTAGTTATCACCGATGATCATAGAACCGTTAACTTGAACCCGAGTTGCATTTACG
Organism: Aegilops longissima; assembly: GCA_021605205.1. NCBI lineage: Eukaryota > Viridiplantae > Streptophyta > Magnoliopsida > Poales > Poaceae > Aegilops > Aegilops longissima. The sequence goes on along the minus strand of CM038677.1, from coordinate 148,527,925 downwards.
AATTCGTCGAACTTGAAGAGGAGACCACCAGTGGAGACAAGCTGGACCCCATCAACTCTCCCGTGAAGGATGAAGCTGCTATGAATGTGCTCCGGCTGGAATCTCGCATTGCTGGTGTGGTGGACTATCTCGCTCATTGAAAGCTGCGGTGACGCGGATCGACTCAACACTCTGGCGGACAGGGCGCTTGAACGACCTCGAAGTCCTTAATGACTCGACTTAATGAGGTTCAAGTCGAGTGCAAGAATGGAAAGTCTTCCGCGGTGCGGTCTTGATGTTGCTCTGCTCTGCGTTCGTGTCCACTACAAGGAGGCGCGGAGGAAAAGTGGCGTCCATCAAGGTTGCCAATACCAAGAAGTATGATTTCCAATCTTTCATGGAGACTTTCATCGCCGCTGCCACCCGGATTGCTGATGGGATCGACCTTGACCAGTTTGTGGCTCCTTCCAGTCCTCCACCTGAGGAGTAAAAAACTATTATGCTCTACCTTAAATTTGCCTCGGAATGCCGAGTGGTTTTGTAACCGATAAACTTTAACGGGCTTAACGCCCGAGCCCTTTCGAATCTGTAGGACGTTTATCCGAACTTGGTTTATCATCGAGCGTGCTTTTATTTGCCTTCGATGCGAACTTTTCTTTTCATTCGGAATATACTTCAATGCTTGAGCTGCATCCTTGAGGTGAATATCTAGTCGACTTGCACTTCATCGATTTTGCAGGTAGGGATGAAGTACAGGCTGCGACAGACCTCGTCGTCCTTGCGAATCGGGATGGACCGCACGTGGTACTTGTGGTGCAGCTCTGAAGGAGAAGGTAGCAGTCGACCTGCACCTCGTCGTCCTTGCGGATTGGGATGGACTGCACGTTGTACTTGTGGCGCAGCTCCGAAGGAGAAGGTAACAGTCGACCTGCACCTCGTCGTCCTTGCGGATTGGGATGGATTTCTTTCTTAGGCGAGTACTCAGACTGCAACTAAGCCTCCGAGTGGGAGGTTTGCTCTCCACTCGGTAGGGTTTTAAATACTTAGGCGAGTACTGGACTGCAGCTAAGCCCCCGAGTGGGAGGTTTGCCCTCCACTCGGTAGGATTTTTCAATACTTAGGCGAGTACTGGACTGCAGCTAAGCCCCCGAGTGGGAGGTTTGCTCTCCACTCGGTAGGATTTTTCAATACTTAGGTGAGTACTGGACTGCAGCTAAGCCCCCGAGTGGGAGGTTTGCTCTCCACTCGGTAGGATTTTTCAATACTTAGGCGAGTACTGGACTGCAGCTAAGCCCCCGGGTGAGAGGTTTGCTCTCCACTCGGTAGGATTTTTCAATACTTAGGCGAGTACTGGACTGCAGCTATGCCCCCGAGTGAGAGGTTTGCTCTCCACTCGGTAGGATTTTTCAATACTTAGGCGAGTACTGGACTGCAGCTAAGCCCCCGAGTGAGAGGTTTTCTCTCCACTCGGTAGGATTTTTGATGGCATAGCTTCGAAGGAGAAGGTAGCAGTCGACCTGCACCTCGTCGTCCTTGTGAAGCGCACATTGTATTAAATACTTAGGCGAGTACTGGGACTGCAGCTAAGCCACCGAGTGGGAGGCTGGCTCACCACTCGGTAGGATTTTAAAACACTTAGGCGAGTACTGGGACTGCAGCTAAGCCCCCGAGTGGGAGGTTGGCTCACCACTCGGTAGGATTTTAAAACACTTAAACGAGTACTGGGACTGCAGCTAAGCCCCCGAGTGGGAGGTTGGCTCACCACTCGGTAGGATTTTAAAACACTTAGGCGAGTACTTGGACTGCAGCTAAGCCCCCGAGTGGGAGGCTGGCACCTCACTCGGTAGGATTTTTCAGATACTTAGGCGAAACGGATTCGCGGCTAAGCCCCCCGAGTGTGAGGCTGGCTCTTCACTCGGCAGGGATTTTTTTTTACAAACTTAGGCGAAACAGGTTCGCGGCTAAGCCACCCACTGGGGGAAATTTCTTATGTAAACGAAAAAGTAATAACAATCACTGGGAAAATTATAACATTCTTGTCTTTGATAAACAAACTACAGAGGTACTTTTATTACATCTCACCCGAGTGAGTTCTTAAGTGTAAAAGGGGCGGAGCAGCTCCGCATTCCAGGCTCGAGGTTCATCGATCTGGCGTTCGACATTGTAAAGATGGTAAGCTCCATTGTGGAGAACTCTGGTGACGATGAAGGGACCTTCCCAAGTGGGAGCGAGCTTGTGTGGTTTCATTGATCCACTCGGAGGACCAGATCCCCTTCTTGAAAGGTTCGGCTCTTCACATTTCTAGCGTGGAATCGGCGCAAGTCCTGCCGATAGATGGTCGAGCGAATCAGGGCCATCTCTCTCTCTCTTCAAGGAGGTCGATTGCATCTTGCCGGGCTTGCTCCGCTTCACTTGAGTAGAGTTCGACTCGGGCGCATTGTGAAGCGGTCACTCGGCGAACTGCTTCAGCTCCATAGACCATAAAGAATGGAGTTCTCCTAGTCGACCGATTAGGAGTGGTCCTCAATCCCCAAAGAACCGACGGAAGTTCGTCAACCCACGCCTCCTGCTGCATGCTTGAGATCACGATCGATCGAGGTTTCATCCTTTGAGAATTAGACCATTTGCTCGCTCGCTTGTCCATTCGATTGAGGCGGCGGCGATCAAGCATAGTCGACTCGCGTGCCCTGAGAGGTGCAAAAGGCTTTGAACTTGTCGGAATCGAAATTTGACCCATTGTCAGTGATGATGTTGTGCGGAACTCCATATCTGAATATCAACTCTCTGATGAAACTGACAGTAGTGCCCGCATCAAGGTTCTTGATAGGTTTAGCTTCGATCCACTTCGTAAACTTGTCGACTGCCACAAGCAAATGAGTGAAACCACTCCTGCCAGTTCTCAGTGGTCCAATCATATCCAACCCCCAAACAGCGAAAGGCCAGACGAGGGGAATGGTCTTCAATGCTGAGGCGGGTTTGTGCGGCATATTGGAGTAGAACTGACATCCTTCACAGTTGTCGACTATTTCCTTTGCCATTTCATTTGCCTTTGGCCAGTAAAATCCCGCTCGGTATGCTTTAGCCACGATGGTCCGAGAGGGCGCGATGGTGACCACAGGTCCCAGTGGATATCATCAAGAATTATCGACCTTCTTCTCGCGTTATGCACTTCGGTCGACCCGACCACGCTTTCTCTGAATAACGTCCCTTGACCACAAGAAAGGCCTTGGATCGGCGGACGATCTGTCTAGCCTCTTCTTCGTTCTCCGGAGCTCTTTCCTCGGGATATCGCGATGTACGGTACTCGTCGAATCGGGAGTGATGACCACGACTTCCATGATTAGGTCGACCACCACTGGGACCTCAACTTCATCGGATCGGTGGCACTTTTTGGCTGTGGAGCTTCTTGGTGAAAGGATCCTCTTGAATCGACGGTGTGCGGATGTGCTCCAAAACACATCACCGGGAATGGCTTCCCTCTTGGACCCTATTTTCGCCAAATCATCAATGACTTGATTTTTCACGGGGTATATGATGGAGTTCTAACCCTCAAACTTCTTCTCTAGCTTCCTCACTCCATTACAAGAGCTACCATGGCTGGACTTGACGTCCTCCTTCATCACCGATTAACCACCGATCTGAGTCGCCATAGACCATGAGGTGACGGACGCCGAGTGAAATGGCCATACGCAACCCATACAACATTGCTTCAGATTCGCTTTATTGTTGGAAGAATCAAAGTGAATCTGGAGCACATATCCGAGCTTATCTCCTCGGGGAAACCAATACTACCCAAAGACCGAACCATTCAGCATCTTGGAACCATCAAAGAACATAGTCCGAAGGTTCGAGTGAACTTGAGTCGATGGCGATGTTCAATCCACTCGGCGATGAAATCTGCTATTGCTTGGGACTTGATGTCTTTCTTTGCCTCAAACTTGGTATCAAGGGAAGAAGTTCAATCGCGCATTTCGCCACTCGACCGATTCGTCTCACAGTGCAAAATCTCTAATAATGGGCGTCGGCGACGATCGTAATGGAATGATCGAGAAGTAATGAGCAACCTTCTTCGCGGTCATATAAATCCCATACACAAGCTTCGATAATGAGGGTATCTTTGCATTGACGGGTTAATACTTGAAAAGATAATATCTTTGGCGCTGAACTTTGAAGGCCTTTCCTTCCTCTTCCCGCCGACCGTAAATCTTTATCTTGTGACTTGTCCTGTGGCTGCAATGTAAAGCAGCAACGGCTCCTTGCTGATTAGGGCAGCAAGCACCGGTTGGTGGAGAGCGAGCTTTGAGCTCGCAAACGCTGCATCGCTTCAGAGTCCACTCGAACTTGTCGACTTCTTCATCGATCGGTAAAGAGGCAATGCCTTTTCACCGGCGAGAGATGAATCAACTTAAAGCGCCAAGCATCCAAGAAGCTTCTAGACATCGTGCACACGCATTGTATGCTTCATTGGAGTATAGTGCCAACTTTTTCGGGTTAGCATCGATTCCTCGTTCGAAGCGAAAACCGAGTAACTTTCCGCCAGAACTCCGAATGTGCACTTTGATGGATTAAGCTTGATATCATACCTCCGAGATTGGCAAATGTTTCAGCAAGGTCACCAACAGGTCGGAACCTTTCCGTGACTTGACCACAATGTCATCCATGTATGCTTCCACATTCCGACCGATTTGGTGAGTAAACACTTCGGATCATCCTCATGAGCGTGGCTCGCATTCTTGAGGCCGAATGGCATGGTGACATAACGAAGCACCGAATGGAGTGATGAAAGCTGTTTTGATCTCGTCGGGTCCATACTGACGGATCGATGGTACCGGAATATCGTCTAAAAAGACAACCGCTCACATCCCGCAATCGAATCGACTATTTGGTCGATCGCGGGGAGAGAAAATGATCTTCGGGCAGGCCCGATTGATATGTTTGAAGTCGATGCACATGCGCAGTGAATTGTCCTTCTTAGGGACCATGACAACATTGGCGAGCCACTCGGAGTGATAAATTTCTCGGATAAACTCTGCTGCTAAGAGCCGAGCTACCTCCTCGCCTATGGCCTTTCTCTTACGGGCGGCGGACCGTCAAGATGTTCTTTGACAGTTTGACTTTTGAGTCGACTCGCAGATGATGCTCAGCCAGTCCCCTGGGAACACCTGGCATGTCAGAAGGCTTCCATGCAAAGATGCCCCAGTTCTCACGGAGGAACTGGATGAGCGCTTCTTCCTATTTGGAGTCGAGTTTTGTTGAGATGTGAGTCGAGCAGCATTGGGATCAGTCGGATGAATATGAATCGGTTTCGTTTCCCGGACGGTCAAATCTTGACTCCGTGGCGGGCTTCTTGGCTCGCAACAAATCACTTGGGTCTGCAGTTTTCGGTACTCTTGCAGCTCGACCACGCCATCGAGCATCAGCGATCTTAGAGCCTTTCTGAAAACACTCTTACGCCTTTTCCGATTGCCGCGATGGTGATCACACCTTTGGGACTGGCATCTTTAGCTTGAGGTACACATAACATGGTCGAGCCATGAAACGCGCATATGCTGGCCTCCCGAATAGCGTGATAAGCGCTCTGAAATCCACGACCTCAAAGGTCAACTTTTCCTTCGAAAATTCTTGTAGTCACCAAAACCACATCGAGAGCAATTTGGTCGAGTGACTCAGCCTTCTTTCCGTGAATGACTCCATGGAAGCTCATGTTCTTTGGTCTTTGAGTCCGGACATCGGAATGCCCATCCCTTTCAACGTCTCTGCATACAAAATGTTCAAACCACGCCACCATCCATCAAAACTTTGGTCGGTCGAGTGCCTTCGACGATGGATCGACCACTCAACGCTTGCCTCCCGGGGTGGCAATGTGTGTCGGATGATCGACCGGTCGAATGTGATGGCGGTGCAGGACCATTTCAGATAATTGGGCGTCACGAGCGACCATGTTTACTTCTCGGTTGATAACTTTCAATCGACTTTTGCTTTCAACGTCAGCAAAAATCATCGTGGTGGAATTGACACGGGGTATCCACCATCACTATCTTCCTTGTCCTCAACTCTGTCCGACTCCTTTTCCATATCCTTGGGCTGCTTCCTTGGGCTGCTGAATCAAGAGCCGACATCGTCGAGTGGTATGCTTCGGTAAATGAGTTTACCCTCTTCATCTTTCTTCGTGTGAATGTGACATGGCAAGTCCAACACATCATTCCCATCTTGGTCTTTCACCTTCTTGGGGTTCCACGGACCCTTGGGTTTCCCCTTGAACTTTCACAGGGTCACACCAAGGCTTCTCCGGAGCGGCTGGCTCGACTTTATGCTTCCTTCCGACCGAGTTCCCTCCGCCGACTTCATTAGCGGCTGACTTGTACTTACCACTCCGGGCCGATCCTCTTCTTCACCATTAGCATACTTGGTGGCAATCTCCATCATCCGACTCGGGTCATATCTCTGTCCGGCCAATTTCAAACTCAACTCCCTATTCTTGACACCTTCCTTGAAAGCACAGATCGCTGGTGATCGTACACATTCTCAAGCTGTGGTGCAAGGTAATCCATCTCTGGATGTAATCTCTCAAAGTTTCATTCGACTTACAGACACACGATCGCAGCTCACAACCCCGCTGGTCGCTTGCAAGTCCCTTCAAATATCCCGACAAACACTCGGGCAAGATCTTCCCAAGTGTAAATCTTGTTGGTGCTAACCGATTCAACCATGCTCGCCGAACCCTCCAACATAAGGGCAAATGCTTCATAGCTACCTCATCGTTGCCGCCACCAATCTGGACAACCACTCGGTAGTCCTCAAGCCAAGTGTCCGCTTGGACTCACCGTGAACTTATCGACTCAGATCGCCAACTTGAAGTTGGGAGGAATCACTGCGGCTCGATGGCTCTGCTAAAACACTCGCCCCGAGACATGAACTCTGCTGCCGAGGGAACATCTCTGTCATGGCCTTCTCGGTGAGCTCTGTTCCTGTCGACCAAGCCTTGAACGATAATGGATCTCGCATCAAAGCCTGGTTCTCTGGGGTCGACTGGAACCCTTTGCCCAACACTGTGCTGGCGTCTATCATCTTGTTGCCGAGGAGTGTATGATCCACCCCTTGGGGGAGGGGTGGGCACTCGATGTCGATCATTGCGATCGAATCGGTGCTCATCTGACTCATGGTTCTTGTCTTGATCATCACGCCGCCTCCATGTTCCTCACGCCTTGGGGGCGATCTTGGACTATGGGCGATCGATGAATTCGCAGCGACGGATCTGCTGTGAATCCTGTTCGGATCGCGATCTGACTGAATTTTGATCTCCTGCTGCCGGAGTAAATCTACGATCTGTTGCAAACCTCTACCCGCCTCCGATTGGGAAGGCTGAATCGATTATGCTATACGGGCTGCAGCTGCTAAATTCTGAATCGGAGTTCGATATACCTGAGTTGGTTGCGGAAAGAGCTGACGTCGACTAGATTCTGGAACCCGTGGTCGAGTGCGCTCGTCGAGAACTCGCTGGAGGTTCTCGGTCGAGTGCGCCGCCAGTTGGCCAAGCGCGCATCCTCCAAGGCACGGGCCTCGGGGGTTTCTCCAACGATAGGAGTGTGAAGCGCATCCATGTTTCGGCGGCGAAGTTCCTCCCTCTGCAGCGAAGTGAGGGGCTCGGGTTGGTACTCTTCGTGAGCTTGCGCCGGATCGCCTCCACCGTCGCCTCCGTCGATGCGGGGGAATCCAGGAGGACTGCGTGGTCCGTCGACCATCAGAACCTCTGCTGCCAGATCGCTGCTATCGCTTTTCGGATGCAGCTCTGCGAGCCGGTCGACGATCGAACATGCCGAGAGATTCGCTGGGCTCGATTGCCGCAACTTGGGAAGTGGCCGACTGGCGAGCCACCGCATGCCTCACCCACCGCTGAAGCCTCGACCGACCGGAGCGCTTGCGCCGGCGGGAGACTGGGAGTGAGGACGGCACAAGAACCGACCCATACTGGGTCGACGGTTGCCGCATAAGAGGGCGCCGCGGACGACGCGCTGAAGTCGTTGCCTGCATGGACGGGAGTGCGTCACCGTCGAGAGGAGCCTCCGAAGCCAAGCGGAGTCGTCGGCGATGAGCGTGGCGCGCACCGAGACGGATCTCGCGCCTTCACCAAAACTCCACCAAACCATGATGTAGGAGATCGAAGAATCCCAACTTCTCCAACAAATCGCTAGAACACCTGCCCCACGGTGGGCGCCAACCGTCGTGGTTCTAAGTCCGACAAAGAGAATGGGGGTAGGTATGGAGAGGCAAGATACTAGCTATGGAGTAGTTGTATACGCACGAGTTTTACGAGTTCAGGCCCTTCTCGGAGGAAGTAACAACCCTACGTCTCGGAGCCAGGAGGCGGTCGACTGGATTATATGCGTATGAATTACAGGGGTGCGAACCCTTCTACTTGTGGAGGGGGGTGGCTTATATAGAGTGCGCCAAGACCCTAGCCAGCACACGTAGCGGAGGGTTAAAGGTACATTAAGGCCAGGCGTTACTGGTAACGCCTTACATAAAGTGTCATCATGACCATAAAGGCTACTTAATTACAGACCGTTTGTACACAGAGTGGTTCTTGAACTCCCGGTGGTCGAGTGGGTCTTCATGGTCGAGTGTCTTTGAGTCTGTCGAGTGAAATCCTACCAGGTCGACTGGAAGGCCGTTTCTTCTAAAGATGTCCTTGGGGAGGGTACCTTGGACAGGTTCATGACCCTACCCTAGGTACATGACTTCATCATTTATTGCTATTGCTTTCTTCATGACTTATACATGTTCCTATGACTATGAGATTATGCAACTCCCTAATACCGTAGGAACACTTAGTGTGCTATCAAACGTCACAAAGTAACTGGGTGATTATAAAGATGCTCTACAGGTGTCTCCGATGGTGTTTGTTGAGTTGGCATAGATCGAGATTAGGATTTGTCACTCCGTGTATCGGAGAGGTATCTCTGGGCCCTCTCGGTAATGATCATCACTATAGGCCTTGCAAGCAATGTGACTAATGAGTTAGTTGCGGTATGATGCATTACGGAACGAGTAAAGAGACTTGCCGATAACGAGATTGAACTAGGTATGAGGATACCGATGATCGAATCTCGGGCAAGTAACATACCGATGACAAAGGGAACAACGTATGTTGTTATGCTGTTTGGCCGATAAAGATCAACGTAGAATATGTAGGAGCCAATATGAGCATCCAGGTTCCGCTATTGGTTATTGACCGGAGATGTGTCTCGGTCATGTCTACATAGTTCTCGAACCCGTAGGGTCCGCACGCTTAACGTTCGATGACGATTTGTATTATGAGTTATGTGATTTGATGACCAAAGGTTGTTTGGAGTCCCGGATGAGATCACGTACATGACGAGGAGTCTCGAAATGGTCGAGACATAAAGATCGATATATTGGACCATGTTATTCGGACACCAGAAGTGTTCCAGATAGTTTCGGGTAAAACCGGAGTGCCAGAGCGGTTACCGGAACCCCCGGGGGAACTAATGGGCCTCTATGGGCCTTAGTGGGAAGAGAGGAAGGGCCAGGAGGGGCTGGCCACGCCCCCTTGGGTCGGGTGGATTAGGGAAGGGGCGCGCCCCTTCCTTCCTTCCCCTCTTCCTTCCTTCTTCCCCCCTCTTCCTTAGGTGGAAACCTACTAGGACTTGGAGTCCTAGTAAGATTCCCCTCTCCTGGCGCGTCCTAGGAGGGCCGGCCGGCCTCTCCCTCCCTCCTTTATATACGTGGGGAGGGGGGCACCCTAGAACACAAGTTGATCTTTTAGCCATGTGCGGCGCCCCCCTCCACAGTTACACACCTCGGTCATATCGTCATATTGCTTAGGCGAAGCCTTGCGCCGGTAACTTCATCATCATCATCTCCACGCCGTCGTGCTGACGGAACTCTTCCTCGGCCTCAGCTGGATCAAGAGTACGAGGGACATCGTCGAGCTGAACGTCTGCTGAACACGGAGGTGCCGTACGTTCGGTGCTAGGATCCGTCGGATCGTGAAGACGTATGACTACATCAACCGCGTTGATAAACGCTTCCGCACGAGGGTACGTGGACACACTCTCCCCGCTCGTTGCTATGCTTCTCCTAGATAGATATTGTGTGATCGTAGGAATTTTTTTGAAATACTACGTTCCCCAACAGAGAGTACTAATGAAAGGGAAATTATTTCCCAAAACCCTCCTAGTGTTTATTATGATGAATCAGGTAACGAGGAGGAGCTTCCTATCCAACCAATCTCATCAATAAGAAGCTTAAAAAAATTAATTAAACCCACACATGGTGTGGTGAAGAAGAAGAAAAGAAGAAAGAATAGAGGTAAAAAGGTATCTCTCCCTAATAATGTTCCTCCTATTATTGTTGTGCCTCATGAAAACGAATCAAAAATAATTGTGGAAGATGATGAACTTGATGATGATATTGCTTCTATGTCTTATGGCACAATGTCCGAGAGCATTATTGATGATGATTTGCTATGCCTATTGCCTGTTGTGATGATTATGATTGGGAAGATAATAATACTTCTTATAATCTTGGAAATCTTTTTGGCACCAAATTGGGAAATTATGATGATAGCAATTGTTATACCGTTGGTGCATTCATACTATTAATGATGAGAGCGATTATGCTTATGATATACCAAGCCACAAGCTTGGGGATGCTATGTTTGATGATAATGACATGTTTGAGAATTTATTTGCTGCAATTAATGTTTGTCCCAAGCTTGGGGAGGCTATGCTTAATGAAGATGATCTTTTTAGTCCCCTTACTTTGAATGATCAAATTTGCTATGATGATTATTGTGATGATACTTATGTTATAAAAAGTAGTGATATTTATTGTCATAATTTTGATTATCCCTTTGCTGAACATTACTCTTTTAATGTGGGAACAATTTATAGTATTCGAGCTTCCTACGATACTCCCACTATTATGAATGAGAATAGAATTGATTATATGGAGAGTAATAATTTTTTCTATGCTTATGGATCATGAAAAGAATGTTTTATGTGATGGTTATATTGATGAATATATTCATGATTCTACTAAAAATTATTATGAGAGAGGAACTTATGCTTCATGATGCTCTTGTTATGTTTCAATTCTTATCTTTTATGCGAGCATCATTGAAATCATCATGCCTAGCTTGAAAGGCATTAAAGAAAAGCGCTTGTTGGGAGACAACCAAACACTTTTACCTACTGTTTTTGTGTGTTCACATGATTATGATACTGTAGTAATCATGTTTTGTTGCTTTTGTTTCAATAAATTGCCAAGTAAAGCCTCTAGGATCATGTTGGGTGATAGTTGTTTCGATCTTGCTGAAAAACAGAAACTTTTGCGCTCACGAAAATAAGTCTCATTTTTAACATAAGAGTGATTTTGATTTGATTCTTTTTGCATAAGATTAATATACAAATTTCCCACGTTGTCTAATTTTTTCAGAACTTCTGGAGTAGCAGAAGTATGGTTTGAGTACAGATTACTACAGACTGTTCTATTTTTGACAGATTCTGTTTTCAATGCATAGCTTGCTTGTTTGCTAGTTCCTATGGCTTATATTGCTCAATATAAATTGTGGAAATGGTATGCTACAGTAGGAATTGTGTGGAAACAATTATGAATCTTGTCTTTTACGGTACCAAAGTGAAATGGTTTGCTCTTTATCATACTAACCTATCTCACAAAGTTCCGTTAAGTTTTGTGTGATTGAAGTATTCAAGTTTTGGGTGAGATGTCGATATGAGGAGAATAAGGAGTGACAAGACCCTAAGCTTGGGGATTCTCAAGGCACCCCAAGTTAATATTCAAGGAAGATCCAAGCAACTAAGCTTGGGGATGCCCCGAAAGGCATCCCCTCTTTCGTCTCCAACATTATCTGTAACCTCACTTGGAGCTATGTTTTCATTCGTCACATGATATGTGTTTTACTTGGAGCGTCAATTTATTTTGTTAGGATTTGTTTGCTTTTATTTTAAATAATGTTTTTCATCTTTCTTTTCAATAAAAATGTCAAGTATAGCCTTTGCCATGCTTATTTTTGCAAGTCTACATGTTGCTGTGTGAAAACAGAAAGTTTACCGTTGTTGCAAAAATTCCCTAGAAAAGTCAGAATGTGATAAAATGTTGAAACTTTTTGCATATTAAGATCTGATAAATTTTCTACAGTGTGGTAAATTTTCATAACTTTTGGAGTTAGGGAAGTATTGATACTCTTGCATTCTTTACAGATTGTACTGTTTTGGCAGATTGCTATTATGTTTGCATATGTTTGCTTGTTTAATGATTCTATTTGAGGATAGGAGTATTAAATATGCAGAGGCATTTAGTATGCAATGTTAAATAATAATTTTAGTGATTTGCTACAGTAGAGAATGATAAGGTTTTTGCATTGGTTTATACTAACTTATCTCACGAGTTCTTGTTGAGTTTTGTGTGGATGAAGTTTTTGAGATTTAGGAAAACTGTGATATGAGAGGAATTAAGGAGACACAAAAGCTCAAGCTTGGGGATTCCCAAGGCACCCCAAGATAATATTTCAAGAAGTCTCAAGCATTTAAGCTTCAGGATGCCCCGGTAGGCATCCCACCTTTCTTCTTCAACAATTATCGGTTAGTATCAGTTGAACCTAAGTTTTTGCTTCTTCACATGATGTGTACTATTCTTGGAATGTCATTTTATTTTGTTTTTGCTTGCTGTTTTAATAAAATACTTAGACCTGAAACTTTTAAATAAGAGAGAGAGAGAGAGTCCTCACATATCTATCTATTTACTTAACTACTCACATTATCTTCACTTATATCTTTTTGGAGTAGTTTGTCATTTACTCTTGTGCTTCACTTATATCCTATGAGTATATTGTTGAATAAATTGAATGTCATGAAGTTGAAATCATATCATGCCTAGTGGTAGCTTCACATTGGGTTTAGAAAGTGAAATCTTTTGATGCTTGACAATCACAATATTTGTCATACAAGCAATTCATGAATAATTAGTATAAGGAAGAGAACTTTCACATGCATATGCAAATACACTATTGTGGAAATCTTTTGTGATTGTGAGCCCCCATCAAAATATTGTATGCCAAAATTGTTGACATTGGACAAGAAAGACAACATAATGATTTATGTTTGTTCATATTCACATAGAAGTTATATTGTCATAGATCCTTCAACATGTGGTGCTTGCCCCCCATCTTTGCTAGCCAAAAATTCCGTACCAAGTAGAGATACTACTTGTGCATCCAAAAAACCCTTAAACCCAAATCTTATTTTCAAGTGTCCACCATACCTACCTAAGGATTGAGTCAGATCCTTCAAGTAAATTGTCATCGGTGCAATAAGGCAATAAAAATTGCTTCTAAAAGTGTGAGATCATTTAGTGTAAGAGAAAATTGAGCGTTGTACGAACTTGGATGGCAAAGAATAAAAGTGACAGAATGCATAATAAAGGTTGCCATCTTAAGGGGCAATACAACGTGACGTTGCAGTAAGGTATTGAGCATACAAACAAATAAGCACATGGCAACCTCTGCTTCCCTCTGTGAAGGGCCTAGCTATCTTTTACTTTTCAGTATTTATTTTTATGCAAAGAGTCAAAGTTATTCTCTCTATTCCTTTTTATTTTTCTCTTTTGGCAAGCATCATGTGGTGAGGAAAGATCTAGGCACATATGTCCAGTTGAATATGGGTAGCATGAGTTATTATTGTTGACATCACCCTTGAGGTGAATACGTTGGGAGGCAAAACAATAAGCCCCTATCTTTCTATGTGTCCAGTTGAAACATTTTGCTCATGTGTATGCGGTGAGGGTTAGCAATCATAGAAGACTATATGATGGTTGAGTATGTAGAGCTCTTACTTAACTCTGTTGAATAAGTTGAATTGTAATTGCTTGGTGATTGAGAACATAGGTTGTTGAGTTTCAAGAGAATTCACTGTTTGAACATTAACATGTGAATTGGTTGCCACTATAATATGAGAAATTTTATGAGAAAGAATTGTTGTTATGATGCTGGAAAAAGTGATTGAAATTATCATCGATCAAATTTATACACTTTGCTAGCATTCACACTTCATAAATTATTTTCTTATCATTTACCTACTCGAGGACGAGTAGGAATTAAGCTTGGGGATGTTGATACGTCTCCAACATATCTATAATTTATGAAGTATTCATGCTATTATTTTATCATTCTTGGATGTTTTACAATCATTTTATAGTAACTTTATATTATTTTTTGGGACTAACCTATTGACCCAGTGCCCAGTGCCAGTTGCTGTTTTTTGCTTGTTTTTTTACATCATAGGAAATCAATATCAAACGGAGTCCAAAAAACGCGAAACTTTTTGGAGATTTTTTTGGGCCAGAAGACATCCATTGGGCCAGAGCTGCACCTGGGGGTTGCCCCGAGGGGGGCACAACCCACCAGGTCGCGCCAGGCCCCCCTGGCGCACCCAGGTGGGTTGTGCCCACCTCGGTGGCCTCCTGCACCCCCTCTTTGCACTATAAATTCCCAAATATTCTGAAACCCTTTGAGGTAAACCTAGATCAGAAGTTCCATCGCTGCAAGGTCTCTGTATCCACGAAAACCAATCTAGACCCCGTTTCAGCACCCTGCCGGAGGGGGGAATCATCTCCGATGGCCATCTTCATCATCCCAGCGGCCACCACGATGAGGAGGGAGTAGTCCACCGTACCAGTAGCTATGTGTTTAATCTCTATCTCTCGTGATCTATATCATGGGCTTTGTTAATATAGTCGGATCATACGATGTTTCCCCCCTGCTATACTCTTGTTGTGATGAATTGAGTCTTTACCCTTTGAAGTTTTGTATTGTCGGATTGAATATTCTGAGATGAGAACACATGGTGTATGTCTTGCGGTATGAATACTTGAGGTGACAATTGGGATATCATATTGATTCACTTGACATGTGTTTTGGCATCCAACTCGCGGGTTCCCGCGGTGATATTGGGGTAATCTATGCATAGGGTTGATGCACGTTCTTATTATCTTTTCTCCGATAGAAACTTTTGGGGTCTCTTTGTAGTTCTTTGTGTGGATTGAGTATTACGAATATGAATTTGATTTGGTGTTATTTTAGTATGAACTCTTGATTAGATCGACCGAAAAGAATAGCTTGCGTTATTTTAGTACGAACTCTAGGATAGATTGATCGGAGAAAATAGCTTTGAGGTGGTTTCGTACCCTACAAACAATTTTCATCTTTTGTTCTCCGCTAATAGGAACTCGGGAGTGATTCTTTATTGCACTTTGAGGGATAATCATATGATCCAACTATGTTAGCATTGTTGAGAGGTTGCACTAGTGAAAGTACGGACCCTAGGCCTCATTTTTAAGCCTTGCGATACCCTTTTTGTGCCCGTTTACTATTTGCTACCTCGTTGTTTTTATTTATTCCGATTATGAAAATATATTTCTACCATAAATATTACACTTTTATCACCATCTCTTCGCCGAACTAGTGCACCTATACAATTTGCCATTGTATTGGGTATGTTGGGGACACAAGAGATTTCTCGTATTTGGTTGCAGGGTCGCTTGAGGGAGACCATCTTCATCCTACACCTCCCACAGATTGATAAACCTTAGGCCATCCACTTGAGGGAAAATTGCTACTGTCCTACAAAACTCTGCGCTTGGAGGCCCAACACGTGTCTACAAGAAGAAAGTTGCGTAGTAGACATCAAATAGTATGCACAACCCCTTTGCTGACGCCATAGTAGAAAATTATATATATGCCAACCGAGGTCTCTCATGTAAATTGCTTTGAGTAGGTGCATCATTTCTCTATCCTTGAGGGCCCATAGTTAATCCTCTCATACCTACTAATTGGTGTATGCCAGATGCATTTCCTTTGGCACCTGAATAAGAGATTAGATACATTGGATCAAAGGAATATGTTATTCAAAAACTTGAATTCATTTCCGCATGGCATTTTATTAAGAAATGCCATCATGACGAGCTTTATGAACTTAAATAGTTGTTACATCATACAGTAAGAGACTACTAGTCGTACAAGGTGGAGCACCCAGTCACAACTTGTGTGGATTGTTCTGACCTAGTCGAGCCAGCTCATGAGCTACCACAATGACCCATATGAAAAATCCTTCATGAGCATGCGACATTCGTCAATGAACAACCCTTCCACCATGTACTGATCCGAGTTCGCTTCATCACTTTCAACACATTGACAATGCCGACTAAACTACCAAGAAGTGGCAAGCCCGACGTGCAAGGCTAGTTCTTTTTTTAGAAGAGTCGCTGCTTATGTTGTCACTGCGCCCGCCACTTAAAACAACTTTGCGCTAGGTACCCCAACAGAGTCACTAACGATAATTGCTCCACAAGCACCCCGCCCTCTAAGGATGCCCATCAACATTATTGTCAATATCATCTACTCCCTCCGTCCCATAATATAGGACGTTTTTTAGGTTTAGGGTTTCTCTTACATTATGAGATGGAGGGATTACAAAGACTCCATTATCCGAGCAACAAAAGAGTTCTTGGCAAAAAATTTAGGGTTTTCGGCTTTAGAGCTACATAAGCTGCCCAACCATGAAGAACTCACATCAGATCATCTTTTGTTGCCCTTTGGCAAAGCTTTTCTGGATTTGTCTTAGGGACTGGCTTGGGGTGTCTTGGACTCCGTCTAGCTTTGGAGAGCTGAGACCACTTACGAACTCTCTTTCAGATCAGCTTAAAGGCTTATTTGGTTTGGTTTCTCTGCTATGTGCTGGACCCTTTGGACCACTCGCAATAAGTTTACTACCTCCGTCCTAGTTTATAAGTCCCTTTTGTATTTTGTGCCAAATTTTAACTAGAGATTTAACTAACAAAATATTAATACATATTATAAAAAATCATATCATTGGATTCGTATTTGAATATAGTTTCCACTTACGTTATTTTTTATGACATTCATTAATATTTTGTTAGTTAAATTTAAGGTCAAAATTTGGCACATAATACAAAGGGGACTAACAAACCAGGACGAAGGTAGTACCATTGAGCACGTCTTTCCGGCGAAGGCAGTTGATTGTATCTTTAAAATGTTTGTTCTTTTGCGGCATTGAAAATCTCTGATTAAGGAGGGCGATATGATGACCATGAAACTCTGATCTCTCGCATTCAAAGAACGACGAACTTCATTCTCAAATAGATCTTCAGCCACGGCGTCCTAGTTGGGTACTAGCTTCGCCCTCTTTATTTTGTTTGGCCTGTGCGAGGTGTTCTCTGTTGCCGGGTGCGGTTCATGTACTGTGCCTTCTTTCTCGTACTTTGGCCTTTTCGGCTTGCTTTGGGATGTTGTATGTTTCATGTCACGCTTGGAGGCTTTATTAATTTAAAGGCGACCAGTCGCCATTTATTTATAAGCTGCCCAACCAACGCACAACTCCATTTTTTTCTTGCGAATTTGCACAACTCCAACTCTCCCCGTTGGGAGAATATCACATGAAAACCAACATTAAAAAGAACTTCACGAAAACTGAAAACATCTAAAAAATAACAAGATGTTAAGAAAGTGATGTTCTACTACTACCTCCGTCCGGTATTTTTAGTCCCGCAGACCAAAACTCCAGGACCAAGGCAGCTGCAGTGAACTGCATGCACGCATTTGACTGCACCCGTCTACTCCGCGATAATTGGCTGGAGTATTAATTGATAAGCGGCGATTCAATTGATGCATGCGCTTGGCCATAATTATCTTGAGCATGCACTGGCTGGCCTCTGCACGCATGCATGCGGCCTCTCTGACGCGTAGTTCGCGGCCAATCAAACGGACATGGGCATTATGATTGCCCTTTGAAAAATACAAAGCGGCCTAATATTTGCGGACGCGACTGAGGGGCTGAGGGGACTTAAAATCCCGGATGGAGGTAGTACCATGCGAAGTTCCAAGTTGAAACCAACACGGGATGCAAGTTATAAAAAAACAAATTCAACATGAATATTGATGTTCATTGTTTTGTTTTTTGTTTTTGAGATAGCTCACCACTCACGCCAAATGATGAACATTGATGTTACTGTTCGACACTATTCAATGCTGATTTTGTTTTTTTATAGCTCACACCCCGTAATGTGTTTGAACTGAAATTTTCACATGCCAATGGAACATCACCACCATATAAACATAGTGTATTTTTAAAGATTTTTCTTCAAAACTTAAAAGCACTTGTGCATGATTTCCATCAATTTCCATGTGACATTCTCTCCTCCCCCGCTTCCGGCCACGAGCCGACTTCTCTCCGAGCTCCGCTTCCTCGAAGCTTTCCAGCCCGCGCCCGCTCCACCCGTTGCGCCGACACCTCCGGCTCGGTCGGTGTCCCCACCGGCCAAACGCCACGCTTTCCCGCGGAGACCCCGCGTGGGCCCCGCCCCCCACGACCCCACCACCTCCCCCTCCACCTGGCCGCGCGCCGCGCGCGTATTAAACGGCCTCCTCCTCCGTCTCGCTCCTCTCGCACCAACGCCACAGACAGACCAACACCGCAGCACGCACCGCGCGCCCCCTCTGTGATCGCTGTGGCCTCGCCGACGCGCCGACCCTCCCGCTCCCTCCACCGGCATTCGATTCGGAGCCCTGCTCGTCCCCCAGCGCCGAGGTACGTGAGATCCCGGCTGCCCTGTTGCGAGATCTGGTGTCGTTGCTTGAACGCTGGCCTGCTGTTGTTATCACCTGGAGCGCGTCTCGAATGTTGTCCCGTGGCGGGTTTTCGGGCGGGGTGTAGTCCGCGCGATCCGGGGGTTGAGGGCAGGGATCCCGTCTCTCGGCCCAAATGGTCGGGTCTGGCGGCAGCCCGGGATGCAGATCTGACGAGGAGGGATCCTAGGGTTGCGCGCCTGCAGCTGGATCTAGGGATCATTGCACTGGGAGTTTAGAGGGGCGGGTGATCTATGTTGTCCGAATCAATTTTTTTTTTGAAATAGTATTAGGGGCGGGTGATCGGGTTGTTCCGATCTTTGTTTATGTTAGCTGTATATATATGTAAGCGGCGGGAAATCAAGGCAGATCTTAGTTTAAATCGGGTTGTAATTGTGATCCTTATGTTTGTCTAGCTCATTTTGAAATGGACCCGTATGCTTGTAAGCATAACAGCGAATATGCCTTGGTTAGGTGGAAGGAGAAGAAATATCCTTTTCTAGAACAGTGTGTGATCCTGCCTTTGTATCTCTCCTGATTGATGCTAGGCATGGGTCACGAGTAACCTTCGGGTGATGAGCTCGGAAACTTGCACTTATTTTTGTTGGTTGGAAATGAGAATACTGATTGTGATCCTGTACAAGTAATTCGGGAGTCTACTTAATCAGTGCAATGCTGTTTAAGGGTATGTTCATGTGTGTGTTTGTGTGTAATTAGTGAATCAAACTCCCTGATTTTTCTAAGTGGTTTATATAACCAAGGTGTCCTCAGCCCTTAAACAATGTTAGAGCCACTACTCATCTTCACCATATAGAGTGGTGGTTTTACATGTTGTATTTCTTCTCTTTTCATTTTGAGATGCATAACTAGAACTTCCAAACTGAATATTCGAATATTTTCAGCCATGGGCACGGTTGTGGATGCTCCCGCAGTTGTGACTGAGAAGGAGGTACGTGGGAGGCATTACTTTCCATTCCTCATTCCCTGGATATATTAGATAAGCACTTGTTGCTGCAAAGGCACACTTTTTCATTGAGGATGTGCAATGCCTTCTGTTTTCAGTATTAGTGGACATTCTTCAGTTTATTAACCCTTTCACACATAAGGATTGGTGCCCCGAATCTCACGGTGTTACATCTACTTCTGTTCATAAATATAAGATGCTTTGGATATTTCAATATGGACTACTTACGGACTGAAATGAATGAACAAACATACTAAAATGTGTCCATACACATGCAATTCAGAAAAAAGTTAGAACATCTTATATTTGTGAATGGAGGGAGTACTGTCTAACCATTTAGTCTAATTTAGAATAGATAAACCTTGCTGTTGTCGGACTCGTGTCCAAAGAACTTGAATTCTTGAGCATACTGCCAATATAATTCTGGCACCCTGTCCATACACATGCAACGCTTCTTGTATATAGTCAGTAAATGCAACTCCTCACAGAAATTTTGCTATTCATGATTCTTTGTTTGTCTTATGGTCGAAACTGTGTTTTTCATGCAGGTGGTTGCTGAGAACATGTTGGGTGACAAGAAAGTCACAGTAGTATTTGTTCTTGGTAAACTTTCTTTGATAATATGTCTGACCATCAAATACGTATTATCAAGCATTACATGTGTCTAAATAAATAAACTTTTTTCTGTACCTGACCAAGAATTTACACACAGGTGGTCCTGGAAGTGGAAAGGGCACACAGTGTTCCAACATTGTTGAACACTTTGGATTCACCCATCTTAGTGCTGGAGATCTTTTGCGCGCGGAGATTAAATCTGGCTCTGAGAATGGGTATGTTAGTTTCTTTCACAAGTTTCTCTAGAGCAATTTTTTTATGAAAATTATATTCGTCATGTCAATCTATTTATTATTTAACATTTGCATGCACCTATGTTTATTTTTACACTTAATTTTACAGAACTATGATTGAGAACATGATAAAGGAGGGAAAGATTGTTCCGTCGGAGGTGACTATAAAGCTCTTGCAGCAAGCCATGATAAAGAATGAGAATGATAAGTTCCTCATCGACGGGTTTCCAAGGAATGAAGAGAATCGTGCTGCGTTCGAGAATGTTGTAAGCTCCTCTACTCCTTGCACTTCAAAATTGATGTTCTTTCACTTTTCACTACTAACTCACACAATAGTTCAGCAGCTTCTTCTTGTCTTCCATCATAATATACGTATAAATGACTTTGCAAGATTGCTGATTGCTTCACATTTTCTCAGACAAAAATTTCGCCCTCATTTGTGCTATTCTTCAATTGTTCCGAGGAAGAGATGGAAAGACGTCTTTTGGGACGCAATGAGGTTTCATTCTTCACATATGTGCTCATGTTTGGCCTATGTATCCTTATCAAAACCACCCTTTTCCTGTTTCCAACAATTCATATTATTTTGCAGGGTAGAGTTGATGACAACATCGAGACTATCAGGAAGAGATTCAAAGTTTTTGTTGAATCCAGTTTGCCTGTGATTGAGTACTATGACGCGAAGGACAAGGTTAAGAAGGTATTTGCTGCACTCCCACAATGACTAATGAGGGAACCTCAAAGGAATGCATCTCCACATGCATGCAGGGGGGGTTATAAATTGAACATTTAGGGACCACGTTAGTCTGAACCCTGAAGGAACAATATACTGGGATAACAGTCTTTCTTTTGATTGTAATGAGTTACTGAGCACTGGTTTTTTTTTTCATGCACTTTACTACCCTTTTTTTGGAATCTGTCCACTTTCAAACTTACTGCCCAACTTGCGTATGATCAGATCGATGCTGCAAAACCAATTCCTGAGGTGTTTGATGATGTCAAAGCCATTTTTGCCCCATATGCCAAGGTAATTGTTTAATTGTACTTGTTTTATTTTTCGTTTGTAGCATTTCGACACTAAATAATATGTTTGTTTCTACGCTAAAAGCTAAATGGTTCCCCCTATCATGAGTATGTCATGACACTTGTATATTTTTATATAACATTATGTTATTATATATCAGGCTACATAGAACCGTATAAAGGACCACAAAGGTGATAAATGGAATGATTTCATACAAGGTATAACTTCTCTCCTTTTTATGTTTCATTACCTTCTTTTTCGTAATGGTTTTTAGGCAATTTTCATAAGTGGCACAGCCATTCATCTTTTTTGTTTGGGAAATTGAGCAATAAGATCCAGGGTGGGGCACTGTTTAGCTGTCAGGTTGACTTGAAAAGCATTCTTAGTCACACTTAATTTGGATATATTAGTACCAGCAACGTTTGAATGAGGATATATCAAATACATGATCCAACAGTCATGATGGTACTATGGACTACTTGCTCTGCATTTAACGCTAGAACCATGAGGGTCTTTCAAAAGTTATGGTAGTTAGTACCTTTGCAGTAATATTTGCTTTGAGATATGCAATAAACAGCACATAGCTTTATGGTGATACTGTACCATGGAAGGTGTTCTGATGCTTCTTCCATGTCGTTGTTCTTGAACCCTAGTCAGTGGAAACTTTGTTATGGGATTCTGTACCAAGGGTTTAAATTGACATGCGATTTCTGAACCCAAGTTAACGTAAATATCTCACTTTGACGAACTCCCCTCTTGCTTTCACTGAAATCTAAAACTATCTTCTGAATGAGTCATCTGCTATTAGTTGGTACTCGTTCAGAGTGAGTACTACTGATTGCACTGATAAAACTTAACTTAAAAGTGAGTACTACTTTGAGAAAACAAAATGCCCTCCTGCTTTTCACTTTCATCAGAATTTTCAGTAATCCCTTCTGAATGTGCCTTATGCTATTATGAGTATCTAACTATTACACTGATAAACTCCACATAAGTCGACCTTAATCACACTGTTTTCTTTTGTCTGGAAGAAGCAATTTTTTCCTTTTTCAGTTCTTCCCTTCGGTAAAATGTATTTATCTGGTTATTGCTGTCACGGCATACTTGTTTAATCCTCGTTATGATGTCTTGCAGGTTTTGCTCAAGTGTGACTACATATATGTGATTACAAACCCTTAATATAGATCAGACTTATCAGTAGACAATTTGATTTGTTGCCAGCAATAAGTTAGATCTGGTTTGTGGTGTTCCTGCTAGAAATTTTTATTTACCACCCATTGTTGGTGTATCCCGTGTAGTGTACCTGTACCATTGTGTAATTTACTGCAAGGACGAATCGGACCTTGTGCCCATGAGCTATCCGGTTGTATTACAGAAAATTGAACTTATCACATGTTCACTCATATTTACATTCTTTATACACTGTTGGTTCTTCTGTTGAAGATACAGAGTGACCCTTGCCAATGTCTGTTCAGTGTGCAGCTTGCATTGCAATGTTACGTGCTCAGAAAATGTTGGCATTTACAAACTTGCATAATTTGATTGTGTGTGTTAGCCAAAAAAAAAAATTGGTCGTTGTTTGCAGACGTTTGTGCCATTCTTTAAAACGATCCATTTACAAAGTACAACAACTATTATGAGAGGGTGAAATACCTAGATCATCAAGATACACTGAGGTTCAGCGCATCTCTCGTCCTCCAACTTGTTGGCAATGTACACAACGGTCATGACTTCGGCTGCGGTAGACGGTAGTCGCCGTCATCAGAGGCCCAATCGAGACATGCTAGGATGGATAGTGTGTTGGGGGCGACCACATCGCCTTGCAGCTGTGTGAGCGGTGGCAGGAAAGTATGGTGAGCTCCATTACGGCCATAGCCCTAGTTCTTTTCCGCCTAAGAATCTCAGCTATGTTCACTTGCAATGTATCTGTTGGAAATATTAGCACTTTCTTGATTAATCTAATCCACGAGTAGACGGTAAACATGGTAAATACGGTATGCATCTGATACCTAAGCATGTGAGCACGTACAGTACATAGAATCGAAACATCTATGAACAGCATATATACGGCTAGCACATGAACGAGCAAATAGGGGATGAACGAGTCATACCCTCCGGTTGGCCAAGCCAACGCGTCGGCGGCAACAGCAGCCTCGGCATCGGCCGAGGTCTTCTTCTCGGCGGCTTCGTCGTCAGCCATGGAGTCGATGCAAGGGAAGTAGTGGAAGCAGAGGCGGTCGGTGAAGGGGACGGATCGGGAGCGATCGCGAGACGCGCTCCCAAAACCTTATTGCCGTTCTCGGCAGATCTCGAGCAGCGTGGTCCGGAGGCACCTGCTCTCCCGACCAACCATGCACGCGATTGTCGGGATGGGATCGCCGAAGCGGAGAGAGAGAGCGATGAGATGACAGCTAGGGTTGTACGAGAGGGAGTAAGTGAACTGAGTTAGGGTTCACTCCACTGGCCAGCGCCTTCTTATATAGGCCGTCGGGTAGATGGGCCTGGGCTTAGGCCCACGACCGAGTCCGCGAACAGCTCACTGTCCAACGTCTCGGACAACGGCACTTCCATAAGCGACTCATTAATTAATCTTTCCTGACCGGCAAAAATAAGCTTCGGCTCGGCTCATTCCTGCAACCCGCGGCGCGCGCGCGTCATGACGAGGCGAGGCGTGGCGGACGGCGGAGGAGGAGGAGCGCGCGTGTACAGCTCCTATTCCCAAGCTCCCAATAGCAAGTGATGGAGCAACCCTTATAAAGAGGTCTCACTCTTTTTACTGTAGCAGTATGGTACTAAACTTCCTACACTTTCCATCACTTGCCGTACACATGCATGGGCCTTAGAGATTAACCAGGGATTATTGTCTTATATGGGCCTAAGCCCATCCATAATCCAACAATCCCCCACCAGATCTCGAGGCACATAAGTTTGTCAACTGTTCCAAACAATGTTTGATATACCAGAATTTTCAGTGGAGACTGTTAAGTTGAACTTTCACCTAGAGCAATGGGATTAGACTTCTTCTGGCCGACAATGGACTATGCCTTGAATTGTCGGTTTGGCGTGTAAGTTTCCCCATTGTCGGTGATATGTGGCTACAAGGCTAAACCCCACAGTGGAGCTTATTAGTCATACTCGTACCTTCTCATGAGCTTCCTAGAGATCACCCAATGTCATAGACTGTGACCAGCAGTCGGGCTCACATAGGTGTGTTCCTTCAAAGAATGCTCTGTAGGCTAGCATCTTGCTTACATAAGCTTTGGAACACATTAAGACAAAAGTCAGCCTGCCTTACAGAATTGAGAGTATTATTGCATCTCCAACAGAGTGGGTTAATTAAGGATACTCTCCTTAGTTGACCGTTGAATTGTTTTCCCAGGTCCTAATTCACGGGATCTCCGATCACATAGGTTGGGTTACCCCCATGGCAACTTACATGGGTCTCATACCCATCTCCCTCGATGCATTTTCTATCACAATCCGTGATAGCCCTTTTGTAAAAGGGTCTGCCAGATCTTTAGCAGTCTGGATATAACCAACACTATCACTCCGGAGTTTCTTGATTTTCTGACAGATTTCAATCTTCTTCTTATGTGCTTAGTGGATTTCATATTGTCCTTTGAACTCTTAGCCTTGGCAATCACAGTTTGATTGTCACAGTGTTGGAAATATGCCCTAGAGGCAATAATAAAAGGATTATTATTATATTTCCTTGTTCGTGATAATTGTCTTTTATTCATGCTATAATTGTATCATCCGGAAATCGTAATACACGTGTGAATACTTAGACCACAACATGTCCCTAGTGAGCCTCTAGTTGACTAGCTCGTTGATCAACAGATAGTCATGGTTTCCTGACTATGGACATTGGATGTCGTTGATAACGGGATCACATCATTAGGAGAATGATGTGATGGACAAGACAATCCTAAGCATAGCACAAGATCGTGTAGTTCGTTTTGCTAGAGCTTTTCCAATGTCAAGTATCTTTTCCTTAGACCATGAGATCGTGTAACTCCCGGATACCGTAGGAGTGCTTTGGGTGTACCAAACGTCACAACGTGCTGGGTGACTATAAAGGTGCACTACGGTATCTCGAAAGTGTCATTGGGTTGTCACGGATCGAGGCTGGGATTTGTCACTCCGTATTACGGAGAGGTATCACTGGGCCCACTCGGTAATGCATCATCATAATGAGCTCAAAGTGACCAAGTGTTTGGTCACGGATCATGCATTACGATGCGAGTAAAGTGACTTGCGATAACGAGATTGAGCGAGGTATTGGGATACCGAGATCGAATCTCGGGCAAGTAACATACTGATTGACAAAAGGGAATTGTATACGGGGTTGCTTGAATCCTCGACATCGTGGTTCATCCGATGAGATCATCGAGGAGCATGTGGGAGCCAACATGGGTATCCAGATCCCGCTGTTGGTTATTGACCAGAGAGCCGTCTCGGTCATGTCTACGTGTCTCCCGAACCCGTAGGGTCTACACACTTAAGGTTCGGTGACGCTAGGGTTGTATGAATATGAGTATGCAGCAAACTGAATGTTGTTAGGAGTCCCGGATGAGATCCCGGACGTCACGAGGAGTTCCGGAATGGTCCGGAGGTAAAGAATTAGATATAGGAAGTGCTATTTCGCCATCGGGAGAGTTTCGGGTCACGGTATTGTCTGGGACCACCGGAAGGGTCCCGAGGTCCACCGGTGGGGCCACCTATCCGGAGGGCCCGTGGGCTGAAGTGGGAGGAACCAGCCCCGGTGGGCTGGTGCGCCCCTGGGCCCCTGCGCCTAGGGTTGGAAACCCTAGGGGGGGCACCCACTGCCTTGGGGGCAAGCCTCCCCCTTGGCCGCCGCCCCTTGGGAGATCTGATCTCGGGGCGGCGCCCCAGGGGCCTATATAAAGGGGGAGGGAGGCAGCCGCACCAAGTCTTGGCGCCCCTCCCTACTACACCTCCTCCTCCTCCGTAGTTGCTTGGCGAAGCCTGAGACCCTGCTGCATCCACCACCACGTCGTCTGCTGGATCTTCATCAACCTCTCCTTCCCCTTGCTGGATCAAGGCGGAGGAGACGTCCACGCTAACCGTCACGTGTGTTGAGCGCGGAGGTGCCGTCCGTTCGCGCTAGGATCTCCGGTGATTTGGATCATGACGAGCGACTCCCTCAACCCCGTTCTCTTGAACGCTTCCGCACGCGATCTACAAGGGTACGTAGATGCATCTCTCTCTCTCGTTGCTAGATGAACTCATAGACGGATCTTGGTGAACGTAGGAATTTTTTTATTTTATGCAACGTTCCCCAACAGTGGCATCATGAGCTAGGTCTATGCGTAGTTCTCTATTGCACGAGTAGAACACAATTTGTTGTGGGCGTAGATGTTGTCAACTTTCTTGCCGCTACTAGTCTTATCTTGCTTCAGCGGTATTGTGGGAGAAAGCGGCCGGACCGACCTTACGTGCGCTTCGTGAGACAGGTTCCACCGATGACATGCACTAGTTGCATAAGGTGGCTAGCGGTGTCTGCTCTCCCACTTTAGTTGGAGCAGATTCGATGAAAAGGGTCCTTATGAAGGGTAAATAGAAGTTGACAAATCACGTTGTGGCTTTCACGTAGGTAAGAAAACGTTCTTGCTAGAACCCTATTGCAGCCACGTAAAAACTTGCAACAACAATTAGAGGACGTCTAACTTGTTTTTGCAGCAAGTGTTTTGTGATGTGATATGGCCAAAGTTGTGATGAATGATGAATGATATATATGTGATGTATGAGATCATGTTCTTGTAATAGGAATCACGACTTGCATGTCGATGAGTATGACAACGGCAGAGCCATAGGAGTTGTCTTTATTTTTGTATTACCTGCGTGTCATTGAGAAGCGCCATGTAAATTACTTTACTTTATTGCTAAACGTGTTAGCCATAGTAGTAGAAGTAATAGTTGGCGAAAGCAACTTCATGGAGACACGATGATGGAGATCATGGTGTCATGCGGTGACAAGATGATCATGGAGCCCGAAGATGAAGATCAAAGGAGCTATATGATATTGGCCATATCATGTCACTACTATATAATTGCATGTGATGTTTATTATGTTTTTGCATCTTGTTTACTTAGAACGGCGATAGTAAATAAGATGATCCCTTATAATAATTTCAAGAAAGTGTTCTCCCTAACTGTGCGCGCTGCTAAAGTTAAATCGTTTCAAAGCACCACGTGATGATCGGGTGTGATAGATTCTTACGTTCACATACAACGGGTGTAAGACAGTTTTACACATGCAAAACACTTAGGTTAACTTGACGAGCCTAGCATGTACAGACATGGCCTCGGAACACAAGAGATCGAAAGGTCGAACATGAGTCGTATGGAAGATACCATCAACATGGAGATGTTCACCGACGATGACTAGTCCGTCTCACGTGATGATCGGACACGGCCTAGTCGACTCGGATCATGTAGCACTTAGATGACTAGAGGGATGTCAAATCTGAGTGGGAGTTCATTAAACAATTTGATTAGATGAACTTAATTATCATGAACATTAGTCTAAAATCTTTGCAAAATGTCTTGTAGATCAAATGGTCAACGCTCATGTCACCATGAACTTCAACGTGTTCGTAGAGAAAACCAAGCTGAAAGATGATGGCAGCAACTATTCGGACTGGGTCCGAACCCGAGGATCATCCTCATAGCAGCCAAGAAACAATATGTCCTAGAAGCACCGCTAGGTGAAGCACCCATCGAGAGAACCAAGGCGTTATGAACGCTTGGCAGTCTCGTCTTGATGATTACTCCCTCGTTCAAGGTCACGGCATGCTTTACAGCTTAGAACCGGGGCTCCAAAAGCGTTTTGAGCAACACGGAGCATATGAGATGTTCAAGGAGCTGAAAATGGTTTTCCAAGCTCATGCCCGGTCGAGAGATATGAAGTCTCCGACAAGTTCTATAGTTGTAAGATGGAGGAAAATAGTTACATCGGTGAGCACATAGTCAAAATGTCAGGTTGCACAACCGCTTTGTCCCACTGGACATTAACCTCCTGGACGAGGCGGTCATTGACAGAATCCTTGATCGCTCCCACCAAGCTACAAGAGCTTTGTGATGAACTACAATATGCAGGGGATGGTGAAAACTATTCTGAAGTATTTTCAATCTGAAGTCGTGAGGTAGAAATCAAGAAAGAACATCAAGTGTTGATGGTCAATAAAACCACTAAGTTCAAGAAGGGCAAGGGTAAGAAGAACTTCAAGAAGGGCGGCAAGGATGTTGCCGCGCCCGTAAGCCAGATTGCCGGGAAGAAGTCAAAGAATGGACCCAAGCACGAGATGAGTGCTTTTATTGCAAAGGAAGGGCCACCGAAGCGGAACTGCCCCAAATACTTAGCGGACAAGAAGGCCGACAACACTAAAGGTATATTTGATATACATGTAATTGATGTGTACCTTACCAATTACTCGTAGTAACTCCCGGTATTTGATACGGTGCCGTTGCTCACATTTGTAACTCACAACAGGAGCTGCGGAATAAACCGAGATCTGGCGAAGGGCGAGGTGACGATCTTGCGTCGGGAATGGTTCCAAGGTCGATGTGATCGCCGTCGCACGCTACCTCTATATTTACCTACAGGATTAGTTTTAAACCTCAATAATTGTTATTTAGTGCCAAGTTTGAGCATGAACATTGTATCAGGATCTCATTTAATGCGAGATGGCTACTCATTTAAATCCGAGAATAATGGTTGTTCTATTTATATGAGAGATATGTTTTATGGTCATGCTCCGATGGTCAATGGTTTATTCTTAATGAATCTCGAGCGTAATATTACACATATTCATAGTGTGAATACCAAAAGATGTAAAGTTGATAACGATAGTCCCACATACTTGTGGTACTCGCCGCCTTGGTCACATTGGTGTCAAGCGCATGAAGAAGCTCCATTCGATGGACTTTTAGAGTCTCTCGATTATGAATCATTTGACACATGCGAACCATGCCTCGTGGGCGAAATGACCAAGACTCCGTTCTCGGAACAATGGGCGAGCAACCAACTTATTGGAAATCATACATACCGATGTATGCGGTCCAATGGCGTTGAGGCTCATGGAGGATATCGTTATGTTCTCACTCTCACGATGACTTGAGTAGATATGGGTATGTCTACTTGATGAAACACAAGTCTAAGACCTTTGAAAAGTTCAAGGAATTTCAGAATGAGGTAGAGAATCAACGTGACCGAAAAATAAAGTTCTTACGATCAGATCGTGGAGGAGAATATTTAAGTCACGAATTTGGTACACACTTAAGGAAATGTGGAATCGTTTCACAACTCACGCCGCTGGAACACCTCAAAATAGCGGTGTGTCCGAGCGTCGTGTCGCACTCTATTGGATATGGTGCGATCTATGATGTCTCTTACTGATTTACCGCTATCATTTTGGGGATACGCTCTAGAGACAGCTACATTCACTTTAAATAGGGCACCGTCTAAATCCGTTGAGACGACACCGTATGAATTATGGTTTGGGAAGAAACCTAAGCTATCGTTTCTAAAAGTTTGGGGATGCGATGCTTATGTCAAGAAACTTCAACCTGAAAAGCTCGAACCCAAGTCGGAAAAATGCGTTTTCATAGGATACCCTAAGGAAACCATTGGGTATACCTTCTACCTTAGATCCGAAGGCAAGATCTTTGTTGCCAAGAACGGATCCTTTCTGGAAAAAGAGTTTCTCTCGAAAGGAGTAAGTGGGAGGAAAGTAGAACTCGATGAAGTACTACCTCTTGAACCGGAAAGTAGTGCAGCTCAGGAAATTGTTCCTGTGGTGCCTACACCGACTGGAGAGGAAATGAATGATGATGATCAAGGTACTTGGATCAAGTTGCTCTTGAACTCAGTGGGTCCACCAGGACACGTTCCACACAGTGGTATGGCAACCCTGTCACGGAAATCATGTTGTTGGACAACGGTGAACCTTGAACTATGAAGAAGCGATGGCGGGCCCAGATTCCAACAAATGGCTTGAAGCCATGCAATCCGAGATAGGATCCATGTATGAAAACAAAGTATGGACTTTGACAGACTTGCCGATGATCGTGACGATAGAAAACAAATGGATCTTTAAGAAGAAGACGGACGCGGATGTTAATGTTACCATCTATAAAGCTCGACTTGTCGCTAAAGGTTATCGGCAAGTTCAAGGGGTTGACTACGATGAGACTTTCTCTTCCGTAGCAAAGCTGAAGACCGTCCGAATCATGCTAGCAATTGCCGCATACTATGATTATGAGATATGGCAAATGGACGTCAAAACGGCATTCCTTAACGGCTATCTTAAGGAAGAACTGTATATGATGCAGCCGGAAGGTTTTGTCGACCCTAAGAATGCTAACAAGGTATGCAAGCTCCAGCGATCCATTTATGGGCTGGTGCAAGCATCTCGGAGTTGGAACATTCGCTTTGATGAGATGATCAAAGCGTTTGGGTTTATCTTGAGACTTATGGAGAAGCCCGTTTACAAGAAAGTGAGTGGGAGCTCTGTAGCATTTCTCATATTATATGTAGATGACATACTTTTGATGGGAAATGATATAGAACTTTTGGACAGCATTAAGGCCTACTTGAATAAGAGTTTTTAATGAAGGACCTTGGAGAAGCTGCTTATATATTAGGCATCAAGATCTATAGAGATAGATCGAGGGCGCCTCATAGGTCTTTCACAAAGCACATACCTTGATAAAATATTGAAGAAGTTCAAAATGGATCAGTCCAAGAAAGGGTTCTTGCCTGTATTACAAGGTGTGAAATTGAGCTCGGCTCAATGTCCCACCACGGCAGAAGATATAGAAGAGATGGCGTCATCCCTATGCATCAGCCATAGGGTCTATTATGTATGCCATCTTTGTGTACCAGACCTGATGTAAACCTTGCCGTAAGTTTGGTAGGAAGGTACCAAAGTAATCCCGCAAGGAACACTTTGACAGCGGTCAAGAATATCCTGAAGTACCGAAAAGGACTAAGGACATGTTTCCGTTTATGGAGGTGATGAAGAGCTCGTCGTAAGGGTTACGTCGGCGCTAAGCTTCGACACAGATCTGGATGACTCTAAGTCACAAACCGGATACGTGTATATGTTGAATGGTGGGGCAGTAAGCTAGTGCAGCTGCAAGCAGAGCGTGGTGGCGGGATCTACATGTGAAGCGGAGTACATGGCAGCCTCGTGGGCAGCGCATGAAGCAATTTGGGTGAAGGAGTTCATCACCGACCTAGGAGTCATACCCAATGCGTCGGGTCCGATCAAACTCTTCTGTGACAACACTGGACCTATTGCACTTGGCAAGGAGCCCAGGTTTCACAAGAAGACCAGGCACATCAAGCGTCGCTTCAACTCCATTCGTGAAAATGTTCAAGATGGAGACATAGAAATTTGCAAAGTGCATACAGATCTGAATGTCGCAGATCTGTTGACTAAACCTCTTCATGAGCAAAACATGATCAACACGAGAACTCTATGGGTGTTCGATTCATCACAATGTAACTAGATTATTGACTCTAGTGCAAGTGGGAGACTGTTGGAAATATGCCCTAGAGGCAATAATAAAAGGATTATTATTATATTTCCTTGTTAGTGATAATTGTCTTTTATTCATGCTATAATTGTATTATCCGGAAATCGTAATACACGTGTGAATACTTAGACCACAACATGTCCCTAGTGAGCCTCTAGTTGACTAGCTCGTTGATCAGCAGATAGTCATGGTTTCTGACTATGGACATGGGATGTCGTTGATAACGGGATCACATCATTAGGAGAATGATGTGATGGACAAGACCCAATCCTAAGCATAGCACAAGATCGTGTAGTTCGTTTTGCTGGAGCTTTTCCAATGTCAAGTATCTTTCCTTAGACCATGAGATCGTGTAACTCCCGGATACCGTAGGAGTGCTTTGGGTGTACCAAACGTCACAACGTGATCGGGTGACTATAAAGGTGCACTACGGTATCTCGAAAGTGTCATTGGGTTGTCACGGATCGAGATCGGGATTTGTCACTCCGTATTACGGAGAGGTATCACTGGGCCCACTCGGTAATGCATCATCATAATGAGCTCAAAGTGACCAAGTGTTTGGTCACGGGATCATGCATTACGATGAGAGTAAAGTGACTTGTCGGTGCGAGATTGAGCGAGGTATTGGGATACCGACGATCGAATCTCGGGCAAGTAACATACCGATTGACAAAGGGAATTGTATCTGGGGTTGCTTGAATCCTCGACATCGTGGTTCATCCGATGAGATCATCGAGGAGCATGTAGGAGCCAACATGGGTATCCAGATCCGCTGTTGGTTATTGACCGAGAGCCGTCTCGGTCATGTCTACGTGTCTCCCGAACCCGTAGGGTCTACACACTTAAGGTTCGGTGACGCTAGGGTTGTATGAATATGAGTATGTCAGGACGAGTAGCACAGGCTAGGTACATCAGTGATCCAACCACTTGAGAATATCTCAATTGATCTACAACCGTGCCTTCGAACTTTCGAATCCGCACGCTAGGATCATATGGTGTTGCAGAAGGTTTGTAGTCCGAATATCCAAAATGGCTCAAAATCTTCTCAGCATAGTGGGATTGCAAAAGTGTAATTCCACCCTCAGTATTTCTCAGTAGCTTGATGTTCAAGGTAACATCAGCCACGCCCAGGTCTTTCATCTCAAAGTTATGAGATAGAAAAGCCTTGACCTCCTCAATGACTTTGAGGTGGGTCCCAAATATCAGTATATCATCGACATACAGACACAGTATAACCCCTTCGCCCCCACCACAACGATAGCATACACATTTGTCAGCTTCGTTAACAACAAAGCCAGCAGATGTCAGAGTAGTGTTGAACTTCTCATGCCATTGCTTAGGCGCTTTTTTCAGGCCATACAAAGATTTCACTAGCTTGCACACCTTTCTTTTCTAACCATTTACTACAAAGCCATTTGGATGTTGCATGTAAATTTCCTCGTCTAGCTCTCCATTGAGGAAAGTCGTCTTAACGTCCATCTGATGAACAAGAAGAACATGCGAGGCAGCCAATGCGAGTAACACTCACATCTGTTGTCAGTCTAGCCACAGGTGAGTAACTATCAAAGAAATCCTCTTCCTCTTTTTGGGATAACCATTGGCCACAAGCCTAGCCTTGTACTTCTCAACAATACTATCGGGCCTAAGCTTCTTCTTGAACACCCACTTACATCCCAATGGTTGGAAACCATAGGGACGATCAGTGATCTCCCATGTCCCGTTTGCCAAGATGGAATCCATCTCGCTACGGACCGCATCCTTCCAGTAGTCAGCATCCAGAGATGCATAAGCTTCTGAAATGGAGCTGGGAGTGTCGTCATCCACAAGGTACACGAGGAAATCATCACCAAAAGACTTTGCAGTCCTTTGTCTCTTGCTCCTAACATGAGCTTCCTCGTCATCCTCTGATGAATTTCATCACTTTTGTGTTCATAATATTCCATCGGAATGGCAGGTTTAGGAGTATCATCAGATTCCATTCTAGAACTGCTTTGCATATCTCTCATGGGGAAAATATCCTCAAAGAATGTAGCATCCTTAGACTCTACAATTGTACCGACCTTCTGGTCAGGTACCAAAGATTTCACTACTGGAAATCTATAGCCAACGCTATTCTTAGCGTAGCCCAAATTAACGCAGTCCACGGTCTTTGGTCCAAGCTTACGCTTCTTGGGGATCGGCACATTGACTTTAGCCAAACAGACCCAAGTGTGCAAGTAAGAGAGTGTAGTTCTTCTCTTTTCCCATTGCTCATAGGGAGTAGTCTCATTATCCTTCGCGGGAACTTTATTCAGGACATGACATGATGTCAATTACAGCCTCCCCCACCATGGCTTGGATAAACCCGATGTATCTAACATGGCGTTAGCCAGCTCTATTAGAGTACGCCTTTTCCGTTCGGCAACCCTGTTTGACTGGGGTGAATAGGGATGCGTCCTCTCATGAATAACACCATGTTCCGCACATAATAAATTGAACTCACTAGAAAAGTACTCTCCACCACGATCAGACCGAACTCGTTTTATTTTCTTCTCAAGTTGGTTCTCAACTTCAGCCTTATAGATTTTAAAGTAGTGTAGAGCCTCATCCTTTGTATTTAACAAATACACATAACAAAATCTAGTGAAATCATCAATCAAAGTCATGAAGTATTTCTTTCCACCTTTAGTCAACTCACCATTCATCTCACAGAGATCTGAATGTATGAACTCTAGTGGTGCCAGGTGTCTCTGGTAGGAGCTAGGACCCTACCCAGTCTAGGGCGTAGGTTGTACAGGAAGGAGGAGGGTTGATAGAGGCTTGAGCGCGGCTGCCGGCGGCGGGGCACCGTGGCGTGCTAGAGGCGAGGCGGCGGCGGGCAAGGCGCGGTTAGGGTTTAGGGTTCTGACTCCTCTAGGAGCCGGGCAATAGGATTTGTCTTATTGCTTAATTCTCAAAAGAGTCTTACAACTTGTACATATAACCACGATGCAAATAAAAATAAGATAACTTGTGGGCTAAGCCCCTAACTAAACCAGCCCGGTGGGCCTCCTACGGGCATAAGTCTGCCCGGTCATAACATCTCTCCCCGCGTGCGCAAACAGCTCGTCCTCGAGCTGGAAGTCTGGGTAGTGTTGGCGGAACTCGTCGCGCTGCTCCCAAGTAGCTTCCTCCTCCGGAAGTCCAGCCCACTAAATCAACACGTACCACACCCCGCGACGTAGCTGAGCCTGCAACACCTTCTCCGGTCCCGGAAGGAGGCGCCCGTAGAAGGTCGGAGGAAGCGCCGGAGGGGCCGCAGGTGGCTCCCCACGGAAGGGCTTTAGCAGCCCCACATGGAAGATGTCGCGGATGCGGGCACCGGCCGGAAGCTGAAGATAGTAGGCCACCTTCCAGATGCGCTCCACAACAAAGGGCCCGGCGTAGTGAGGACCCAGCTTGCGCTTCACGCGTGGGTCTAGTGACTGCGTAGAGCGATGAAGGAGACGCAACCACACCCGATCACCCACCGCGAACTCCGCCTCGCGATGGTGGTCGTCGTCGTAGTGCTTGGCCAGCTGCTGGGCCTGAAGGAGGCGTTGCCGGACCTCTGCCAGCATCTCGTCACGGCGCCGCATAATATCACCGGCCACTTCCGTCTGAGCCGTCGACGGATCAACCGGCAGTATGGGCGGGGGCGTCCTGCCGTAGACCACCTCAAATGGAGTGGCACGTAGGGCGGAGTGATAGGAGGTGTTGTAGCAGTACTCCGCCCACGAGAGCCAATCCACCCAAGTGCGAGGACGATCACTTGTGACATAGCGCAAATACATTGCAATCACCTTGTTGACGACCTCGGACTGGCCGTCCGTCTGAGGATGGAAAGCCGTGCTTAGGCAGAGCTTGATGCCCGCCAACTGGAAGAGATCGCGCTAGACATGTCCGGTGAACACCGGGTCCCAATCGCTGACGATCGAAAACCCATGGAGGCGGGCGATATCGTCGAAGAAGGCACAGGCCACAGATGCAGCAGTATAGGGATGGCCGAGCGCGATGAAGTGAGCATACTTGGAGAAGCGATCGACCACCGTGAGAATGACCGATTTGCCACCCACCTTGGGGAGGCCTTCGATAAAGTCCACAGAGATATTCGCCCAGACCTGAGACGACATCTCCAAGGGCTGGAGCAGATCAGCCGGCCGTAGTGTCTCCGTCTTATTACGCTGGCACGTCACACAAGACCGCACCCCAGTCGCGGACCAGGGCCCAATCACCTGGAATGTAGAAGTCAGCGCGGAGACGATGGAGGGTTTTCTGCACACCCTCATGGCACACCGAGTGGGCCAGCAGCAGCACTTGGTGACGGAGATCATCGTGCGCCGGCACGAAGACCCGTCGCCCATGCAGGAGCAACCCGTCGGCGAGGCGCCACGGCTCCTCCAGCTCACCCGCAGCCAACTGCTGCTGACGGAGGAGCGCGTCCGGCGCGGCCGTGGTTGCCCAGCGGATGTCGATGAAGAGGGTGAAAGTGGGCCCCGAGCGGCTGTAGAGCGCCGCCCCCTCGGAGTCACCGACAGCGGTGTCGTGGTCGGCGTCGCGGAGAGACAGGGCGTCAGCCACGGTGTTAAGGCGTCCCAGTCGATACTCAACGGTGAAGTCGAAGCCGAAGAGCTTACTGATCCATTGGTGCAGCGGCACGGTTGATAGCCTCTGGTCCAACAAGAACTTGAGGCTGTAGTGGTCCGTGCGAATCCGGAAAGATCGACCCCACAGATAGGGCCGCCAATGACGCACCGCCTGCACCAAGCCAATGAGCTCTCACTCATAAGTCATGAGCTTAAGATGGCGCGTGGCGAAGGGCCTGCTGAAGAAGGTGAGGGGTCCATCGCCCTGATGAAGGACGACGCCGAACCCCGCACCGGAGGCATCGCAGTCCACGACGAACGGGCGGTCGAAGTCCGGCATCTGAAGGACGGGGCCCGTCGTGAGGGCCCCCTTGAGGGCCTCGAACGCCTTGGTCGCCTCCTCATCCCAGGCAAAGGTGTCGCGACGTAGCAGGCGCGTGAGTGGTGACGCGATGAGGTTGAACTCCCAGATAAATTTCTGGTAGTACCCCGCGAGGCCCAGAAACCCGCGAAGATCTCGCGGCGAATGCATGGTCGGTTAGGCGGCGACTGCCGCCACCTTGTTGGCATCCATGGCCACCCCCTCGGCCGAGAAGACATGTCCGAGGTAGGCGACTGTAGGCGTCCCGAACGACCACTTCGAGCGCTTAAGATGAAGATGATGTGCTCGGAGCTCGTTGAAGACGATGGCGACGTGCTGAAGGTGCTCCGCCCATGAGGCGCTGTAGATAAGAATATCATCAAAGAAAACAAGCACAAACCGGCACAAGTAGGGGCGGAGGACGTCATTCATCAGAGCCTGAAAAGTCACCGGTGCGTTGGAGAGACCAAACGGCATGACCAAGAACTCGAAGTGGCCGTGATGAGTCCGAAACACCGTATTGGTGATATCATCCGGGTGCATGCGCGCCTGGTGGTAACCCGAGCGGAGATCGAGTTTGGTGAAGAAGCGTGCCCCATGTAGCTCGTCCAAGAGCTCATCGACCACCGGGATAGGAAACTTGTCCTTAAGAGTCAGGGCATTAAGGGCGCGGTAGTCGATGCAGAAGCGCCACGTGCCATTCGACTTGCGGACGAGGAGAACCGGCATGGAGACGGTGATGTGGAGATCCGGATGATGCCCGCGGCGAGCATGAGCGCGCACTGCCACTCCAACTCGTCCTTCTGTAGCTGCGGATAGAGGTATGGTTGTACTGCCACCGGTGCTGAGCCCGGTAGGAGATGAATGCGGTGATCATAAACCCGGGCTGGCGGAAGGTCCCGCGGCTAGTCGAAGAGGTCGTCGTGCTGCTGCAGGAGGTGATCCAACAGTGGGTGCTCGGCCTCGGTGGTGGTCGCCGCCAGCTGGAGCTACGGCGCCGCCGTGAGGCGCCCCCAACACCCTGCCACCGGGCGCGGTGGCCGAGACACCATAAGGTCATTGTCAGGGCGTCGAAGTCCCAGAGGATGGGACCGAGGGTCCGCAGGAAGTCGATGCCGAGGATGAAGTCGAAGCAGCCCAAGTCGATGCCCGCGCACGTGATGGTGAAGTGCTCGTCGCCGATGGTGATGGGCACGTTCCACGCGAGCCCATGACAACGGAGATGGTTGCCATTGGCCATCGTGACTCGAAGTTGCTCCCCGCTCGTCGGTTGAAGCGCTAAACGACGCACGGTAGCCTCGGGCAGGAAGTTATGTGTGGATCCCATATCCAAGAGGGCCACCAGGCGCTCGCCGTGTATCATCACCGGCAAGAGCATGGTCCGCTCGTCGCGGATGCCGGCAAGCGCATGGAGCGAGACCACGAGTGCCGTCGCCGGGGCGGCCGTGGGTACGGCCTCGGCAGCCGCTGGGGGCGGCAGCTCGCCGAGCCCGTCGGCCTGGGCGTCCTCCTCGACGTAGTCGGCCGTCTCCAAGTAGAAGAGGAGCGGGCATACATGGCCCAGCGCGTAGGGCTCATCACAGTTATAGAAAACCCCCTGACGCCGACGCTCCAGCTGCTCAGCCTAAGAGAGACGACGGAAGGGCCGCGACACAGACATGGTATTACGCCCTCGAGCAGGCCCTTGGTTACGGCATGTTAAATAGCCTTACTTGCTTATCGCATTACTTGTACAAAGTACGCCTCAACGTACTAGTTACATCACAATGGTGAATAAATGGTGGCGTCAGCTCATTACCCTCCCCCCCCCCCCCGTTTCCTCACCATAGTATCTATTACTCATTGCGCACGTACACCATGGTACGTACTGCTACGCCAGGGGCTTCATTACACCCCGCATCACGACAATAAAAGTCCAAACACTTTTACAGTATGGTTCGGCACCCCGAACTTATAGCATTATATGCATCGGCTCCGAATCATGTCTTTGGTCAATAGTTGGGTTGCCCGGCTCCTGTGTTTACTACCTTACGTTCCGCTATATCGGCTAGGGTAGTAAAGGGAGAACTACTGCGATTGTGTCCCGGTTCTTCCGGACGAGCACCTCAGTAGAGAAAGCCGAAAACTGACTGTCATGATGCGGTGAGAGCCGGTCAGCTGTTCGAGAGGTTCCAAATCGTTGGAGATTTTTTCCGGTTCTTGCGAAGAATCGGTTCTTACGATTAGGCGTGTATAACGCCCCTAATTCGACCTTCCGAACACCAGGGGCTTCGCCAACTTTCTTAATTGTCAAACTCCTATGGCTAAGTGAGGGCGGTAAAGGCCGCATAGTCCGATTACCTTGTTTGCTGCGCTAAACACCTCCTTTAAGGACCAGAATATTGAGTAAAGAGTTTTTAGATTTATCCCGAGTACCCTCGTACTATCTACGTGGGGGCAGAAGCTGACGACTGGTCAACCCTCAGATTTAATAAACGGCCGCACAGGAGGTAAAATTTAAATCATAAGCGTTATACTACATAACATCTTTGTCCCATATTACAGGGCAAGGTAATATACATGTTCTCGTGGGAATATAACATCCTTCGAGCATTGCTCCGCCACAAGGCGGGACCCCTCCAGAACAGCCTCGAAATAGTGCTCGGGTCGACGATGCTCCTTGCCCTCCGGCGGTCCCTCGGTCATCAGCTTCTTGGCATCCAGCTTCGCCCAATGCGTCTTGACGCGGGCAAAGGCCATACGCGCACCTTCAATACAGACCGACCGCTTCACGGCTTTGAGCCGCAGACAGACACTCACAAGCCGCTGCAAAAGTCCGAAGTAGCTGCTAGGTATAGGATCGACAGGCCACAACCGGACTATCAGGTCCTTCATGGCTAGCTCTGCCAACCTGTGCAGCTGGACCAACTGCTTTAGCTGGTCGCTGAAGGGCACCGGATGTTCGGATCCCAGGTGTTGGGACCAGAATAGCTTCTCCGTAGACATCCCTTCTTCAGCTCTATAATGCTCGGCAGCATCTGATACACTGTGCGGCAGATCCGTAAACGCCCCTAGAAAATCCAAATTCAGGATAAGTACAAGGAACGTTTCTTCTACATACTTGCTACGCATGGTGAAAGACTTACCCGCTGTAATCTTCTTGGCCGCCTGAATTTCCTGGAGGGCGCTCTGGGCTTCGGCTCGTGCATCCTGCGCGCTCTGGTGGGCCATCGCCAATTCGGACTCTTGCGCCTTACAATCGCGCTCCAGGGAGTCAAATCTCTCTATCGCGCCCTGGAGCTGTTGCTGCGCCTCACCAACCCGGACCTCGTGCTTCTCGCGCAAGGCGCGTTCCTTGGCCGCTTTGTCCTCGGCCTCGGCTAGCGCCTTCTTAAGGGTTGCCACCTCGGTCGTGGCCCCTAATAAAGTTTATGACACTTTAGTCCGGTCGGACTATCCATTTTTTCGAAATATACCAAGAGGTTACTGCATACCTTGGCTATCCTCCAGTTGCTTCTTCACGAGGCCGAGCTCCTCCTCGGCCCGCTCCAGTTTCTGCTTCAGTCTGGAGACCTCCGCATCATGAGCAGTGGCAGCCTGCAGCGATACCTGCTTATTCATATAGACAACTCATGTTAGACTCCTGCGATATTTATTCTTGATCCTCTGTTCAGCTTTTCTTCCCGAACACCAAACAGAGCGTCAGGGGCTACTGTCTACACTGTGATATTTTTCCTACAATCACATAACTTACCTCAAAGCCCGTTAGAAGGCTAGTGCAGGCTTCAGTCAGTCTGCTTTGCTGAACTGAACCTTCTCTATCACCATGTCCATAAGGACACGATGTTCATCCACAATAGAGGCGCCTCGTAGCGCCTCCAGCAGATTATCCGGTGCCTCTGGATGGACAGAGGTCACCGGTGGAGTAGGCACATTCCCTCCTTGTGGGGAATGCCGTTCGCTGGACCCTGGAGCCGTGTAGATCTCCGGAATGGTATCCGACTGGGGACCTAAGGGAACTCGGGTCCCTTCATCAGTCCCCATGGGGACTTCTTCCCCCGTATGTCCGACGGCTGAAGAGTCATCCCGGGGCGTCACCCCGATGATCTCCGGAATCTCCCCCCGGCCTGGGAAAGTCTTTTTGGACACCACCTCATCATCACCCTTGGGTGAGACGGAATGAGCAGGTGGCGGAGACATGCTAGCCATCTCCTTCGAGTCCAGCGAATCCTCTGTCGAGGATCGCGGGGAGCCATCGCGTGCCGGATTGTAGTGACAAAATTTAAATATGTCAATATTACAAACCAGGAAGGCCATACGTTTGCGGATTCTGGTACTTACGAGGCGGCCCGAGGCTTGGTCCGGCGAGGTCGCTCCGGACTGCTGTCAACATCCCACGCGGAGTTATCCATGAGGGAGCCTTTAACCCTCTTAGGCGCTTTCGCCTCCGGACTTGTGGGGGCCGTCCTCTTCTTCCTCCCCACTTTGGGTGGGGAGTCGTTTTCTTCTTCCTCTTCATCATCATCGTCAGCAGACGAAGAGGAAGTCTCGCTTCCGGACGTCATGTCCGGAGTGCCCTTACGGCGAAGGCTCCTTTTGGCCCCTTGGGCTGCCTTCTTAGCCGTCTTCACCGGCACCTCATAAGGTGCAGGGAACAACATTTTCTCCAGTAATGGAAATCCTTGGTCTTCGAGCAGTGGAGCCGGACAGTTAATCTCCTCAGCCACCTTGATCCAGGCCTGAAAACATGGATGTGAAAGCTTAGGCTTTACCTCGAAATATACCAGTAAAAAGTATGCCATGAAGACATGGAATAACTTACTGAATTATCTTGGCACTTTAAGCTAAGCCCGCGATCCTCGGTCATAGGCGGCGGCGTCTCGCCGGCCTTAAAAAGCACTCTCCAGATGTCTTCGTGCATCGTGCCGAAGAGCTCTTGCAGCGTCTGGTGCTTGGACGGATCATACTCCCACAGATAGCAAGTCCGGCGTTGGCACGGAAGGACCCGACGAATGAGCATGACCTGGACCACATTGACAAGCTTGATTTTCCTATCTATCATGTTCTGGACGCACGTCTGGAGCCCAGTCAGCTCGTTCGAAGGACCCCAGGTTAGGCCCCTCTCTTGCCAGGAGGTGAGCCGCATCGGGATTCTGGGTTGGAATTCGGGGGCCGCCGCCCAGTTGGCGTCGCGTGGCTCGGTGATGTAGAACCACCCCGATTGCCACCCCTTCACCGTCTCCGCAAATGAGCCTTCGGGCCAGGTGACGTTGGGCATCTTGCCCACCATAGCGCCTCCGCACTCTGCTTGTTTACCGCTCACTACTTTCGGCTTCACATTAAAGGTCTTCAGCCACAGGCCGAAGTGAGGTGGGATGCGGAGAAAAGCCTCACAAACGACGATAAATGCCGAAATGTTGAGGATAAAGTTGGTGTCGGTGTACCAAAAGAGGGGTGCACTTTTTGTACCCCTATACCTGTGCACGGGCAGTCAGAGCCACGCCCACGGTCGCACCACGCAGAGCAAGGGAGGTGAGCCAAGGTAAAACCAAAAACCACAAGAAGCGGAGGGATGAAGCAGGCTCCCCCCGGCAGGACCCTTGCCGGGGACAACTTTGGCCGCCCCGACAAGACCCTTGCCAGGGCAGCTCGCCCCACACAAACAGAGCGGGTCACCCTTGAGCCCACAACTTCTGGCGTAATCTACTACATTGAGGCAAGGGTTCGGGAGACACCTCCTTGGTGGCATGCAGATCTTCGTCAAGACAAATAAAGCAACAACAAGGACCAAGGCCACAAGGATCGGATGGGCGAAGCAGGTTTTCCCGACAAGGACCCTTGTCGGGGCAGCCTCAGCGGCCCCGGCAAGACCCTTGCCGGGGCAGCTCGCCCACGCCAGCCGAGCGAGCCACCCTTGAGCCCACCAGTGCTCAAACAGATGCATTGGGACAGGGCTCGGGAGGCACCTCTGTGGTGGCATGCAGATCTTTGTGAAGACAAAGAATAATCAAGATCAAGTGAGGATAGGAAGGCAATCATCCTCACCGAAGAAACCCACAAGACCCCCGGCAAGATCCTTGCCGGGGACGCCTACGCGCCGCGGCAAGACCCTTGTCGGGCCACCCGGCAAGGCCCTCGCCAGCGCCCGCCAGCCAGGCCGCCAGGCCCGCACCAACCAAGTTTTCACCGCCGTTACATGCATGCAACCGACCCAACCAGTTGGCGAGGCACTGCGGCAACACGCAACCCTTCCCGAAGCTCCACCACCGTGCCACCTCAGCTGCCTGCCTACCTACATGGCACCGCATGCATCGCTGGCTGTAGCGCCGTGTCGAAGCAAGGAGGAGGAGGACGGATGGACGGGCCTCGCCCCGCCCCCGATAAAGCAAG
This sequence comes from Aegilops longissima, assembly GCA_021605205.1. Lineage (NCBI taxonomy): Eukaryota > Viridiplantae > Streptophyta > Magnoliopsida > Poales > Poaceae > Aegilops > Aegilops longissima. The sequence continues at coordinate 148,484,549 of CM038677.1, read as the reverse complement.
AGGACACCTAAGCGATGCATTAAATGCATCTTGTCCTCAGTAATATGAGGGATAACCTCAGAAGATCTGCATCTTTCCACCTCCCGCTTGCCACATGTGGCGACCCTTTCCCTATAAAGGAGGCCCGAGGCACTGTGAAGAGGATTCGGGTTTTTGCAGCTCGTTACACCCCGTAGCTAGCTCAAGAACTCAGAATACATCCACCAAAGCAGGATTTGGGTTTACGATCCTCGCGTCCGAACTCGATAAACGAACCGCCCACTCGCTGTCAGATCCGCTCTTCTCTCAACCTCGCGCCCTGCAACCATAGTAGGGATCCTTGTGGTCCCATAGGTGTCGTTCCCACCGACATCTTTGGCGCGCCAGGTAGGGGGCGCAGTTGTGAGAATCGGCTTTAACAGTTAGTCCGGCGTTTTCTTCATCGCCATGGCGCCCAGGAAGAAGATGACGGTGGCGGTCAGCTCGTCGAGAACCGAACGGCTCGTCCGGACGCTGGCGAAAGCAGCGGAGCGGTCGCAGAGAGGACCAGGGCGCTCGCGAAAGCACCAACACCACCCCAAAGAGCCGCAGCTTGGAAGGCGGCGACGCTCAGGTGCTCGCAACGGCTGCACGCCGCCAACTCCAAAGATGGAGCCAGCCCTCCAGCGGCGCGGGGCCCTCCAGCAGTGCCGCCGCACCGCTCAAGGCGGCGCGGTGGCCTCAAGACACCCACGCCGCGCCCACGGCGACGCTTCTTCTCAAAGCTGCTGCATTTAACGGCGCTATCATGCCAAGATCCTGGCGCCGCCGCTGGAAGAGTCCCAACGCCACCACGGGACGCAGAGACCCGCCGCTCGCCGAGGCATCGCGAAAATGGCATGCAACCGCGGGACCATGATAGAGCTCCTTCTAACGTGGTTAGAGTCGGCGCATCGCGTCCGCAGGTTTCGCCACCGCCGACACCGGCAGAGGCCCTAGCGCGGCGCAGCTGTTCTCGATTTCCTCCCGCCGCGGGAAGCTTCAACGAATGGAGAGCCACCATCCGAGCTCATTGCCGCCGCCAACAAAGGCGAACAAAGGCCGGCAGTTCTTCGCCAACGCCTCGCAGGAACACCACACACCGGTGGCGGAGGACCGGTGGCGCCGCGCTACGCATACACTCTCCTCTCCGCCAATTGCCATGGACGCGACCCGCTGCGATGACGCGTGTGACGACATCTTCAGAAGCGCCGTCCACCCACGGACACGCCACGACCAACGCCAAGTTCTTCAGAGCGAGCCCATGAAGACGCCGAACCACCATTGAGCGCCGCCGCAAAACACGCCACCAACAGACATAAAGCAGGGCCTGCCGTGAACCACCCGGCCCGTAAGCCCCGGAGGTTTACCTTACGGTAGGCTGCCCGGCTTTTACCCATGAGCTGCGGCAGTTCCAAAGGGCCCACTCACTGCACCTTCAAGCATGACGTTGGCGAGAAGTACAACGACAAGACCCACCGTCCGGAGTTCCTCAAAGATTCTACACCATCGTGATGCAAGCTGCCGGAGCTCATGCATTTATAAGGTGCTTGCAAATTACTTCCCATTGGCCCTTAAGCCCAACGCCATGTCATGGTTGATGCACTTGCCAAGAGATTCTATTTCTTCTTGGTCGAATTTGTGCCATGAGTTTGTTGGCGCCTTTACGGGAGGTCACCAAGCTCATGGCCAAGCAAGCGACTTGCATGTCATTCCCCGAAGGAAGGTGAGAGTCTCACAAGTACATACAGAGATTCAGCCGGTACAATACAATATCCCAGATGTTCATCCTGCCGCCATCATCGCCAGTTCCATCGTAATACGCGAATCGCAAAATGCGCGAGGAGTCAAGCACGAACAAGGTGAAAGATGTGGCGGAACTCTACGTTCTTGCCGACAGATGTGCCCGGGCTGAAGAGGGAAGGAAGTAGCCTGGCGAAGATGCCGGCATGGAAACCGACTCTTCAGACGAGGATGTTGCTGCCTTGGTGAGGAAAAGCCGGCGCCGTAACAGGAAGCGTAAGGGTAAAGCTGTGCTTGCTGACGAGGGATCTGATGACGCTGGCACCGCAAAGAAAACCAAGGCAGACGACCCCGGCAAGGTGATTGCCGGGTGCGTCGCCTGCCGGGCCTTGGCGGCTGCCGAGAAGCCAAGGAACTGTAACATCCCAAATTTTCAATTTGGCATGTTATACACAGGTCATCCATGCATATCATATTTTATTGCATTTTCATTTGCTATCCTTGAAATCCTAAGCAACTCAAGGACCCTCGGAGAGAGTTGGGGATTTTCCGATTTTTCATATTTGAATTTTATCAAATAATGAAAGACGAGGATTTTGGATTTTATAATTTTTCTCTCCGGAAAATATTTCATGCTTAAAAATAAACGAGAGGAGATAATATGACTTCTCCAAAACTAATTGAAATACCGGAGGAAAAATGTTAAAATCATTTTTGGGGTTTTATTTTACTTATTTGGAATTTTAATTGCCTAGGGAAAAATTTGCATATATTTTAAAATTTGCATTTTAGGGGCCAAGAAAAGTTCATCTTGTTCTAAATATTTTATTTAGGCAAAGAAAACTTGTTTTGGCATTTTAGATTTTATTTATTTTCTAGGATTTTTATAAATTTTCGTGGAATGTTTTTCTTTTTTTAAAAAGAAGGAACTGCTACCGACTCGGCCAACGGCTCAGCCGAAAGCAGGGCCCAAGCCGCCGCCCGCCACTTGCAGCCCGCCGCCGCCAGCGCCGGACTCCTCCCCGCCTTGCCCCCTCTTCCAAGCCACCTCCCCTCCCTCTTTATATACACCCCCTCTCCTTAGCCATCACCACCCACCATCGCCATCACCTTGACCGCCGGACCGGAGGAGCCGAGCCGAGAGCCGCCCGCCGCCCTTAGCCGCCGGAGCCCGCCGCCCACCGGACGATCGCCGGAGGTAGCCCCGTCGCCGGTTTGTTTTTTTTAAATAACCCTTCGGTTTTTTTAAAACCCTAGTCGTTTTTTATTAGATCGGTTTATTTTTCCCGGTTTATTTATTTTGAGGACATTCACCCGTTCGTTCATTTTTACGAACATGTTCGTCGTTTAGTTTCTGCTAACGAACGCTCGTTCGTTTAGCCGTTCGTCATTTTCTTTTATCGGATTTATTCCGCGGTTATTCCGAATTCGATTTCTGAACCAATGTTCAAATTAGTATAACTTTTCGCTCGTTTATCGGAATCAGGCGATTCAAGCGCCTGGAGTTTCATCTCGAAACCCTCTTTACGAATAGTCAAATTAAACCAGTTTTTATCTTTGTAAAATTTGACTCTAGTTCAGATTAGTAAACGGACCATGTTTTTCTCGCCGTTTGAGTTTCGTTGTTCCATTTGGTTTGATTCTTTTTGCAAACCGGAGTTCTTAAGTTGAACTCTTCGGTCAACCTCTGTCAGTTGAAGTTTCGTTTGTGCATCTTTGTTTGTTACTTATGTATGTATTGTTTGTTTGCGATAGAATTCCCGGAGTGCGAAGCGTGTTACTACGAGTCTCTAGGATTCACGGATCGTCAGCAAGGCAAGTAACACTTGATCATACCTTTTCATACCCAGTTTTATGCATTAGCTCAACCCTCCAACATTGCATGGTTAGGATGTCATTAAATTGAGGGTTGGGAAGGAGATGATGAGGTAGGAACCTATTGCCCTATTACTATCAAACCCTTGGGAGTTACTTCTACGTTATGCTTATATTGCCATGCTATGCTCGTAGACGTGGTTTGGGTTTGAGAGATATTCACGACAGATGTGAGATTATTAATGAATGGTTTACTTTAAGGTGGCAACTTAAATACACATCTGGTGGATTGAGGCACCGGGGAACCCAGTGTTGTCTGCTTTTATTTTGGAAATCCTGGGTACACGTGTGATCTTCCTATGGACCGCCACCAGGGCTCAAAGGGAACTGAGTTTATTCATGCTAGAAACTTCCGTGTGCAGCCACAAGCTATTATGGGCTCTAGCATAGTTGAGTAAGTTACGTGAAGCTTTCGAAGAGGTAGATCAGCAGGTAGTGGGTTTTATAGGTTTGGTATGATCTATCCGGAGTAGAGAGTTAATGTTTACGAAGGACGTGTCTCGGTCATCCGTTTCTCAAACACCATGCAAAGGCGAGAAATCAACGGAGGCGATCGAGTCTTGTGGGGAAAAGTGCGCAAACCTCTGCAGAGTGTACAATCTAATCATGGTTAGCCGTGTCCCCGGTTATGGACAATTCTGAGTATCTAGTACTTGAGTATTCACATGTATCTCATCACTCTAAATTAATACTGCTGGGTTGTTAATCACTTTAATTGGGATTGAGTTGGGGTTACACCTTCTCAATGATGTTTCAACCACCATGATAGTTAAAATAAAATTTATTCCTTTGACATAGGGAAAAATTGGCTTTTTGCAAAACTGTAACCATAGAGCTTTCCACCAGCCATATATGCATGTAGTATAGCTTATTCTTTCATTACTCTCTATGCGTTACATTGCCAGCATATTCCATGTGCTTACCCGTTCTCGGGCTGCAACATTTTATGTTGCAGACTTTTCAGACGAGGAGTAAGGATTGTAGGTCGTTGCCGTGCAGCTCAGTTATGCCGTTGGAGTTGATGGACTCACTTTGTCTTCCAAGCCTTCCACTGTTATCGCATTAGATGGCCTTAAGCCATATTTTTGTAGTAAGTTCTCTTTTGAGACATTCGATGTAATAAGTGTGTGATTGCTACTCTGTTATAAATCCTTCGAGTACTGTGTGTGTCAGCATTACCGATCCAGGGATGACACAGAAGCACAGAGACTTGACCATCTGAGGTCGGGTCGCTACAGGAACTCCGACAAACAATACTGCAAGATCCATCGCACCAAGGGCCATGACCTCCAGAACTGCCGACAATTTGAGCTGCTCGCCGAGAAGCAAAAGGCTGAATATGAAAGGCGGGACAAGAAGAAGGGCCAGGATGGTGCCGAGGAATCCAGCAAGAAGCGTGACGGCCAAGCAAGCTACCGCGGTAAAGATAAACAACAAGAGAGGCCTGCTCGGGGCCGCGACAAGAAGCAGGAAGACGATGATCATGACGAGGATGACGAGTCCAGCGACCACGAAGTTTGTAGAAGCCACAGAGGCTAATGCGCCGATGGTGGCGCCTCTGCATTCATCCCACCGCCAACTCAAGCAAGGGCGCGGGAGATTACAGCGGTCGAGCCATCGTTCGACGCACTGAAGCTGCTGAAATTTGGTCCAGCACGCCCATCATCTTTGACATCGAGGATCACCCTGACTGCACCACTGCAGTCGGGTGCTTGCCGTTGTTGGTTTCACCAACAAACCTCAAGGTGACAAAGATGTTGGTCGACGGCGGGGCCGGCTTGAACTTGATCTCGCCTGTTGTGGTCAAAAGGCTGCAGATCCCCGATGGGGACCTTGAGGAGACGGGTACGTTGCAAGGGGTTAACCTGGGGAGGAGCCAGCCAAAGGGAAAGATTACGCTGCCCGTGACATTCGGAGGCGAGCTGAACCACATGACGGAGAGGATTGTTTTTGATGTAGCCGAGATCCCTTGCTTTTACAACGGATCCTCGGCCGCCCGCATCGCCAAGTTCATGGCGGCTTCACACTACGCCTACAACATGTCAAGATGCCCGGCCGATGAACATCATCACCGCCCTCCGACAAGAAAGATGCGTTGATCTCGCCGACCAACTCTACCGGGAAGCAGTTGCAGCAGCTGTCGCTAAGGTACCTGCTCCCGCCGACGGAGCACCGGGAGAAGACCGGCGAGACTCTAGCACCCACTTCGGCAAGCGCACCTCTTCGGGTGTTGCGCCCCGCTGAGGACGCCTGAGAGCTCCGCCGGCAAGAGCAAGAAGTCCAGAGCCACGCCACCAGAGACCAAGAAGGTGCCCGTCAAGGAGGACGGTACGGGGGGAGTTTTTACCATAAGCTCCACCCTCGACGGCAAATAGGAAAGCGCTTTCCTGCGGCGAATGTCGATGTGTTTGCATGGCAAGCTCCACATCCCCTGCGCTCCTGTGGAGGTGATTGAGCACCACCTTGCTGTCTGTCCTCATGCACGACCCGTCAAGCAGAAGGTCAGGAAGCAAGCTCTGAGAGGCAGTAGTTCATCATGGAGGAAACCAGAAAGCTAGAGGCAGTGGGCTTGGTGAGAGGAGTACTCCATCCAATGTGGTTGGCCAATCCGTTAGTGGTGCGCAAGGCAAATCGGAAATGGAGGCTGTGTATTGATTACACAGACATCAATAAGGCCTGCCCAAAGGATCCTTTCCCGTTGCTGCGCATTGACCAGATTGTTGACTCCACAGCTGGGTGTGACCTCTTATTGTTCCTGGACGCCTACTCAGGATACCACCAGATCATCATGACAAAGGAAGACGAGGAAAAGACAGCATTCATCACCCCATGTGGTACGTATTGCTTTTTATGGATGCCTTTCGGGTTGAAGAGTGCTGGCTCGACCTTTGCAAGAGTAGTCCAAATTGGTTTTGAGCCCCAGCTACATAGAAATATGGAAACTTATATGGATGCCATAGTGGTCAAAACCAAGGACAAAGCAACGCTCGTGCAAGATCTGGAGGAAACATTTGGGAACCTGCGCAAGATCAACCTCAAATTGAACCCTGAGAAGTGTGTATTCGGTGTCCCGTCCGGCAAGCTTCTCGTGTTCTTTGTGTCCCAGCGCGGGATTGAAGCAAACCCAGATAAGATCAAGGCTATCGAGCAGATTGGGGCACCCAAACGGATCAAGGACGTGCATCGGCTCACTGGCTGCGTTGCTGCCATGAGTCGGTTCATCTCCAAGTCCGCGGAGCGTGCCCTTCCTTTTTTCAAGATCTTAAAGAAAGCAGGGCCGATGGATTGTACCCCAGAGGCCGAGGCAGCGCTGCAAGATTTGAAGAAATACCTCTCCTCTACCCCAGTGCTGGTTGCGCCTGGATTGACAAGAACCGCTGCGCTTTATCTAGCGGCAACGAATCAGGTGGTTAGCTCCGCACTGGTGGCGCAGAGAGAGGTTGATGAGGAGACAGCAGCAGCGGCAGAGTCGACGGTTGGCGGTCCAGAACCCTTCCCGGCAGGGCTCAGTCCCGACAAGGCTGAGCCCCGCAGGTTCGCCCCAAGAAGACGGCGCCTGTCGCGATGGGACCCCACATGACCAGGTGAAGAAGCGCAGAAGAAGAAAATGGTGCAGCACCCAGTTTACCGTCGCCGCTCCCTTTGCGGGGGCTAGGTCGAGGTACTCAGGTGTGCAAAAGCTGCTCTTCGCCTCCTTATGGCTTCGAGGAAGCCGCGCCATTACTTCCAAGCGCATGAGATCACGGTGGTCACCGGCCCCATTGCAACGGATACGTGATAACCCAGATGCAACGGGAGGATCTTGAATGGGCCCTGAGCTGCAAGCTTCGGTTTAAAGTTCGAAAGTACTCGACGATTCAGAGCAGAGTCTTGGCGGAGTTTGTTGCAGAATGGACCTCGACGCCCGATGAAGAGGAACGAGAGACCACTCTCCCCGGCAAGGAAACGAGTCGCAACTGGATTATGTACTTTGATGGTGCCTTCTCGCTGCAAGGCGCCGGCGCTGGTGTGCTGCTTGTCGCACCCACCTGAGAGCACCTCAAGTATGTCGTCCAGATGCACTTCCCCCGGGAGATGTCAACCAACAACACCGCCGAGTACGAGGGTTTGCTTGCCGGTCTCAGGATCGCGGCGGACCTCGGGGTTGAAAAGCTCATCGTCAGGGGCGACTCACAGCTCGTCGTCAGGCAGGTCAACAAAGATTATCAAAGCCCGTTGATGGAAGCTTACGTAGATGAGGTGAGGAAACTGGAGGAACGCTTTGACGGTATACAAGCGGAGCACGTCCCTCGGGCGGAGAACGACATCGCCGACTACCTGTCAAAACGCGCTGACCTCAAGCTACCTGTGGAACCAGGTACTTTTGTGCTTCAGTTGACCCAGCCATCCGTTGAGCCGCCGACCGGGCAGAACAAGCGGAGGAAGCTAGGCCCCGGCAAGTACTTCCCCACCGAGCTCCCCGGAGCCGCCGGCGAAGATGTTGCTGTGGATGCCGATTGGTGATGTGGCTCGGCAGCAGGCGGTAGCTGCAGTGGCCATTGGTGATGTATAGGCCCTGCAAGCGCCGCGGGTGCCGAGTACCACAACAGGGAGGCCGGCCCGGTCGCGGCGCCCGGCGGCAAGGGCGGCGGCGGCCCGTAAGGGCTAGCCAGGTATAGCCGTATCCCCTGGACGGCGGTGACGAGATCGTTGAGGACCCCGGTAATCTCCGTCGGGGAGTAGATGGCGGCGGGCGGCACAGTGGAGGGCGGTGTCTAGCCGGTGGAGGCGCCCGCGGTGGAATCGAGCGACGCGATGGGGAGGGCGAGCGACGCGGTGGAGAGGGCGAGCGGTGCGGTGGAGAGGGTTGGTGATGCGGTGGTGATGGGCAGCGGTGGGGTGGGCGGTGGTGTAGACATGATCGGACCCAATCTACCTGATACCAAATTTGTAGGAGCTAGGACCCTACCCGGTCTAGGGAAGGTTGTACGGGAAGGAGGAGGGTTGAGGAGGCTTGAGCGCGGCTGCCGGTGGTGGGGCGCTGTTGCGCGCTAGAGGCGAGGTGGCGGCGGGCAAGGCACGGTTAGGGTTTAGGGTTCCGGCTCCTCTGGGAGCCGGGCAATAGGATTTGTCTTATTGCTTAATTCTCAAAAGAGTCTTACAACTTGTATATATAACCATGATGCAAATAAAAATAAGATAACTTGTGGGCTAAGCCCCTAACTAAACCTGCCCGGTGGGCCTCCTACGGGCATAAGTCTTCCCGGTCATAACAGTCTCTCCTTCGCAGGCTTGTGAGGCTTACGGGGTTGCTTTGCTTGCACACACGCATGGCACTTAAAGCCTCTGGCTAAAGTAAAATTTGGGATTAGATTTATTTTAGCTAGCCGCGTCATACAACCGAAATTTGTGTGACAAAGACGTGAATGCCAAACCTCACATTTGTTTATATTGGAATGAATTTGGTTCACGACTTTATTATAGAAATCTTCCAGGGAAAGGCGAAACAAACCACCACACTCATATCCTTTTCCAACAAATAGTCCATAACGAGATACAACTACTTTTCTAGACTCAAATACTAACTTAAACCCTTCTTTATATAAAAGGGAACCACTAACGAGATTCTTCTTGATGGCGGGGACATGTTGCACGTTCTTCAGTTGCACGATCTTTCCTGAAGTAAACTTCAGATCTACCGTGCCAACACCATGAAAAGAAGCATGCGACCCGTTCCCCATCAGGACGGAACAATCTCGTGTGACCTGGTAAGAAGAAAACAAAGACACATCAGCACACACATGAATATTGGCCCCAATGTCAACCCACCAATCGGTGGACTGACAAACTGAAAGTACGGTAAATAGATTACCATACCCAGATGCCCCATCATTGTTGCTTAGAGTGACATTGATAGACTTGACGTCCTGTCCTGACTTCTTATACTTGTTTGGGCACTTATTTGCCCAATGTTCCTCTGAACCACAAGTGAAGCAGCCACCTCTCTTCTTATCTTTCTTCTTACCCTTCTTCTTGAAGGTAGTATTCTGCTGGACAGAGTTCTTTCCCTTGAACTTGTGGAAGTTCTTCTGCACCACATTGGCGCTAGAAGAACTCTCTGCCCCTTTCATGTGTGAGTCCTTTGCTCTCGAGTTCTGCTCAACACTTCGATGACCGATGATATCCTGATCAACAGAGAATTCACGTCTCAAGTGCTTGAGAGAAGTAGCAAAGTTCCTCCATCCAGGAGGGAGTTTTGCAATAATGCAACCCGCGACAAACTTGTCCGTAAACTCACACTTCAGGAGCTCCAGCTCTTAGCGATGCATTGTATCTCATGGGCCTGGTCCAATACGTAACGGTTATCAACCATTTTGTAATCATGGAACTGCTTCATAGCATACAACTCGCTTCCAGCATCGGTTGCGTCGAACTTAGCTTCGAGCGCATCCCACAAATTCTTGGCAACGCGCATATGGAGATATACGTCGACTAGCTTGTCTCCGATCACAATACGAACGGCTCCCACAAAGATGGTGGTTGCCTCCCTAAATGCATTCTCCTATTCAGGAGCAATCGTTACCGTGGGAGACACACCACCAACCCAGAACACGTTCATTGCTGTGAGCCACAAGGTAGTCCTCGTCTGCCAATGCTTAAAATGCGTTCCAGTAAACTTTTCCGGTTTTAGAGTAGCAGCGAAGCCATGAGTCGAAAAGTGCCTAAAATAAGGTTTTTGGATTGTTGGAAATATTAGCACTTTCTCGATTAATCTAATCCACGAGTAGACAGTAACATGGCAAATATGGTATGCATCTCATACCGATACCTAAGCATGTGATCACGTACAGTACATAGAACCGAAACACCTATGAACAACATATATACAGCTAGCACATGAACGAGTAAATAGGGGATGAACGAACATACCCTCCGTTGGCTGGACCAGCGTTGGTCGGCAGCAGCAGCCTCGGCATCGGCCGAGGCCTTCTTCTTGGCGGCTTCGTCATCAGCCATGGAGTCGATGCAGGGGAAGTAGTGGAAGTAGAGGAGGTCGGTGAAGGGGATGGATCAGAAGCAGTCGCGTCGAGACGCTCCCCAAAAACCCTTGACGGCTAGGGTTGTACGAGACAGTGGCACTTCCGTAAGCGACTCGTTAATTAACCTGAGATTAATTAACCATTCCTGACCGACAAAAATAAGCTTCGGCTCGGCTCATTCCATAACCATGGGTGCCAGCGGCTGGCGTGACGTAGGCGAGGCGAGGCTGGCAGCGAGGAGGAGGAGGCAGCATAACTCCTATTCCCAAGCTCCCAATAGCAGGTGATGGAGCAACCCTTATAAGGAGGTCTCACTCTTCTTACTGTAGCAATATGGTACTAAACTTCCCACACTTCCCATCACTTTCCGTACACATGCATGCATGGGCCTTAGAGATTAACTAGGGATTATTGTCTTATATGGGCCTAAGCCCATCCATAATCCAACAGTATCTCTGGTCTATTGTACGTTTTTTGTTGATTTGGTACCAATTTAATTAGGGTTTAGGAGGAATTGTGAGGTTTTATTACAACTGAATTGAACATGTTGTTTCCTCTGAATTTTAGTCAAGACAACACACCGATCATTTCACTTGGAGTTTGTTCATGGGGGGGTTCATAGGACACAGATGCAATAAGTCATTCTGACCGGGGAGAAGGTTTACTATGATTTCTGTGAATGCAGTACAACATGTATGAAAATGTTGGATGATATCATTGATGATTTGGGATATGAGCACAAAGGGAAAATAAAGACATATCTGCTACTGCTTGGTAGTCAAGCAAATGAAGATGAGCTTCGGTTGATCTCAAAGAACAGTGACACAAACTGCATTTGCGCAATGGTTAGAGAGGGACATAGCTATCACATGTTCTATCTAGAACGCATAGATAATGTCAATGCAGAATGGGATGATGTTTTTTAAAAACCCTGCTACACACTTGCCTGCTATTATCAGTCCTATGAAGTGCAGAAGAGAGGAGAAGCAGGACAGTGGTGCAGATATTAGGAGCATTGGGCCCGATCAGAGCATTGGGGCATGCTGCTTTGAAAATGGCCCAGCAGAGGCACAAGTAGAAGCAGAGCAAGTGTAGAGGTTGTTCAAGATGATTTAGAGGAGGGGAGTGATGATGACTCCTCTGACTCTGACTATGAGCCAGAGATAGTGGATAGTGACTATGACTTGGAGGAAGGTGATGATGATTTGGTCAACGACAACTATCAAACCGTTGAAGAGAAGAAAAGGAAAGGAAAATGAAAGAAACTTAAGAAAGATGACAATTACAGAGTTGATGGACTTGAGCTTCCACATTCAGATGACGAAGATATGGAACTAAATTTTAGATAGTTCACAGATGCAGATATGAATAAACCCATACTCCATGTGGGCCAAGTCTTCTCATCTATTGACCCGTAGAGAAAAGCAATGAGGGCGTACAGTAGGAGAGGTTAAACATCACATTTCCGAAGAACAATCGTCACAAACCCTAGTTAATGGTAATGTAATAGAGTAGTTAAGCATAGCAGGCATCATATTTACATTATTGGAAATTTGAAATCAAGGGAATTTCAAGCCCCATGTTAATTAAAAAGTCTAAAACCCTAATTTTATTTATAACAAATCCAAATGCCCTTCTTACACCCTAAGGTTTAGGCCTGAGCTCATATGTGACCATGTGGGCCCCATCCTAATCTTTTGGGATTTTTAAGGGAATTATTTTTGGGCTTTGAAATTAATCCATATTGTATTTGAATTGGGTTTATATTCGTATAAAATAGAAATATAAGCTCAAAATTCCTGTTTTTTTATGCGCACTTGGAAGGGTCCATGGATGCCACATACAAATATCCAGAAGATTTGGTGCTAATTTGGATTTTTAATTAAATTAAAAATTTCAGAAAATAAATGAAAACAAAGAATAAAAAGTTAAAGACCGGTGTAAGCTCATCCCAACACAGCCCAAAAGGGCACATCTGTCTTCCACCTCCAGCTAATGCGGCAGACTTCTACGTGGCGACCGCACCGAGCTACCCTAGCCTCCCTAGCCTCTCCCGAGCCTATCTCTTTGCCCAAGAGATGTGCATGACCTCCTCTCTCCCTCCCTGCTGCTGACACTAACTTTTTCCTCTCTCGCTCCGTTCTTAGTGCATGAACCGAACACACCGTCATGCGCCGCACCATAAAACTCGCAGCCAACGCTCGATCCGCGGATCGTTGTTGTGTCAAAGAGCATTGCCAGCCCACGCTCTACGTCATAGGCGAAGGAGTCAGTTTACAGTCGTCATATTCACCGAGAGCGCATGTTTAAATTAAGAATCGTCTTTTGAGATCCTGGAACATTTTCAAAATTTAGGAAAAATATCATGGACAATAAAAAATCCACATGTTTTTTCCATTTTATGTGTTTTGAAATTCATGAACTTTTTTAATAAAATTTGGAAGTATTTTAATAGAACAACCACCGAAAGAATAAAACTGGCAAAAGCTTAAAGAGACGAGAATACGTACCTACAAGGATAGCCTCGCTATGCTTACTGGGTTGGTCCACTTTTTTTTCAGAAACCTGCGTTGGTCTAGTTAGTGCCAGGACGGGGAACCAGGGGCTCACTTTGTGCAGCGACTATTTATTGCATTATGCGATTCTACAGAGAAGTCTTGCGTCGAGGAGAAACCGTGTTGGGCCGGTCTATATTTGCGCGAGGAGGTTAAAAAATGGTAATGTTTGCATCGCACACCGGCGAAGTTTCGCCGCCGAAAAGCGCCATGGGATTTTTTCCGATTCGATTAGCCATGTCATCACACCTAAGCACTAAACGCGTGGTTGTTGGAGGACCCAGCACCGCCTGCGGACTCTTGTCTTCCTCTTCTTATCCATTCGGTGCCCATCCGTATTCTTATCCAGCCGCCAAGGTTTTCTTTCCATCCACCCGCACCCAGAGGCAAGCTCACGCCATGGCTGCCGCAAATCGATGCGCCTCATCCGTTCAGATGTGGATCGCCGCGCGAGATGCACCCTTCTCCATGGCCGCCGCAGCGACGGGCGCACTCGCGCCTTGTCCCTCCACCAGCAGCTGGATGCACGCCTGTCCATGGCCGCCGCAGCCGAGTGCGCCTGCCGCCATGGCTGTTGCAACCGCCACGGTGGCGGCGTAGTTCATGCCGGAACCAGGTATTTATTTTGCTGATCCACCTTTTTGTTTTGTTACAACCCTTTCTTTTTTGCTACCATCCCCATTCGATTTTGATGAACATCTTCGTTGTTTGCTCGAACCCGCTGGTGTATGTGCTACAAGGTCGATTCCTCGTCGGAGGAAGCTACATCCAGCGGTGAAGAGTGCTGCATCCAACGCCGCTCGATGTCGGAGCTGCAACCGCCATCGGGGAGCTGCAAGAGGGATGGCCATTTTTATGGATGCATTTTCCTTTGCCGAACCAAAATTTTGTTTTTGCTGGAACGATGTAATTTTTTGCTGGAACCGATATAATTTTGTGCTTCAACGATTGCAGAGCTTCTCAGATTCTCATGTCGCTTTTTGCTGGAAGCGCTTTTATTTTGCTTCAACCGACCACCGGATTTTGACCCGTGGCGAAGATTTTGCTGCTTCTGATTTTTGTTGCTAGGCACTTTCGACCCATGCCAGCCGCCTCCAATTTTTGCTTCCATCATGTTCTGTTTTCGTTGATCCAACTATATTTTTGCTTCCACCATGACGAGGACCGCAGCGACATTAACGATCGGTGGCCGGGCAACGACGGCAACCGGGGCGTAGGGCAGCGCCAAAGTAAAGGCCGAAAAGTGTTTCGAGGCTGGGCACATAGCTCATCCATGGCGGCGCGATGGAAGTTTTTTTCTAAAATAAGAATACGTCTAATGAAAGAAGAAGAGATAATCGTGCGGCTAAGCCTTATTTTATCGGACGATGCTGATAGGACCGGCCCAAAGTTGGGCCGGTGTGCCGGCGCATAGTAGTGCCCTAAAAAAATCATGAATAAAAGGAGCATAACAGGTATCTAACACTGGTCTCCAGGGTTATAACCTACGCCACTAACCAGTATACCCGCAGGTAGTTACGGGTGTGAATAAGGATCACGGCCTACTAGATGCAACCGGAGGCCTTCGCTGTGGTGGGAGCCATGGGAGACAGGCGTGCGGAGGAGAGGCCGATGGATCCTTCGATCCCCGACGAGGAGCGGCGGCGTGAGAAAGCGCTGCGGGAGCAGGCGAAGCATGGCCAGTGGGCCAGGACGGCGGGGCGTGAAGATGGTGGTGGTGGTTTCGATCAAGGACAAGGTGGTGGCTTCGGTCAGGGCTATGGGGGTACTCATGGCCAAAGCTATGGCTCTAGATCTCACGGGCGCGAGGGGGATTGGGTCCTCCTCCCCCTTGGTGGGGTCAGCAGGAGCAGAAGAAGAAGCACAAGCATGGGTCGCGGCGGCGCGAGCTGGAGCGCAAGCCTCAGGAGCACCCACTCTATGGTGGGGGCCATGGGTATCCGTTGGCCAAGAAGCCACGGTCGTCGGCCATTCCGCTGGCGATTGTGCTGCCCGACGCGCCGCGGGGGTCGGCGACCGCGCCCATCCTGGTCGAAGAAGAGGGGGGCGAATGATTCAAGTGCGGCCGGACCGAGCATTTCCAAGCCAATTGCACCTTCCCTCCCCTCTGCGTGATTTGTAAGCAGGAAGGACACGCCTCGGCCTTCTGCCCATCGCGGGGCAAGCATCTACACCTCCAGATCATGGGCAGTGCTATTCCAGGTGAAGGTTTTTTCTGCTTGGAGTTCGAGGAAGAAGAGGAGGTGGAGGGCAATGATCTCCAGGCTGCCAATGGTGCTATCTTGTCGGTGGAGCCAGGGAGGCTCTCGTTGGACGTGCTCAAGTAGGAGCTGAAGCACATGGTGGCGGGGGATTGGGATTGGCAGATTTCTCAAGTGGGTGATGATGATTTTGCGGTTATTTTTTCCTCTGAGGATCTGCTACACATGGCCAAATCTAGTGGTAAACTGTTTCTCTCCATCAATGACATTACGGTGCGAGTGTGTGACACTACCCAGGAAACCATTGTGCCCCTCTCCATGCCGGAGGTGTGGCTTCGTCTCCATGGCATCCCTAAGAAGCACCGCCGCGTCGATCGCCTGATGGAAGGACTTAAGATGTTGGGCAGGCCCATTGTGGTGGACGAGCTCTCTCTCATCCGGATGGGACCGGTGAGGATGAAGTTTGGCTGCAAAGCCCCGGACAAGCTGAACGGTTTCGTGCAAGTATGGTTCAACCATGAGGGCTATGACATCAAGGTGGAGGTGGAAAGACTCCGGCGCACCGGTGAGGGGCCTTGCGCGCAGTGTTCGACAAGGCTCCTCCCCGCCCTAGCGACAAACACGCGGGCCAGCCTGGTTCAGGGACCGGGGGTGTGGCAGGCCAGCCACAGGCTGCTACCGGGGCTCAGGGAGGGCCGGGCATCGCCAATGGCAGCCTCCAGAAGGATGTGGAGATGGCCTGCCGCGAAGAGGAGCATGAGGACAGCATGCCGGATACGTCGATTGATACGGAGACTTGGAATCAGCTGGGCCTCAAAGATCTCACTCTCGACGAGGACAAAGAAGTCGCGGAGTCGGGGGCGCTTACGATTGCGGACACAGCTAGGAGCAGTCCGACACCGTCGCATGCGCTGATGGGGGCATTTAACCAGGTTGGTCCTAAGGCATTGGCTGGAGCTAGCTCTATGCTTTTGGGCGCCCCGGCCTCTCCCAGCCTACTGGGCTCTAACATGGGTGTGGTGCTCAAAGAACCATCCATGCAAACCCCGCTGTCAAGTCACCGTAGCTCGGGGGGCTCTGGGCATGCTCCCAAGAAGACGGCTGGGCGCAAGCCTTCGGCCAACCTCGCCGTGCTTTCCCTTCTTTCGCCTAATGCGTCGGTGTGCGTGGACCTGCAGGCTGCTCTGGGTTCTGCAGGTGAGTCGGCTAAGGCTCAGCACTCTCGTGCATCCCCTGTGTCCCAGTGCGCTCCTAGTGCCCGGTCCAAGGCAAAGCTGGGCGAGCTGTCTTCCATGGAGAGCGCGCAGTTGCGCCTGGCGGAGAAGAACCTTGAGACTTCAGGTAATCCCCCCTCCTTTAAGATTCTGAATGACTTTACAGACCCCAAACTTGTCTCGATCCTAGACGACAGTGGTTTTAAAGTAGGTGCGAAGAGTGGCGAGCTAGTTTCGCTGATTCGTGCTCGCGAAGATGCCCAAGCGGCTCTGGCCGAGGCAGCCGCGTTGGCAAAGGCCAGGGAGGCCTCTCATGGCTCGGCAAAGGCTCGACCTCGTTGGTCTGCTAGGTGTCGCTTGGGGCCGCTGAAACCAGGGAGGTTGAGGCTAACCCCTCGACGAGCCGTGCCCCGGCTAAAAAACGTGTGGCAAAACCGGTGACATCCAAAGGGGTGCGCCTTCGCAATCAAATTATCTGATGCGTTATCTTTTCTAGAACATTCGGGGCTGCGGACATTCAGGTCGTCGCACCCAGCTCAAAGAGTACATTGCCCGGGAGCGTATTGATGTCGTCGCGCTTCAGGAAACGATTAAAGCCGATTTTACTTATAGAGACCTGGCAACCTACGACCCTCTTCATCGTTTTGCATGGGGCTGGGTGCCCTCCTGTGTCCACTCAGGCGGTCTTCTTCTGGGATGTAACAATGATGTTTGTGATGTTGTAAGCTGGGATGCGGGTGCCTTTTTCATTCCGGTCACGATCAAACACAGGATTTCCTTTGCTTCTTGGGCGATTGTATGTGTCTACACCCGGCTGATCACTCTCAGGCGGCTGTTTTCTTGGGTGAAATCCAATGTTTGGTTGGGGCCAAGCAAGCTGCCAATATCCCCATTGTACTTGGGGCGATTTTAACCTTATCCGCTCGGGAGCGGATAAGAACAACCACAATATCGACTGGCCTAGAGTGAACTTGTTTCGCGGCCTGTGCCCTGCGGGAGATTTCTAGGACAGGCGCTAGATTTACGTGGACCAACAAACAACTCTCCCCGGTGCGTAGTGTTCTCGATCGTGTCTTTGTGACTTCCGATTGGGAAATGCTCTTCCCCATGTGTACGTTGGTGGCGGAAACGCGCATTGGGTCGGATCACGTGCCGCTAATTTTGGCCTATGGGGAGGACCGGATCAAGCGCAACCCTCGTTTCTACTTTGAAACAGGGTGGTTTGAGGTTGAGGGCTTCGGCCCCATGCTCATTGCACACTAGGAGCACGCAAGAGCTGCGGTCGGCCGCTCCAGGGGCCCACTTGACACTTGGATTTCGGCAGCCGGTGCCCTCCGTGGTTTCCTCCGGGGGTGGGGTGCAAACCACGGGAGTGACTCGAAGCGCGCTAGGGAAGCTATTATTGCCGAAATTAAAGCCCTAGACGCACAAGCTGATACCAGACCCTTCTTGGAAGCAGAGTGGGCCAACCGTTATGCTATCGAAAACCAGGTTCTTGCTATCCTTAGGGAGGAGGAGGAATACTGGCGCCGTAGGGGCGGCGTCAAGTGGATCACCAAGGGCGACGCGAATACGGGATATTTCCACGCCTTTGCCAACGGCCGTAAACGGAAGTGCTCGATTTCGAGACTTCAATCCGACCAAGGGCTGTTGGTTAGTCAGGCCGAGATCTCGGCCCACATCTATGGTTTCTTCCTCAACTTGTTGGGAACAACAGAGGAGAAGCCCTTGCAACTCCGGGCTGACTTTTGGGGAGAAGATGCCCGAGTGTCTCAAGCCGAGAACGATTTCTTGGCCCTGTCCTTCTCCACGGAGGAGATCGACTAAGCGGTGGGAGCAATGAAGATTGACACTACGCTTGGCCCGGATGGCTGGCCGGTCACGTTCTTTCGCCGTTTCTGGTCTGCGCTTAAATACCTTTTTTACGAGATTATTAATGGATTTGCATTAGGTACGGTAGACGTTTCACGCCTCAACTTTGGTGTCATCAGACTCATCCCCAAAGTTAAAGGGGCCGACACTATTAAGAAGTACCGTCCCATCACCCTTATTAACGTGCCTTTCAAGATCTGCTCAAAGGCTTATGCGACCAGACTTGCCCCGGTAGCGCAGCGCGTTATCGATCGTAGTCAGTCCGGTTTCTCAAAGGCCGCAACATTCTCGAAGGGCCGGTAGTGTTGCAGGAGATTGTCCACGAGCTTAAATGCATTGGGCAGCCGGCCGTGCTTCTTTAGCTCGACTGTGAGAAAGCCTACGACCGCGTGAACTGGGAGTTCATTCGCGAGGTCCTGATTCGGAAGGGATTCGAGCCAGGCTTTGTTCATCAGATCATGCACTGCCCCTGGAGGCCAGACTGCAGTGTTGAGCAACGGAGAGGTTGGGAACTTCTTTCGCAACAAACGAGGCCTCAGGCAGGGTGACCCTTCCTCGCCTCTGATCTTCAACTTTTTTGCGGACACCCTATCAGCCATGGTTCATAAGGCTAAGGCGCTGGCCACATCCGCGGTGTTGTTCCACACCTTATCACGGGTGGACTCGCGCACCTTCAATATGCAGACGACACCTTGCTACTCTTTGAGCCTGACGATCATAGTGTAGCCTCGATCAAACTCATTCTCCTTGCGTTCGAGA
This sequence comes from Aegilops longissima, assembly GCA_021605205.1. Taxonomy (NCBI): domain Eukaryota; kingdom Viridiplantae; phylum Streptophyta; class Magnoliopsida; order Poales; family Poaceae; genus Aegilops; species Aegilops longissima. The sequence continues at coordinate 148,465,314 of CM038677.1, read as the reverse complement.
TCATTTCTAGCCTTAAGATCAATTTCCTTAAGAGCGAGGTGATTGCCATTGGGATGGACCCTCTCCTCGCTGTCCGTATCGCCAATCTGCTTAATTGCAAGCTAGGGAGCCTTCCAGTTAAGTACTTGGGCCTGCCTATCTCGGATAAACACATTTCTATCCTTGAATGGGAACCCCTATACGGCAAGGTGGCGAACCGGGTTAGCCCTGGCGCGGTTCTTCCTTCCCTCGGCGCCAAAGGATCCCGACTAATTCCAAATTTCTTCCTCCCTTTGTTCACAATGGGCATGTTCTTGCTGGCTGATGGGGTTCATGCCAAGCTCGATACCCCCGGTCCAAGTTCTTTTGGGAAGGAACTGGGATAAAAAAGAAGTACCACTTGATCAAATGGGCCGTGATGAAGCCATGTACCTAGGGTAGGGTCATAGGCCTGACCTAGACACCTTCCCCAAGGGCACAACCCTAAAGACAGAAGCATTTGAAGGATACCATCATCCACTCGACCAGAGACATTCCACTCGGAAGAGTCAATGTCACTCGACCAGTTGCAGAAGCCACTCGACATACAGAAGACCTAAAGTCACTCAACACATCAACGGTCGGGCGTTTACTCTTAGACTTAATTACCACTTATAACACTTTATTGTAGGCGTTATCTGTAACGCTTACCCTTTATGAACATTGAACCCTGTGTAATAGAGGGGAGCTGGGGTCCTGGCGCACTCTATATAAGCCGCCCCCTCCTCTAGGACAAGGGTTCGCACCCCTGTAAACACACACATACATAATCTAGTCGACCGCCTCCGGGCTCCGAGACGTAGGGCTGTTACTTCTTTCGAGAAGGGCCTGAACTCGTAAAACTCGTGTGTACAACTTCGCCATAGCTAGGATCTTTCCTCTCCATACTTACCCCCCTATTCTAGTGTCAGTCTTAGTACCACGAGAGTTGGCGCCCACCGTGGGGCAGGTATCTTAGCGACTTGTTGGAGAAGTTGCGATTCTTCCAATTCCCATCATCATGGTTTCTAGTGGAGGATTGGCTGAGGGTCGCGAGATCCGTCTCGGTGCGCTCATGTTTGACGCCGACGACTCTGCTTGGCTCCAAGAGGCTCCACTCGACGTTGAGGCGCTCCCCGTCCGCGGGGCTATGCACTTTCGCGCGTGCATTCGCAGCGTCCTTCTTCGGCAGCCGTCAACTTAGTATCGGTTGGCTCCTATCACGTCGTCACCCCCCGCTGTTCACCGACGCAAGCGTTCCGGTCGGTCGTGGCTCTAGCGGTGGGTGAGGCATGAGGTTGCCCGCCAATCGGCCACCCCACAAGTCGCGGCGATCGAACCCGACGAAACTCTCTACGGACTGTTCGACTGGCTCCATCGAGACCGCATCCAAGTGCGACAACAGCGATCCTGCAGCGGAAGTCCTGATGGTCAACGGACCACGCAATCCTCCTGGCTTCCCCCGTGACGACGGCAGCAATGGTGGCGGCGATCCGTCGCGCGTCCACGAGGAGTACCGCCCCGAGCCCCTCTCTTCGCAGCAGAGGGAAGAGCTTCGCCGCCGCAATATGGATGCACTTCACACTCCTATCGTTGGAGAAACCCCCGAGGCCTGGGCCTTGGAGGAGGCGTGCCTGGCCAACTTGGCTGAGCCCACTCGACTGGAGAAACTCCAGCACACACTCGACGAGCGTGCTCGGCAGCGGATTCCTGAATCCAGTCGACGACAGCTTTTTCCGCCTCCAACTCAGGTATACCGAACTCCGATTCAGAATCTCACAGTCGCAGCCTGAATAGCAGAGTCGATTCAGCCTTCCTAGTCGGAAGCTGGCAGAGGTTTGATGCTGATCCGGGCGTTACTCCGAGTTGCGGGAGATCAGAACACAGCAGTATCTCAGTCGTGGAATAGGATCCACAGCAGATCTGTGATGGTAGACACAGTTCAGTCGGCTCACAGCCCAAGATCGCCTCCGATGCGTGAGGGACGTGGAGACCGGAGAGATCAGTACAAAAACCGTGAGCAATATGATCACTGACTCGACCACGATGATCGTCGTTGAGTGCCTACACCTCCCCCGAGGAGTGGGTCATACGTGCCTCGGCAGCACGATGACAGACGCCCTCACAGTGGTGGACGAAGGATTCCAGTCGACCCGCGAGAGCCGGGCTTTGATGTGAGATCTATTCTCGTTCAGGGTCTGGTTGACAGGAACAAAGCTCACAGAGAAGGTCATGACAGAGACTATCCGACTGGCAACAGAGTGCATGTCTCAGGCCTAGAATGGTTCAGTAGAACCATCAGGGCCGCAGTGATTCCTCCCAACTTCAGGTTGGCGACTGGAGTCAGCAAGTTCACTAGTGAGTCCAAGCCTGTCACTTGGCTTGAGGACTACCGAGTGGTTGTTCAGATTGGAGGCGGCAATGATGAAGTGGCCATGAAGCACCTTCCTCTGATGTTGGAAGGCTCGGCCAGAGCGTGGTTGAATCAGTTAGCACCTGGTAGCATATATAGTTGGGATGAACTCGCCCGAGTGTTTGTTAGAACCTTTGAAGGTACATGCAAACGGCCAGCAGGGTTAACAGAGTTGCAATCCTGTGTGCAGAAACCGAATGAAACCTTGAGGGATTACATCCAGAGATGGATCACGTTGCACCACACAATGGAGAATGTGTCAGATCACCAAGCAGTTTGTGCCTTCAAGGAAGGTGTCAAGTATCGAGAATTGAACCTGAAGTTCGGTCGGACCGGGGATATGTCTCTGAGTCGGATGATGGAGATTGCCACCAAGTATGCTAATGGTGAAGAGGAGGATCGACTCCGGAATGGCAAGCACAAAACAGTTGCCCAAGAAACCGGAGGAGGGAATTCTAGTCGGAAGCAGAAGTGCAAAGCTGAGCCAGTTGCTCCTGGTGAAGCCTTAGCCGTGACTCAAGGAAAGTTCAAGGGGAAGCCCAAAGGGCCGTGGAACCCCAAGAAAGTGAAAGATCAAGATGGAAATGATGTGTTGGATTTACCATGCCACATTCACACCAAAAAAGATGAAGAGGGTAATTTCATTTACCCTAAACATACCACTCGACAGTGTCGGCTCCTGATCCAGTAGTTCCGAGAGAAACAACCCAAGGAGAAGGAAAAGGAGTCGGACAAGGGTGAGGATAAAGAAGAAGACGATGACGGTTTCCCCAACGTCAATTCCACTCTGATGATTTTTGCTGATGTTGAGAGCAAAAGTCGACTGAAAGTCATTAACAGAGAAGTGAACATAGTCGCTCCAGCGACACCCAGTTATTTGAAGTGGTCTCAGACTGCCATTACATTCGACCAATCTGATCACCCAGCGCGCATAGCCACCCCTAGGAGGCAAGCGTTGGTGGTCGACCCAGTTGTTGAAGGCACTCGGCTGACTAAGGTACTAATGGATGGTGGCAGTGGCCTGAATATACTTTATGCTGAAACCTTGAAAGGGATGGGCATTACGATGTCCAAACTCAGTGAAAGCAATATGAGTTTCCATGGGGTTATACCTGGCAAGAAGGCTGAATCACTCGGCCAGATCGCCCTCGATGTGGTTTTCGGTGATTCCAAGAATTACCGCAAGGAAAAGTTGATGTTTGAAGTCGTGGATTTCCAGAGTGCTTATCATGCTATTCTGGGTAGGCCTGCTTATGCACGTTTTATGGCTCGACCATGTTACATGTACCTCATTTTGAAGATGCCTGGTCCCAGAGGAGTGATCACTATCACTGGCAATCGGCAGAAGGCAGAAGAGTGCTTCCAGAAGGGCTCAAAGATCGCCGATGCACAAATGGCAGTAGTAGAATTGCAAGAGTATCAGAAAAATGCAGATCCGAGTGATTTGCTACGAGCCAAAAAGCCTGCCACAGACTCTGCATTTCAGTCGTCCAGTGAAACGAAGCCGATTCACATTCACCCGACCGATGCCAATGCTGCTCCAACTCACATCTCGACAACGCTCGACAGCAAATAGGAAGAAGCGCTCATCCAGTTCCTCCGTGAGAACTGGGACATCTTTGCGTGGAAACCTTCTGACATGCCGGGTGTACCTAGGAGACTGGCTGAGCATCGTTTGCGTGTAGACCCGTAGGTAAAACCAGTCAAGGAACATCTTCGACGGTCCGCCGTACAGAAGAGGAAAGCAATTGGTGAGGAAGTATCTCGGCTCCTGGCAGCTGAGTTCATCCGAGAAATCTACCACTCCGAGTGGCTCGCCAATGTTGTCATGGTCCCCAAGAAGGACGATTCACTTCGCATGTGCATTGACTTCAAGCATATTAATTGGGCCTGCCCAAAAGATCATTTTCCTCTCCCCCGCATTGACCAAATCGTCGACTCGACTGTGGGGTGTGAGCGATTGTCTTTTCTGGACACCTATTCCGGGTATCATCAGATCCGACTGTATGGACCCGATGAGATAAAAACAGCTTTCATCACTCCATTCGGGTGCTTCTGTTATGTCACCATGCCATTCGGCCTGAAGAACGCCGGAGCCACATTCATGAGGATGATTCAGAAGTGTTTGCTCACTCAAATCAGTATGAATGTGGAAGCATACATGGATGACATTGTGGTCAAGTCACGTAAGGGTTCTGACCTGCTGGCTGACCTCGCTGAAAGTTTTGCTAACCTCAGAAGGTATGATATCAAGCTTAATCCATCAAAGTGCACATTCGGAGTTCCTGGCGAAAAATTACTCGGTTTCCTCGTTTCCGAACGAGGGATCGACGCTAACCCAGAGAAAGTTGGTGCTATACTCTGGATGAAACGCCCTGTGCGTGTGCACGATGTCCAGAAGGTTACTGGTTGTTTGGCTGCCTTAATTCGATTCATTTCTCGCCTCGGTGAAAAGGCATTGCCTATTTACCGACTGATGAAGAAATCTGTAAGTTCGAGGGACTCAAAGCGATGCAGCTTTTGTAGAGCTCAAAGCCCGCTTCCACCCAGCCGGTGCTTGCTGCCCCAATCAGCAAAGAGCCTTTATCGCTTTACATTGCAGCCACTGGACAAGTTGTCAGTACAATACTCACGGTCGAGCGGGAAGAAGAAGGAAAAGCCTATAAAGTTCAGCGCCCAGTATATTATGTTTCTGAAGTTCTGACTCCATCAAAGCAAAGATATCCACATTATCAGAAACTTGTTTATGGGATTTACATGACCACGAAGAAGGTTGCACACTATTTCTCTGACCACTCCATTACAGTCGTCAGCGACGCTCCATTATCAGAGATTCTGAACAACAGAAATGCAACTGGTCGAGTGGCAAAGTGGGCGATTGAACTCCTTCCCTTGGATATCAAGTTTGAGGCGAAGAAGGCTATCAAGTCCCAAGCAATAGCAGATTTCCTCGCCGAGTGGATCAAACAGCAACTGCCGACTCAAGTACACTCGGAGCACTGGACCATGTTCTTTGATGGCTCCAAGATGCTGAATGGTTCCGGCGCTGGGGTGGTACTGGTATCCCCCCAAGGAGACAAGCTCAGATATGTTCTCCAGATTCACTTTGATTCCTCCAATAACAAAGCCGAATATGAAGCACTCTTATATGGGTTACGTATGGCCATTTCACTCGGCGTCCGTCGCCTCATGGTCTATGGCGACTCAGATTTGGTAGTCAATCAAGTGATGAAGGAGTGGGACGTCAGAAGCCCAGCTATGACTGGTTACTATAATGAAGTGAGGAAGTTGGAAAAGAAGTTTGAGGGGTTAGAGTTCCATCATATACCCCGACTGAAAAATCAAGCAGCTGACGATTTGGCAAAGATAGGTTCCAAGAGGGAAGCCATTCCCAGCAATGTGTTTTTGGAACACATTCATACACCTTTAGTTCAAGAAGATCCTTTCACTGAAGAGCTCCCACAGCCTAAGAGTGCCACAGATCCGACTGGAGTCGAAGTCCCAGTCGTGGTCGACTTGATCATGGAGGTTTTGGTCATCACTCCCGACTGGACAGTGCCATACATTGCGTATATCCTTAGGAGGGAACTCCCAGAGGATGAAGAGGAGGCTCGACAGATCGTCCGTTGATCCAAAGCCTTTACTGTGATAAGAGGACAACTGTTCAGAGAAAGTGTAACTGGAGTCAGCAAGAAATGCATAACACCAGAAGAAGGTCGAGTGATCCTCAACGACATCCACTCGGGGACCTGTGGCCACCATGCGTCCTCTCGGACCATTGTGGCCAAAGCATACCGAGCTGGATTTTATTGGCCACAAGCAAATGAAATGGCGAAAGATATAGTCGACAAATGTGAAGGCTGCCAGTTTTACTCCAACATGTCCCACAAGCCTGCATCAGCCCTGAAGACCATTCCACTCGTCTGGCCCTTTGCTGTTTGGGGATTAGATATGGTTGGACCCCTGAGGACTGGTAGGAGCGGCTTCACTCCTGTGCTTGTAGTAGTCGACAAGTTTACCAAATGGATTGAAGCCAAGCCTAGCAAGAATCTTGAAGCCAACACTGCCGTCAACTTCATCAGAGAGTTGACATTCAGATATGGGGTTCCACACAGCATCATCACTGACAACGGGTCGAACTTTGATTCTGATGAGTTTAGAGTCTTCTGTGCTTCCCAAGGCACTCGAGTCGACTAGGCTTCAGTCGCCCACCCCCAGTCAAATGGACAAGCGGAAAGAGCAAATGGCTTGATTCTCAAAGGACTAAAACCCCGATTGATGCGTGATCTCAAGCATGCAGCAGACGCCTGGGTTGATGAACTTCCATCAGTTCTTTGGGGATTGAGGACAACTCCCAATCGCTCAACTGGCCGAACTCCATTCTTCTTGGTCTATGGAGCTGAAGCCGTTCTACCGAGTGACTTGCTTCACAATGCACCCCGAGTCAAACTTTTCTCTGAAGATGAAGCAGAACAGGCCCGACAAGACGTAGTTGATCTCCTAGAAGAGGAAAGAGAGATGGCCTTAATCCGGTCAACCATTTACCAGCAAGACTTGCGTCGATTCCACGCCAGAAACATGAGAGGTCGAGCATTTCAAGAAGGAGGCTTGGTTCTTCGAGTGGATCAGCAAAAACCACACAAGCTCGCCCCTGCTTGGGAAGGTCCCTTCATCGTCACCAGAGTGCTCCACAATGGGGCATACCATCTTTACAATGTCGAACATCAGAAAGATGAGCCACGGGCTTGGAATGCGGAGCTGCTCCACCCCTTTTATACTTAAGCGCTCATTCTGTTGAGTTGTAATAAGGAGCACCTTTGTAGTTTGTTTATTAGAGACAAGAGTTCTACAGTCTTCTAAAAATGATTGTCGCTGCATATACTTGTGTCTGAAATCCCCCAGTGGGTGACTTAGCCGCGAATCCATTTTTCCTAAGTTTAAAAAATCCTACCGAGTGGTGAGCAAGCCTCTCACTCGGGGGCTTAGCTGCGAATCCGTTTCGCCTAAGTTTAAAAAAAATTCTACCGAGGGGTGAGCAAGCCTCTCACTTGGGGGCTTAGCCGCGAATCTGTTTCGCCTAAGTTTAAAAAAATCCTACCGAGTGGTGCGCAAGCCTCTCAATCGGGGGCTTAGCTGCGAATCCGTTTCGCCTAAGTTTAAAAAAAATCCTATCGAGTGGTGAGCAACCCTCCCACTCGGGGGCTTAGCTGCAGTCCAGTACTCGCCTAAGTTTGAAAAATCCTACCGAGTGGTGAGCAACCCTCCCACTTGAAGGCTTAGCTGCAGTCCAGTACTCGCCTAAGTTTGAAAAAACCTACCGAGTGGTGAGCAACCCTCCCACTCGGGGGCTTAGCTGCAATCCAGTACTCGCCTAAGTTTGAAAAATCCTACCGAGTGGTGAGCAAGCCTCTCACTCGGGGGCTTAGCTGCAAATCCGTTTTGCCTAAGTTAAAAAAAATCCTGCCGAGTGGTGAGCAACCCTCCCACTCAGGGGCTTAGCTACAGTCCAGTACTCGCCTAAGTGTGAAAAATCCTACCGAGTGGTGAGCAACCCTCCCACTCGGAGGCTTAGCTGCAGTCCAGTACTCGCCTAAGTTTGAAAAATCCTACCGAGTGGTGAGCAACCCTCCCACTCGGGGGTTTAGCCGCAGTCCAGTACTCGCCTAAGTTTGAAAAATCCTACCGAGTGGTGAGCAACCCTCCCACTCGGGGGCTTAGCTGCAGTCCAGTACTCGCCTAAGTTTGAAAAATCCCACCAAGTGGTGAGCAACCCTCCCACTCGGGGGCTTAGCTGTAGTCCAGTACTCGCCTAAGTTTGAAACTCATCCCTATCCGCAAGGACGACGAGGTGCAGGTCGACTGCAACCTTCTCCTCGGAGCTACGTCACAAGTACAACATATGCTCCATCCCCATCCGCAAGGACGACGAGGTGCAGGTCGACTGCAACCTTCTCCTCGGAGCTACGCCATAAGTATAACGTACGCTCCATCCCTATCCGCAAGATCGACGAGATGCAAGACGACTGGAGTCCCTTCCTTAGAGCTGCATCTCAAGTACAAAGGTTATTCCGAATGAAGAACAAGTGCCACTCGGCAGCAAACACGAGCATATTTCAGACAAAAAACGAAGTTCAGATAAATCCCGAGGTTCCAGACCACAGATTAAAGTACTCAGGCATCAAGCCCGAAGGAGTTTAACGGTTACAAAATCACTCGGCATTCCGAGGCAAATTTAAGGTGGGGCATAAGAGTTTGTTCACTCCACAGGAGGAGGTCTAGCAGGCTCGACGAATTCGTCCAGGTCGATTTCGTCGGCAATCCAAGTGGCAGCAGCAATGAAGGTCTCCATGAAGGATTGGAAGTCGTGCCTCTTGGTATTGGCAACCTCGATCGCTGCCAGCTTCTCTTATCGCGCTTCCCAGCAGTGGACATGAACCAAGGACAGAGCCACATCAGCACCGCACCGAGCAGAAGACTTCTTCCATTCCTGCACTCGACCGGGAACCTCATTAAGTCGAGTCATCAGAGACTCGAGGTCATTCTGGAGCGTCGCCCCTGGCCAAAGCGCAGTGTCGATCCGCGACACCGCAACCTTCAGTCGAGCAAGATAGTCAACAACACCAACAACGCGAGATTCCAGTCGGAGTACGTTCATGGCAGTCTCATCCTTCACTGGAGAGTTGATGGGGTCCAAGCTTGTTTCAACTCGCCCGGTCTCTTCCTCGAAGTTCCGGCAAAATTTTGCATGCACAATTCAAGGATGAGTCAGTGGTTGTATGTCGAGTCGACAGTAACAAGTCAGTTGGGTCAAAGAAAATACCTTTAAGCATGATGAACAACTTCTTAGCAAGACCTCCTAGATAGTTCTCCAGATTGTCCCTCTTGCGAGCACTGCCTTCCATCTTCTCGTTCAAATTGTTCTTGTCCTTCTTCAGGCGAGTCTCTTCCTTGTTGGCCTCGTCAAGGGCAGTTTTTAGCTTGGCGTTTTCTTCCTCCAGTTTGTCGACTGAAGCTAGCTTCTGTTCAACGAGTGCAGTTTTCTCATCAGCAGTTTTCTGTGCGGCCGCTAGATCTTGGTCCTTTTTTTCCAGAGCTTGGTTCGGTTTCTCTGAAAGAAACAATGCTCGGTTCAGAAAAAGCAGAGCGAAATCCGGTTCAGAGATAAATCAGTCGACAAGTCTTTTTTACCAGCGGCTTCATCCTTGGCTTTCTGCAGATTTGTCTTGGCCAACTCCAGATTGAGGTTGAGTTGAATCTGCTGCCTCTCGTGTCGACAAAACGAGCTCCAAGTTCACAAGATTTCGCAACCAAAGAACAAGTCGATCGACGATGAAAAGATTGGTTATTTCGAGAGATAAAGCGCCAAAGTCAACAAATTCTAGGACTCTGCGCCGAATCAAACATCCAACAAGAGTCTCGGGATTACACCCTGGTGCACTTAGCGTGCCCCCACGGGTCCAGCTTTCACTCGACGGTCCGCCTGTGTTGAGTGTTTAAAAAGTTGCTCAGACTGAGTCGATCGCCCGCAATCGACCACGGTCTCGGGATTACACCGGTGGGTGCACTTAGCGTGCCCCACTGGTTCAGATTCCACTCGTCATGGTCCGTCCAGGCCGAGTGAGGAAATTCCGATTCTCAGACCACAGTGGACTGCCCGCAGTCAACTATGGTCTCGGGGACTACATCCAGTGTGTGCACTTAGCGTGCCCCCACTGGTTCAAAGATTCAATCGACAACAACATAGTCAACTCAAAGTGCAAGTTTACTTAGTGACAAGTCAAAACACCCAGTGTGTGTACAAATGCAAAACGCAGACCGGCAGAAAGATTCCTCTAAGAAAGTTTTCAAGTACCATATCCTAACAGAACAAGCGGCAAGTTGAAGGATCAGTCGGTGATCAACTAACCTGGACGTTGCTCTGAAGTGCTGAACTGGCGTCGTAAGCAGCTTGGCTAGCCTCTCAAATCATCTTCATCCGCTCCATCATAATTCTCGCTTGGCGAATAGCCTCCTTGGCAGCACCTGCTTGGTCCTCTGGGACGTGATGTGCAGCGAAGAGTGAAGACGGTTCGACTGGAGTCTGGGCAGTCGACGCTGAAGGCTGAGCACTCGTCAGCGGTATGGCCAAAGTCACAGTAGTCCAATTGGTGTCGCCGGCTTCCTGAGTCACCGGTTCCGTCACCGGCGTCGACAGAGGCGCCTTGTCAGCTGACGTCTTCCTGTTACCTCTCTTCCTGGGTTTCAGCGGTACATCCTCGTCGTCATCCGGAAGGTCAATGACATTGGGAAGAGCTGCAAAAAAGATCGACCACCAGAATTCAGTCGACCAACAAAACAGTCAAGAAAATAAAGACAAGATTATAAGAGTGGCACTCGGATTAGAGGTGACCGCATCCTCCATTTCCTCGTCCTCATTCTTGTAAGCAGAAGTCCCAGAGGTAACAGCACTACAAATTCCAGAATTCAGTCGGTCATGTCTGTTGAAATGAGTCGACTCAAATCCAAATTCATACTAAACCAAGAATCATGTCCAACTAATACCCGGAAGCAATGGGAATGGCCACTTTGATCTTGGGCTAGGCATTCAGAGGTTTGGACGGCGCAGCTTTCAGTTGCTTCGGTGCCTTTTCAGTCGGCGCCGGAGAGGACGTCCGAGGACGCTTTGATGTTTGCCCGGATTGCGCGGTCGCTTTGCCGCGGACGCTTTCTGGATCGTGAGTGAGCTTGGATCGCCTTTCCCTACGGGGAGGAGAGTCGACCTCTTCTTCGTCGCTCGAATCGTCGCTATCTTCGTCCGCTTCACCATCAGAATGCCACTCGCCGCTCTCGCCTTTCCCTACGGGGAGGAGAGTCAACCTCTTCTTCATCGCTCGAATCGTCGCTATCTTCGCCCGCTTCACCATCAGAATGCCACTCGCCGCTCTCGCCTCCGCTCGCCTCTCCCTCTGGGTCCTGCTCCTGCTCCCCGTTGGGAATCGAGTACATCTCAGTCAAGGCCTGGAAGACAACAATCAAGACAGAAGTCAGTCGGATGACAGCAAATAGTTATTTGATAAATCAAGAAGACACTCGACCATTTGGAGTTGTACCTTGTCTGTTTCGTACGTGTTGTTGAGTGGAGGGATCCTCCTGGATCCCCTAGGGTTATCTTTGTTGCCCGTGATACCCCTCAGCCACCCCTCCAATGTAGCTTCATAGACTTCCTCTGGATGGATCGGAGTGGTGTCGTCAGTGCCCGAATACATCCACATCGGATGGTCACGAGCTTGAACCAGTTGAATGCGTCGCTTGAGGAAGACCTCCAACAGATCCATGCCGGTTACCCCATCACGGACAAGCTGAACTACTCGCTCGACCAGCACCTTCACCTGTGCCTTCTCCTCTAGGTTCACTTTCAAGGCGGAGGGCTTCTCCACTCGGGCCATAGAAAAGGGGGAAGCCCAATCAACTGTCCTGGAGTTGGCTGGTCCTTGCAGTAGAACCAGGTCGACTGCCACCCTCGGACCGCCTCGGGAAGGATCATGGTTGGGAAAGAGCTTTTACCCCTCATCTAAATTCCAAGACCCACGCACATCTGGATCACATGCGTCCTCTCGTCACTCGGGTTGGCCTTCTTGACCGATTGAGAATGACACGTGAATATGTGCTTGAAGAGACCCCAGTGTGGTCGACAACCCAGGAAGTTCTCGCACATGGACATGAAAGCAGCAAGATACACGATGGTGTTTGGGGTAAAGTGGTGGAGTTGCGCCCCAAAGAAGTTCAAGAAACCTCGAAAGAAAGGATGGGGAGGCAATGAAAACCCGCGGTCGACGTGAGTAGCGAGGAGAACGCACTCACCCTCCTGTGGCCGCGGCTCGGTCTCGTCCCCTGGGAGCCGCGCCGATTCGTGGGGATCATACCTCCCTCGACCAGGTCGTCGATGTCGTCTTGACGGATCGTCGAGCGAATCCAGTCGCCCTGGATCCAGCCGGGCAGCAGGCCAGACCTCGAGGAAGATCCGCCCCGGCTGGACTTCTTCCCCTTCGCCTTCGTCGTTGCCTTCTTCACGCGCTCCAATGCCACCGTCTTCTCCTTCCCCATCGTAGCAGACAGAGCTCGAACGGAGCGGCGGCGCCGGGGCAAGAGCGGATGCGGTGGAGAAAACAGAGGAGGAAGAGGAAAAATGAGAGCGCACTGTTCAAAAAACCCTGGACCGACGCCTTATATGAGGTTGCTTCCGAGTGACTGACTTGTGGACCCGGGTGATCTTATCAAATCCCGCAACAGTCGCGCGAGCGATACGTGGCGAAAAAGGTGGCACGGAAATCGAGGCGGCCCTGCCTTATCCAGCCCGATTGCTACGCGCTTCCCAAAAATTCGAATCCCGCGAGATCCATGGGCAACAGAGCAACCTGCCAGACGGAAGATTTTCTCCATATCAACGCTCGAAGCTTTTCAGTAAAAGTTCACTCGACAAAAACAAGAATGGATAAAGGCGACTGAAAAAGAAGTTGATGTCACCATGTTGATTCATCGATCCCAACCAGACACTCCCAAAATGCAAGAGCTGAGTCGGAAGTAGTTTCAACTCCTTCTCCACTCAAACCCTGAACCATTCGGGGGCTAATGATGAAGCCATGTACCTACGGTAGGGTCATAGGCCTGACCTAGACACCTTCCCCAAGGGCACCACCCTAAAGACAGAAGCATTTGAAGGATACCATCATCCACTCGACCAGAGACATTCCACTCGGAAGAGTCAATGTCACTCGACCAGTTGCAGAAGCCACTCGACATATAGAAGACCTAAAGTCACTCAACACAGCAACGGTCGGGCGTTTACTCTTAGACTTAATTACCATTTATAACACGTTATTGCAGGCGTTATCTGTAACGCTTACCCTTTATGAACATTGAACCCTGTATAACGGAGGGGAGCTGGGGTCCTGGCGCACTCTATATAAGCCGCCCCCTCCTCTGGGACAATGGTTCGCACCCCTGTAAACACACACATACATAATCCAGTCGACCACCTCCGGGCTCCGAGACGTAGGGTTGTTACTTCTTCCGAGAAGGGCCTGAACTTGTAAAACTCGTGTGTACAACTTCGCCATAGCTAGGATCTTGCCTCTCCATACTTACCCCCTATTCTACTGTCAGTCTTAGTACCACGACAGGCCGCGCTTTGCCGCCCAAAGAAATTCGGGGGCCTTGGGATCCTTAATTCCAAACTCATGAATGTCGCGCTCCTCACCAAGTGGATTTGGAAACTTTCCCAAAACGAGCAGGGGCTTTGGGCGGACATCCTTCGCGCCAAATACTTCCCTGATGGGAATTTCCTCACTTCCAAAGCTAACGGTTCACCTTTTTGGAATGGGATCCAGAAAGTTATGCCAGCCTTCACATTAGGAGCCAAGTTCTGCGTCAACAACGGTACCTCAACGCGATTTTGGCTAGACCATTAGTTTGGTACAGAACCCTTGTGGCAGAGTCATTTCGCTGCCTACCAATTAGTCACTAACGTTGATATTCTTGTGGCTGACGCGCTTCATTCCAATCTGCCCGCTGTCTCCTTCAAAAGACCCTTCCTCGCTAACGAACGAGCCTGTTGGGGCGGGCTTGTTGCTGCTTTGGATGGAGTGGTTCTCCGCCCTGAGGTTGACTCGGTCTCCTGGGCCCTCTCGCGCCGTGGGAAGTTTTCTGTCCAATCCCTTTACAACAAACTGACCGAGGGACCGACCCTGGACATAGCAAGGGGGCTATGGTGGCAAATGTTTCGTGACCGCCTGCCCTCCTCTAATAACATCGCTCTTAGGAACGGGCCTTCCGATGGCTCTTGCGTGCTATGCGGACAGCACGAAGATGCCAACCACATCTTTTTTAACTGCTACCTTGCCCGCTTTGCTTGGAGTGCGGTTAGGGAGGCTTTTGATCAGAATTGGAACCCGCTCTCAGCTTCGGACCTTCATGTTATTCTTGTCGCTCATAGGGGCGGTTTTGGGCGTGTGCTGTGGAGATGCGTGGGTGCTTTGCTGTGGGCCATCTGGACTACATGCAACAAGATGACTATTGAGCACAAATTTCCTTCTCACCAGACTGACATTATTTTCAAATGGCACTTGTTCCTTCAGACATGGACGCCGTTGGGGAAACGACGTGATGCAGACCGGATGACGGAGGCTATGGAGAGGATCCGTTTGATCCAGATCGGCGCCCGCCACTAGCTTGCCGCTGGATGCATTCTTTTGGATTGGCCGTTTGCGAGCTGCTGCTTATTTCCCTTATCTTGCAGGCTTCGGCCGGTGGCATGTAACATACCTTGGCTGCGGCCGCTTTACTTTCTGCTGTTCTGTGTTGAACTTGTTGGATTCTGCCTCTTTGTGGGCTTTATTAATTTAAAGCCGGACGCCTCCGGCGTCTTCGTTCTAAAAAAAAGATGCAATCGGAGGCGGTCTTCTATGGTTTCTTTGTGTTCCCATTTTTTCTTCTCCCATTTTTTCATTATTTTCTTTTTTATTTTCCATTTTGTTTCTTTTTTGTTTTTCATTATACACTTTTATATACATGCTCAACATTCCTTCAAATACTTGTTCAACATTTTTTAAATACATGTTCAACATTTTTATATACATGATCAGCATTTTTAAATACTTGTTCAACATTTTACTTTATTTTTGTTTTTCATTCTACATTTTCTTATATGTCAAGAACATTTTTAAGAAGTGTTCAACATTTTTGTATATCGCTTCAATATAGTCCGAATGCTTATTCAACATTTCTGAAATATTTATTCAATATTTAATACTTATGTCAACATTTTTCAAATACATGTTCACATTTTTCAAATACTTGTTCAATATTTTTCATATACTCATTCAACATTTTTAATAATTATTCAACATTTTTCAAACACTTTTCAACATTTTCAAAAACACATTTGAAAAATGATGAACGAGTATTTGAAAAATATTGAAAATGTATTTGAAAATGTAGAATAAGTATTAAAATTTTTGAACGAGTATTTGAAAATGTTGAATAATTATTTTAAAAATATTGAATAAGTATTAAAATGCTGAACAAGTAAAAATGTTGAATAAGCGCTCGGACAATGTTGAACGTGTATACAAGAAATGTTGATCACTTATTAAGAAAATGTTTTTGACATATACAAAAATATAGAGTGAAAACAAAAACAAACATAAGAAAAAGCAAAAAATGGAGAAGAAAAAAGGAAACCAAAAAAAGAGAAGAAAAAGGAAACCAAACAAAAACAAAATAAAATGGGGTAAAAACTGAGAAAACCGAGTAAAGATGAAGAAAAAGAAAGAAAAGAAAAGAAAAAGTAAAAACAAGAAAAGAAAGTAAATAGGGTAAAACCCAACTCGTTTTCGTTCTATTAGGCCGCGCTCTACAGACAAAAAGTTGACTGTGGTTGGTACTCGATCCCAGGAACGATCCCACGCTGAAGCATTTGTATTCAAAATTTTCCGCAAAATATGCCTCACAGTGGGCCGGCCTAATACTGTAGCCGTTGAGGTGAGAGTTCCCCCTCATCGCGCTTAAGGCGAGAAATATGGGTACCCCTTGGTCGATTCCCTTTGATGCATGTTGGGCGACTCCTATTTGGCGTACAGGGTGCTGTCTAGTTTTCAAGATTTTCACGTGCATTCTCGCCCGGTTTTGGTAAGTTCTAAAACCTTCCTTAAACAGGAATTTTTTCTTGTTTGTTCTGGTTTTTCTTTCTTTTCTGTTTTTTCGTCTTGTATTCTTTTTTTCTTTTCTTCTTTACACTTTCACTTTTTTGTTCATCAGATTCAATTTTTTTCATCAAATTAATTTTTTTGTCAAATTAAAAAATGTTCATCGAATTAAAATATTTTCATCAAATTAGATAAAAATCATCTTTTTTTTCAAAAATGTTCATCAAATTCAAAATTTGTTCATCATTTTTTTTCAAATTTTTTTCATTGAATTAAATAAAACTAATCCATTTTTCAAAAAATATGTTCTTAATACAATATTTGTTCATCAAGGTCAAAAAATTCATCTAATTGTGAATTAGCGACTGTTGTTTTGAAATTTATGAACATTTGTGTATCTATGAATATTTTTACAATATGTGAACATTTAAAAAAATCTTGAATTTTTTTAAACCACTAGCATGTTATGAGTTCTGGAACATTTTCCCCCAAATCATTTTTTGTTAAATTTTGAATTTCCTTGATATTCCAAATTTTTTATAGAAGAAAAAACAGAAAAAATACGGAATAAAAAAACTGGGGCGCCCAATCCCACTTATGGGCGGACCCATGAGGGGCGCGCGGGAGCAGAGTTGATGCGCACTAGCATGTTCGCCAGCGCCCCACGCACGGAATATGAGCATCCTGCGAGAGTAACAATTTGACAAGCGCTTCTTCGGGAGCCTCGAACGATCACTTGGGGGTGGGCTGAGAGCGCACCACTTGTCCTGCTCGTGGCGCTTCCTTAGGATTTTTTTTATTTTTCGCACGTGTTTTCAGCCTTTTCAAACGGTTTGGGTCTTTTTTGGCTTTTTGGTTTTCCACCGGTCTTTCTTAGCTGTTGGACAAATCAAAATGATTATTTTTTATTTTTGTGTGAGAGAACGTGTTTTTTTCATTCCGTGAGAGGCACGGTTCTGATTCCGTTACTGGCATGATTTTGTTTCCGCAAGAGGCATGATTTTCTCTTTTTTTCTTTACTTTCATGAGAGGCACGATTTTGCTTTCGCGAGTGGCACAGTTTTGCTTCCGTGAGAGGCACGGCGAAGAAAAACGTCTTTTATCTTTTTTTTCTTTCGTGAGAGGCGCAATTTTGCTTCCACGAGAGGCACGACCGTACCTCTCAGAAACGGAAAAAGCTCTTTTTTCTTTCTTTCGTGAGAAGCACGGTTTTGCGTCTGCGAGAGGCACGGCTTTGCTTCTACAAGAGGCATGGCCGTGCCTCTCGGAAATGAAAAAAATACGTGTTTTTCTTTTTTTTCTTTCGTGAGAGGCACGGCCGTCTCTCAGAAATGAAAAAGAAAACACGTTTTCTATTTTCTTTCTTTCGCGAGAGGCACTATTTTTTCGTGAAAAAAATATTCGTCAGAACCTATCAACATAGATCTACTATTGAAGATCTCGACGCGAAGGATCCAACGGTGAAAATGGTTTGAGATTTGAACATACAATTTATGAGATAAAACGGTCCGAATAAAGTGATCTACGAAAATAGGGAAAACTCCAAGCGCGCCACTTGTCGTAACCTAGGGAGGCGGAAGTGGTCTTTAAAAGGAGTACTCTTCAATTAGTGACTTTGGCTCCTGCATGTTGCATCAAATTTTTGTCGCTTCACACAAGGGCCATCGAACAAACCTTAGATGGGCTGGCCCATTATCTAGTTATACATGTTAAATCACGGTTTTGAGAACCTTCCTTTTAAGTTTTAGAGGCTATAAAGTTTTGGTTTTGTTTTATTTTTTTATTTTGCTGTTGTCTTCTTCATGTTTGTTTGATTTTTATTTGTTTCTTTCTCCCTTTTCCTAAATATTGGTCTTGTTTTTTAAATGATAGTGTTTTCCGAAAAGTTCAAAATTACAAAAAATACACATTAAAAAGGTTCAATTTTTTAAAAAATCATCTTCTTGAATATTTTTGTTTTATAAATTGTAGAAATTTCAAAATTGCTCCGCTTAAATAAAGGTTAAAAATGTCCATGTATAAAAAATGTCCACATTAAAAAATGTTCCTAAAATTTGAAAATTTCCTTTTTGTAGACACCTCGTTTACAAAAATAAAGTTTCTGAAAAATATCATGTTTAAAAAATGACAAGTTTTATTATAACTTTCAAAAAATTCAAAAAATATTTTCAAATTTTAATAAAATAATTTTGTCATGTTTTATAAAAATACCACAATAGGATAAACGTTTAAGAACATTGAAACGGAAAAAACACGCTAGGAAAGACGAACACGGTCAAAATTGCGTGTATGCTATCTAATAGGCTAGTCTAGCTCGGGCGCCTTTGTGTGAATCCCGTCCTATTGGACGTAATAACCTTACTGACTAAAGGGCATCTTTTGCAAAATAACTCCTCCTCAAGAAAAGTCATTTTTCTCCTCCCGCCGCCGGCGCCGCCGATCTGCCCCACCTTCGATGGCCTTTGGGCCCTGGAGGTGCGGAGGATCTTGGCTCCTCACCGGCGGGAGGGACCCCGTTCTCGTTTTTTGTTAGGTTCAACGTCTTGGTCGGGGCAGTGTGGCGGTGACGATGTCCCTCAGTAGGAATAATGTCTGCCATGTCCTACCCCCGTTCCGATGGTGCGAATAGCGTCGTCGGAGAATATGTGAAGGTGTGTCTCCGTTGGATCTTGCGGGATTTGGTCAATGTTGGTCTTCCATGGATCTATTTGGATCCAGTTCGTCTTCGTTCGTGTGGTTACAAGGTTCAATCTTTCCGATCTATAACTCTCTTCATTGACGATGGTTGCTGCTCTGGTGTGCTGGTCCTTTGGGGCCTTAGCACGACGACTTCCTGACTGTCTACTACAACAAGGTTTGTCCGGCTTCGGTGAGGGAGGGGCGATGATGGCGGCGCGTCTTCGGCTCATTCCAGTGCTTGTAGTCGTCGCTAGGTTGTCCATGGACCAGGTTGTAATTTTTATTACATCT
Source organism: Aegilops longissima (assembly GCA_021605205.1). NCBI lineage: Eukaryota > Viridiplantae > Streptophyta > Magnoliopsida > Poales > Poaceae > Aegilops > Aegilops longissima. The sequence continues at coordinate 148,446,252 of CM038677.1, read as the reverse complement.
AGTATTCTGTGTACTGCCATTATTGATGAATAGATTGGAAATTTCTCTTGCAAAAAAAAAAATCTCGCCTCCTTTGGTGGTAACAAGAGGCACATTAGATGTATGTGACTTGCCGCAACCTTGAAGTTTTGGTGGGATTTCTTTCCACGAGAAAGGAGGGATGAGTGTTATTTTTTTGGTTTTCTTTTCAAAGATCCAACATTTTCATTTATAACTAGCTATCGAGATTTATGAAACTGTTTTCATCATTTTAAGAAATAATGCGTCGAAATAACAAACCGTCTTAATCATTGCACTTCTTGTGTCGAGTTATACGAAACAAGATCCCATATTTATAAGTTTTATAAAGTTTTTTCACGAAAATGGTGCTCCCAAAGTGAGCTAACACGTGTTTTCAAATTAAACTAACAGTGCTTCTAACGTGCGGGTGAATCACACTTGTGTTCACGCAGAAGCACAACAACCTGACAAACAAAAACAAAAAACCCAGAGAAACACATGTTCTTTAAAACAAAAGAACCAAAAAAACCCTGGATACGAAGACCCCCACTCCCCCGCTCGCGCGCGAAAAAACCCAATATAGAAAGCCCCCAGAAAGACCACCTCGCAAGGAAGTGTCCAACATGTGACACGTAGCAGCGCTGTCGCACTAGCACTTTCACAAGTGACTTCAGCAAAGAACACCTACCGGGTACACTCTGACTAGCTAGTTGCTCCCGGAGATGATTTCCACAAGACAAAAGTTTCTCCTAGAGCCGGAAGTCCCCTCAATTTACCTACACAATTCGTTCTTTGAAAGATACAACTTGATATGGCTTGTTGGGTCTTCGTGTTTTCGTTGGTACAGCCCACTGGATGATAACCCACAAGTATAGGGGATCAATTGTAGCCTTTCTCGATAAGTAAGAGTGACGAACCCAACGAGGAGCTAAAGGTAGAACAAATATTCCCTCAAGTTCTATCGACCACCGATACAACTCTACGCGCGCTTAACGTTCACTTCACCTAGAACAAGTATGAAACTAGAATACTTTGTAGGTGTTCTAAGATAGGTTTGCAAGATAATAAAGAGCGCGTAAATAAAACCAGGGGCACTTTAGATAAATAAACAATTAAGGCAGTATAGCGAGTGCGAAAAAGTGGTGGTAGGAGTTGCGGAACTGCCCCTAAGCAATTGACTACTTTACTGGACCGATAGCAAGTTTTATGTGGCAGAGGCCACTGCTAGCATCTCATCCTTTATTGGGATTCTATGCACTTATGATTGGAACTATTAACAAGCATTCACAACTACTAATGTTCATTAAAGTAAACCCAACCATATCATTAAGATATATTGGTCCCCCTTCAATCCCGTATGCATCAATTTCTATGCTAGGCTGAAACTGCTGTCACCCTTGCCCTCCAATGCATAGTCCTATCAACATACAACTAACCCTATGGTGTGATCCACACGCGCGCTCATATGATGGGCACCAAAGGACAGCAACATAACCACAAGCAAATTAAACCAATCATAGCAATTCACCAATCACCAATAGGACAACAAAAATCTACTCAAACATCATAGGATGGCAACACATCATTGGATAATAATACGAAGCATAAAGCACCATGTTCAACTAGAGGGTACAACGAGTTGCGGGAGAGTGGGCCACTGAATATAGATGGGGGAAGGTGATGAGGATGTTGGGGAAGATGACGGAGGTGTTGGTGTAGATCGCCGTCACACGATGATTGCCCCGGCAGCGTTCCGGCGCCACCGAGAGAGAGCGGGAGAGAGGCTCCTCCTTCTTATTCTTATTCCTTGACCCCCCCCCTAGATGGGAGGAGGGTTTCCGCTCTGGTCCTTGGACTCCATGGCAGCAGAGGGGCGGGAGCCCCTCCGAGATTGGATATCTCTCTCTCTCTCTCTCTCTCTCTCTCTCTCTCTCTCTCTCTCTCTCTCTCTCTCTCTCTCTCTCTCTCTCTCTCTCTCTCTCTCTCTCTCTCTCTCTCTTTCCTTCTATTTCCGCGCTCCCGTTTTCTGGCCTTTCACCGTTTCTTAATTTCTGGAGATCCGTAACTTCGATTGGGCTAAAATTTTAACACGATTTTATCCAGATATTAGCTTTCTTGCGGCCGAAGAAGGGCACCAACCGCCTTACGGGGTGGCCATAAGCCTCCTAGCCGCACCCTAGGGAGGGGGGCGCGCCTCAAGGGCTTGTGGGCCCCTCGAGCATCGTCTCGCGTTGATTCTTTTTTCCAAAAATCACATATATTCCAGAAAAAAATCTTCGTAAGTTTTTATCGCGTTTGGACTTCGTTTGGTATGAATATTCTGCGAAACAAAAAACAAGCAACAAACAGGAACTGGCACTGGATCAATATGTTACTCCTAAAAGTAGTATAAAAAGTTGCCAAAAGTATATGAAAGTTGTAGAACATTGGCATGAAACAATAAAAAATTATAGATATGACAGAGACGTATCAACATCCCCAAGCTTAATTCCTGCTCGTCCTCGAGTAGGTAAATGATAAAAAAGATAATTTTTGATGTGGAATGGTATCTGGCATAATCTTGATCATATAATCTAGTCATGGCATGAATATTAAGACACGAGTGTTTCAAAGCAATAGTCTATCATTTGACATTAAGACAATAATACTTCAAGCATACTAATAAAGCAATCATGTCTTCTCAAAATAACATGGCCAAAGAAAGTTATCCCTACAAAATCATATAGTCTAGTTGTTGATACGTCTCCGTCGTATCTATAATTTTTGATTGTTTCATGCCAATATTATACACTTTCACATATTTTTGGCACCTTTTTCTATGATTTATTGGACTAACCTATTGATCCGGTGCCCAGTACCAGTTCCGGTTTTTTTGCATGTTTTTTGTATCGCAGAAAATCCATATCAAACGAAGTCCAAATGCAATAAAATTTTACGAAGAATTATTTTGGAATATATGTGATTTTTGGGAGTTGGAATCACCGCAAACGGAGGCCCACACACACCACAAGACACCAGGGCGCGACCCCGGAGCCAGGCGCGTGGTGGTGGGTTGCGTTCACCTCGTACGTTGGTTGGGGCTCTACTTCGGGAGCAAGGAAGCTTATATCCAGGGAAAAAATCGTGCTAAAATCTTAGCGCAATCGGAGTTACGGATCTCCGGGAATATAAGAAACAGTTTTCGGCCAGGTCTAGGGAACGCGAAATAGAAGAGAACAGAGAGGGAGATCCAATCTCGGAGGGGCTCCTGCCCCTCCGCCTCCATGGAGGCCATGGACCAGAGGGGGAACTCTCCTCCCATCTAGGGGGGAGGCCAAGGAAGAAGAAGAAGAAAGGGGCTCTCTCCCCCTCTCTCCCGGTGGCGCCGGAGTGCCGCCGGGGCAAGGATCATGACGGCGATTGAGGGAGTCCTGGATTAGGGGGTGTTCGGATAGCCGGACTACCATCATCAGCCGAACTATCATCATCGACCGGACTCCAAGAGTATGAAGATACAAGATTGAAGACTTCACCCCGTGTCCGGATGGGACTTTCCTTGGCGTGGAAGGCGAGCTTGGCGATACGGATATGTAGATCTCCTACCATTGTAACCGACTCTATGTAACCCTAGCCCTCTCCGGTGTCTATATAAACCGGATGGCTTTAGTCCATAGGACTACAATCACAACAACCCTTACAATCATACCATAGGCTAGCTTCTAGGGTTTAGCCTCCTTGATCTCGTGGTAGATCCACTCTTGTAAACATCCACAATATCAATATCAATCGAGCAGGACGTAGGGTTTTACCTCCATCAAGAGGGTCTGAACCTGGGTAAAACATCGTGTCCCTTGTCTCCTGTTACCATCCGCCTAGACGCACAGTTCGGGACCCCCTACCCGAGATCCGCCGGTTTTGACACCGACATTGGTGCTTTCATTGAGAGTTCCTCGTCGCCACCGATAGGCGTGATGGCCTCTTCAATCGATAACGACGCAATCTGGGTGAGACCTTTCTCCCGGACAGATCTTCAGATTCGGCGGCTTCCAGATCGCGGGCCAACTCGCTTGGCCATCCGAGCAGATCGAAGCTACGCCCCGCAGTTAGGTCAGGTTTGAAGCTTAAACTTCATGGCCGATATCCGCGGGACTTGATCTCGATGGATCTGAGCCACACCGAGCGTGCCGCTACTGTCACGATGGGCATGACCTAACTCTGCCGCGGACAAAGACCTTGAGGTTGCACGGATCCGCCCGACTCATAGTCCGGAGCCGATCGCTCAATCGAGGACGGATGGCTGGACACCGCCGAGAGCTGCAATTCCTGGCGATGGTGCCGAACACTTACCTTGTCCCACGTAAAGCCCATGACTCGAGGTGCCGAACTCCTGCCGACTCCGAACCTCCTGCGCCCCTGCCACCGAATTCGATTGGGCGCCGATCATGGAATTCACCGCTGCGGACATCTTTCAAAGACTCGCCCTTGGCGATATCATAAATTCATTGAAGCATCTCTCTATCCGGAGAGCCCCGGCGAACTACGGCCGGGGCGGTTGGGACGCGGATGACGAAGAAATTCAGATCCCACCCACCACCCACTTCAGAGCCACCGTCGATAATTTAACCGACATACTCGACTCGACTCAAGACATCGACAAGATGGACGACGATGCGGAGACTTCCCAAGAACCAGTGCCTACAGGACACCGGAAGACCACCTCCTCATACGACATATACATGGTGGACACCTCAAGGGAAGCGATAACGAGGAACAACGGACGCGGCAGAGGATAAATCTCGCCGATAAAGAACCAAACGGCGACGCAACGCCGCCCTAAGTCCCGCCGATCAAAGCAACCTTCCTAACGACTCCAGCGATAGAGCAGGGCAAGCCACGGACGACGAAACAGGGCGAGCCGGATAATCAACCCCTTCACGGAGCAATCAACAGTCCGCCACAACACCGAGCATAAGAACATACGCAAAAACTAGTCGCCACCGCAAGAAGTTTGAAGAAGGCGAAACGAAGCTCAAAACAGCGGAAGACACGCTCAGAATGAAGTGGAGCAAAGTATTCAAGACCGCAGACAAATATGGCAATGGCCATCAAACTAAGAGCTACCCGAAGCGCAAGTTGCTGCCAGAATTTGACGAGGAAGCCATCGAGTCCTCACAATCAAAAAATAAAGAGGCCGCCTGGCCGGATAGACGGCCAGATGACAGGCCCAAAGCGACAAGCGGGGCTGCACACAAGCCGAATTATAATCCTGGTAAAACGAACGGCCCAACTAGGTCCATCTACGGGCCAAAAAAGAGGACCCCAGGGAGTAACACACCACGACAAGTGTTCAAGACAGCGCACACCCAAATACATAGGGCGCCAAGACACCCGCTATGTTTCACCGATGAGGTGCTGGATCATGAATTTCCAGCAGGTTTAAACCCATAAACATAGAGGCATACGACGGCACAATGCACCCGGAGTCTGGATAGAAGACTACATACTACACATACACATGGCTAGAGGAGATGATCTCCACGCCATAAAATACCTACCCTCAAGCTCAAAGGGCCAGCCCGGCATTGGCTCAAAAGCCTCCCAGAAAACACTATTGGAAGTTGGGAAGAGCTTGATGACGCGTTTAGAGCAAATTTTCAAGGGACTTATGTCCGCCCTCCGGATGCCGACGATCTGAGTCATATAACCCAACAACCCGAGAGTCGGTAGAATTCGAAACAGGTTCCTTACCAAAAGAACCAAATAGTCGATTGTCGAGACGCAAGCCTTAGCAGCTTTTAAACACAACGTCCGAGACGAATGGCTCGCCAGACACCTCGCCAAGAGAAGCCAAGAACAATGGCCGCGCTAACAAGCCTCATGACGCGCTTTTGCGAGGAGAAGACAGTGGCTAGCAAGATGCAACACCATGGACCCGGTACATCCGAGATCGAGATGGAACGGAAAGTCACGGCGCAGAAAGATCAATACCGAATAAAGAAAAAACCCACAGAGGCACGGCGGTCAACGCCGGATTCAAAAGCTCGTGGCGGACAATAAAACACGGCCTCTTAAGGACAACAGAGATGAGCTATCAAATTTAAACAAAATTTTAGATCGGATATGTCAAATCCACAAGATACCTAAGGCTCGCAAACCGTACCAACCAAATTGTTGGGTTTTAAACAGTCCGCAGACTTAATGCGGACACAAGGCTCGATCATGCCAAGCGAGGACAATGACGAGCCCCACCAGTAGAGCACCGGAAGTCAAAGGACTTTCCCTCGAGAAGTCAAAACGGTAAACTCGCTTCACGTGATAAACACGGAAAGCCAACATGGCACTCGCCAAGACAAGTGTCGGACGATCCACCCCAGTGGACCAAGGTTGGATGCCAAAACCAATCACTTTTGACCATCTGGATTAGTCCAGACGTATCCGAAGCGCAGGCTAGACTGCCCTGATATCGGATCCCATAATAGATGGACTGCAATTAACGCAGGTGTTGATGGATGGCGGTAGTGACTTAAACCTGCTATACCCGGGCACAATCCGCAAGTGGGGATAGACCCTATTACAATTCGGCATAGCCGCACTTCCTTCAAAGGAATGGCGCCAGGCCCTTAAGCCAGCTATCAAGCACCACTGGGATGGGAAGCTCTCGTCCGCTTCAATACAATACCACATTCCGCGTCTCTTACGCTTCAAATGCCCGGTCCACGTGGCATCGTTTCATCATAGGGTCGCCGGAGACCCCGGACGCGGCTGGACAAGTCCGGAATAAACAAGCTAGGGCTACCTAGCCGCACACCCTTCACAAGGGTTTGCGATATAAGCCATAATTGAGCTAGCATAGGCTCATCTTTCTTAATCTATATTTCAATTTTTATGCACTTACTCGCACGATTTCTTTTCCAACCAAGTTCCTCTCTTTTTACAGATGAACAGCGGCACACCCGTCCGAGATACGGCACAACGGAGACACAAAGCGCAGACGTGCAGAGGGACCCGTTGCAAGGACTCTTTTCGGACTAAGACCCTCGTAAACCTTTCTTCTGTCCCTTGTTGCTATAATCCCTGGTTTTTCAGATAACCAGAGTGGAGACTGGCGTTTTGGCATCGGCCGCGCGGTAAGAACCTGCCGTGCACAGACACAAGGGGCTTAGGGCTTTGTTTTGCCGCTATTATAAAGACCGAACACCTTCGGGAGTGTTCGGCGTCTCGAGTTAGGCCTTATATGCATCAGCTCCAATCATGTCTTTGGTCAAATGTTGGGTTTGCCCGCTCCTGTGTTTTGCTGCCTTACGCTCCGTATCATTGGCTAACGCGGCTCGGGAGAATTATCGCGATTGTGCCCCAGCCTGGCCGGGCGAGCACCTCGAGAGAAAAGCCAAAACTGACTTTCATGATACATCGAGACCTGGTCAACCACTCGATCGACCTTGGGAATGTTTAGGATTCCTCCGCTTTGTGAAGGGCGATTCGGCCAGTACATCTGCGCCCAATTCGGAGGGCACGGTGCCCCAGGGGCTATGTCGTAGCCCCACCCTCGAACTCCATGGCTAAGTGAAAGTGATAAAGCATTATAGTCCGCTTGCCTCGCTTGCTACGCTACCACCTCCTTTACTGGACCGAGACGCCGGATTAAGTGTGAAAAGCGCTATTTTTGCGAACACCCCGCACCTTGTGCGTGGGGGCTGAAGCCGACGATCGCCATCTTTCAAAGTTATACATACGTATACATGAACGGCCGCAAAGGAGATATTCTATTACTTGAACGCACAAGTATAAAAGGCGCTTACATCATAAAAAGCATTTTACATCATATAAACGCTCATTCAAGCGTAACATTTCTCGAGCATCGCGACTCTATTACACGAGCACCGGCAAGACTTCGCCAAAATAGTGCTCGGCGGGTAGCCGTTATTATCCGAACCGGGTCGCAACAGCGGTGGCATCCATCTCGTCCAATGTGTCTTCACACGGCGAGCGCCATCCGCGCACCCTCTATGCAGGCCGACCGCTTCATCGCTTTGATATGCGGCACCGCCCCAAGAAATTGCTGCAATAAGCCAAAGTAACTCTTGGTGGGGCCTATCCGCCGGATATGGGTCACTATATCCGCCATAGCAAGCCGGACAACCTATTTAGCTCAGCCCACTCAGCCAAACGATCGGTCAACAAAGTGAACGCTCCGGACTATGGAATTGAGACCAAAACAGCTCTTCCGTCGGTGATCCTTCGGCTTCGAAAATGCACAACGGCATCGCCGACTTTCGCCGCTAAGTCCATATAAGGTCCTCCGGACACCACAGTTGGCCCAGCTGAGCATATTTTGATCCGTGAACCTTGGCGCAGCGAAAAAGGCTTGCCGGCTACAATCTCCCGGCTGGCGCAGCTTTTCCTTCATAGCCCGCATTGCGAGCGGGCATTCTCGGCTTCGGCAGTGGCCTTCCGCAGGTCTTCTTGCCCCGCTAGGCGCTCCGTCCCAAGACCTCATTGCGGTCGGTAGCCTATTTTACCTTCATAGCCATTTCGGCTATCTCTTCCCTACTCGGCAGCAGTGCGGCCCTTTCGCCGCTAACTCCTTGGTCGCTTCGAGGCTGCCGCATTACTCCTTCCGCCTGCTCCTTGGCTTGAGCAAGTTCGCCCAAGACTCTCCACGGCAGCAGGCACTATCTGCATTTCACGCACATATTGTAAGGAGTTGGCTTCGGCTCCCTTACCACGTGACCGCAGAGAACACTTACCTTGCGAATCATCAAGTCGCTTTGTTGATCGTAGCGATGTCTTCATCCGCCACATCGAGTTGCCGCTTTAATTCAGCAACTCCATCAGTCCGCTGGCCTCGGACGACCCGCCACCTGCATCGGCACGGCGGAATTTAAACTGTGATTTTGATCCTCGGCACGCTGTCGATATCGACAACCTACCGAGTCTCAGGGGCTACTATCTATACAGGGCGCATTCTATATGCAAAACTGTTAAAAGGTGCATCATTTTTACTTACCTCAAACCCCGCCAGTAAACTCCTGACGGCATCATGCAACCCGCCTTCGGCGTACGAAATCCTTTCAATCACCATGCTCATCAATGCGTGCTGATCTTCCGAGATAGACGCCTTCTCAAGCAGATCCTTCACCAGTACACCGCTTGGCGCCGAACTATCCGGCTTTGCCGCACCCGGCTCCTCCGTGATTTACACTTCGTGCTCGTCCGCCCTATCCAACGGCGCCCGGACGGGGCGCTCGCTCTCTATCATCTCCGGACGAAGGTCCCCAAGACGAGCTCATCTGCGAAGGACGGAGATCCGAACTACAAGGTAAAAACTTTAGTTATCCTCGAAGCACAAATAGGGATGTCCTTATTATAAAACTCCTTTCTTTCTACTTACGGCTCGTTGGAGGGCTGGCTCATTAAGGAGATTGTGCGGCCGGGCCTCCCGGCGCAGGACCTCCGGCGAAGATTTCTTCCCCCGCTTAGGGGCTTTTTTCCCCGGGTCCTCGGAGGTAGTCCTCTTCTCCCCTTGGTAGGAGGGATTCTCGATCCCCTCGCTCAAGAGCCTCCTCGGGTGAGGCAGTAGATTTCCTGCTTTCCCTTCGCCTTCCTCCGGCGCAACTCAACATCCGGACCAGCGGGATTCGCGCGGTCTCGGGGAGGGGGGCCGGACACCGTATTAATTTTGCTTCCGCTATCCACTCCTGTGTAGAAGGAGATCGGTCATAAGGCAGGTCATCGAAAGGCAAACAAACGGTATGTCCGGACTTGGAACTACTTACTTGAGTATCCGGGCGATTGCAGCTTAGTCCAGCATCCTCGGTCAATTTCGGACGCACCTCTTGCGATGCGAAGAATAAGTTATACATATCCAGGGGCGTCATACCCATGAAGTGTTGAAGAATCCGTGGGCCCTCCGGATTGAACTCCCATAGCCGGAGAGGACGGCGTTTGCAGGGCAGGAGACGCCTAATTAGCATAACCTGCATCACCACCACCATATCGATCTCCCTCGTTAAGAGATCTTGAATCCGGCCCTGCAGTAGGGGCACGTCCTTTGACGGCCCCCAGTTGAGCCCTTGGTTGACCCACGACATCAATCGTCGTGGAGGTCCCGGGCGGAATAGGGGCGGCGGCTTTTGTCTGCGGCCCCTCGGAACGGTAATATAGAACCACTCTTGCTGCCACAGGCCGAGCTCCTCTTGGAAGGAGCCAGCGGGCCACGGGGCATCGGCCCTCCTACTTATGGCCGCCCCGCCACACTCCGCTTGACGCCCCCCGATCATCTTCGGCGCCACATTAAAAGTCTTCAGCCACAGGCCGAAGTGTGGGGTGACGCGGAGGAAGGCTTCGCAGATGACAATGAATGCGGATATATGGAGGATGGACTCCGGAGCCAAGTCGTGGAATTCCAACCCATAGTAGAACATGAGCCCTCTCACAAAAGGATCCATCGGGAAGCCTAAACCCCGACGGAGGTGGGATACGAAGACGACATACTCGCCGGGCTCAGGGGTGGGGATGGCCTGCCCTTCGGCAGGCAACCTGTGCGATATCTCGTAAGACAGGTACTTGGCCTCCCGCAGCTTCAGCACGTCCTCCTCCATAACGGAGGAGGGCATCCACCGGCCTTGGAGGTCGGAACCGGACATCGTTGAAGGTCCAAAGCGCTCGAATCTGGAGCTCTAGGTGCTGGAACTTGGAGCGTGGAGAGGATTTGATGGAAGATTGAAGAAAAAGAAACGAGCCTTGGTCCCGTTATAAAGAGGGAGGATACCAAGAGCCGTCTTCGTGGCCGTTTGGGACTCATCTTCGATAGAGGGGGCGTGGCGAACAGGCGCGGTTGGGTTACCCACGCCCGTATTGATGAGAATCCCGGATTAAGGGGAAACACGATCTCGCTCGACAGGGGCGTGCCAAGAAACCGCTTCGCTAAATGCGCTGAGGTGGTAAAGTAAAAAACGATTTGAGTAATGGCTTGGTAGTGGTGTGACGTCATGCCACGAAAAACGTCAGCAGATTGAACTCGTGTATATATTATTATTCTCTCTACGATGGAATGTGGAATTTATTTTGCAGAGCCGGACACTATCCTGGTGTTCACAATCTTCTATCATTTGGAGGAGGAACCCGCCTTGCAATGCCAAACAATATACACGCCGAACTTATCGTCATTGAAGCCTGGTTCAGGGCTACTTGAGGAGTCTGGATTAGGGGTGTCCGGATAGCGGACTACCATCATCACCGAACTATCATCTGCGGGACTATCATCATCGACGGACTCCAAGACTATGAAGATACAAGATTGAAGACTTCACCCGTGTCCGGATGGGACTTTCCTTGGCGTGGAAGGCAAGCTTGGCGATACGGATATGTAGATCTCCTACTATTGTAACCGACTCTATGTAACCCTAGCCCTCTCCGGTGTCTATATAAACCGGATGGCTTTAGTCCGTAGGACTACAATCACAACAACCCTTACAATCATACCATAGGCTAGCTTCTAGGGTTTAGCCTCCTTGATCTCGTGGTAGATCCACTCTTGTAAACATCCACAATATCAATATCAATCGAGCAGGACGTAGGGTTTTACCTCCATCAAGAGGGCCCGAACCTGGGTAAAACATCGTGTCCCTTGTCTCCTGTTACCATCCGCCTAGACGCACAGTTCGGGACCCCCTACCCGAGATCCGCCGGTTTTGACACCGACAGCGATCAACATCAACAATCTTGCTACCGACAACACCAACTCTCTCCCCCTCTATGCAGCGGTGTAACACCGTTTCTCTCCGCTGTAATCTCTACTCAAACATGGTGCTCAACTCCATATATTATCTCCCAATGATATTTGGCTATCCTATGATGTTTGAGTAGATCCATTTTGTCCTATGGGTTAATCGTGATCTTGGTTGGTATGATTGTATATTTTATTTATGGTGTTGTCCTACGGTGCCTCCATCTCACGCAAATGTGAGGGCCCCCCGCTGTAGGGTGTTGCAATATGTTCATGGTTTGCTTATTGTCAGTGTTGCGGGGGATGACAGTAGCCCAAACGCGGATAAGTTGGCTATGGCATATGGGAGTAAAGAGGACTTGATACTTAATGCTATGGATGGGTTTCACGACCTTAACGATCTTTAGTAGTTGCGGATGCTTGCTAGGGGTCCAATCATAAGTGCATATGATCCAAATAGAGAAAGTATGTTAGCTCATGCCTCTCCCTCATACAAAATTGCAAGAATGATTACCGGTACTCATTATCGATTGCCTAGGGACAAATGACTTTCTTGTTGACAAAAGCCATCTACTTTTATTACTTTGCAATTTATTCTTAGTTTTTATTCTCGCAAAGTACTCATAGTTTTATTCTTGCAAAATAGTTTCATACTTGTTTTAGGTAAAGCAAACGTCAAGTGTGCGTAGAGTTGTATCGGTGGTCGATAGAACTTGAGGGAATATTTGTTCTACCTTTAGCTCCTCGTTGGGTTCGACACTCTTATTTATCAAAGAAGGCTACAAACGATCCCCTATACTTGTGGGTTATCAAGACCTTTTCCTGGCGCCCATGCCGGGGAGCAATAGCGTGGGGTGAATATTCTCGTGTGTGCTTGTTTGCTTTATCACTAAGTAGTTTTTGTTTCCTGTTCTAAGTTGTTCTCTATCTTTAGTTATGGATATGGAACACGAAACACCAAAAAAATCAGTGGTACTTGCTACTCATGGAGATGGTGAACCTCCCAAAACCCTCGATGCTCGTTATGTAAAAGATATTATGCACTACTTTGATAATCCGGAGAAAACCCCATTCAACTATATAATGGGAGTAACATTGGATCAATGTGAATACTTTAGGGATTATCGGTTGACACAAAAAGGGAAACTTTTATGGGATCAAATTTATATGTTGCATTGGCATGCTCGGGATTTATGCTTGAGATATGATTTTACTTGTTGCTCTAGGATGAATGCTCCACACCTTCCCTTTTCATGCAAATTTAATGATAATGAAACCTTGGCTTCTTATGCTAACGGTATATATGATTATTATGATGTGGAACGAATAGAAGAATTTGTTGTTTTTAAGGGTGCTTATGAAATTGAATCTTTGTTTGAAAAGTTTGAAGATTTTGATGATTCAGTTTATAGACCTGAAAATTTTGCTATCCTTAAATATTCCTATGATAATTATAAATTCAATTCTGATATTGATGCATTTATTGAGAAAGTCTCCGCTATCCGAGAAGAGACTAACATTTTGTAGGAGTCTATGGAAGAAGAAATTGATGATATTGTGAGCCATTGGATGAAAAAGATGAGGAGTTGAGCGAAGAACAAAAGGTGGAAGAACGGATTGATCACCCGTGCCCACCTTCTAATGAGAGTAACTCTTCAACTCATACATTGTTTAATTCCCCTTCGTTCTTACCAAAGGATGAATGCTATGATAATTGCTATGATCCCGTTGATTCATTTGAAATATCCCTTTTTGATGAACTTGATGCTTGCTATGCTTGTGGCCAAGATGCCAATATGAATTATGCTTATGGAGATGAACTTTCTATAGTTCCTTATATTAAGAATGAAATTGTTGCTATTACACCCACACATGATAGTCCTATTATCTTTTTGAATTCTTCAAACTACACTATATCGGAGAAGTTTGCGCTTATTAAGGATTACATTGATGGGTTGCCTTTTACCGTTGCACATGATGATTTTGATGAATATAATATGCATGTGCTTGCTTCTCCTACTTGCAATTATTATGAGAGAGGAACTACATCTCCGCCTCTCTATGTTCCTAACACGGTAGAATTGCAAGAAACTGCTTATGCTATGTATTGGCCTTTACTTGATGTGCATGGATTGTTCTTGTATGACATGCCGATGCATAGGAAGAGAGTTAGACTTCATCATTGCATGATATATGTTGCTTTGTGCTCACTACTAAATGCCAAATCATTGTTAATTAAAATTGGTTTTGATATACCTTGGGATCCAGGTGGATTATTTACTTGAGCACTTTATGCCTAGCTTAATGGCTTTAAAGAAAGCGCTGCCAGGGAGACAACTCGGAAGTTTTAGAGAGTCATTTATTTCTGTTGAGTGCTTTCATAAAGTTCAAAAATAAAAAAATATAGAGGGGAACTTAAAACTTCACAAAAAGAAAAGTGAAAGTGAGAAGGACGAGCACCGTGGAAGCGGGGCATGCCTTGAACTTTGTTCATTCCCATGGAAACTTTGTGAATCTTGAATTGAAGAAACTTTTCAAAAATAATAATTATCCCCTTGTACAAATCCATTGTATTATAAAAATAATGTGCCAAGATTTGCCTTTAGGATGAGTAGATTGCTTGTTGGTATGTGCGGTACAAAAACAGAAACTTTGGCTGTAGCGCGCGATTTTACATATTTTACTGGAACGTCGAAAGTTTTCTGAAACTTTTTGCACAGTCTTGCTATACAATTTTTTTATTGTTTTATAATTTTTGGAGTACCAGAAGTATGGTGAATGTTCAGATTACTACAGACTGTCCTGTTTAAGACAGATTCTGTTTTTTGATGCATTGTTTTGCTTGTTTTGATGAAACTATCGATTCTATCAGTGGAATAAGCCATGAAAAAGTTATAATACAGTAGCTACAATGCAAAAACAAAATATGAATTGGTTTGCAACAATACTTAGAGTAGTGATTTGCTTTATTATACTAACGGATCTTACCGAGCTTTCTATTGAGTTTTGTGTGGATGAAGTGATCAAAGATCGAGGAGGTCTCGATATGAGGATAAGGATGAGAGGCAAGAGCTCAAGCTTGGGGATGCCCAAGGCACCCCACGTAATTATTCAAGGAGAATCAAGCGTCTAAGCTTGGGGATGTCCCGAAAGGCATCCCATCTTTCTTCAACAAGTATCGGTATGTTTTCGTCTTTGTTTCGTTCATGTGATATGTGTAAATATTGGAGCTTCTTTTGAGTTTATTTTTCACTTTTATTTTATGCACCATGCCGGTATGAGATAGTCCATGGTTGATTTATAGAATTCTCATTGCACTTCACTTATATCTTTTGAGTATGGCTTTATAGAATGCTTCATGTGCTTCACTTATATTATTTGAAGTTTGGACTGCCTGTTTCTCTTCACATAGAAAACCATTGTTTGAAGAATGCTCTTTTGCTTCACTTATATCTATTTAGAGAGTTTAAAGGAATTAGTCAATTGCATGGTTAGTCATAAAATCCTACATAGAACTTGTGGATCACTGAATATGATATGTTTGATTCCTTGCAATAGTTTTCAGATATAGAGATGGAATATGTGGGAGGTACTAGTAAACGGTTGTGGTAAGTAAGAATATTGGTGTTAAGGTTTGTGATTCCTGAAGCATGCACGTATAGTCTATCGTTATGCTATGAAGTTGGAGCATGATTTATTATTGATTGTCTTCCTTATGAGTGGCGGTCGGGGACGAGCGATGGTCTTTTCCTACCAATCTATCCCCCTAGGGGCATGCGTAGTATTACTTTGCTTCGAGGACTAATAAACTTTTGCAATAAGTATATGAGTTCTTTATGACTAATGTGAGTCCATGGATTATACACACTCTTACCTTTTCGCAATTTGCTAGCCTCTACGGTACCGTGCATTGCCCTTTCTCACCTCAAGAGTAGGTGCAAACTTCGCCGGTGCATCCAAACCCCGTGATATGATACGCTCTATCACACATAAGCCTTATTATATCTTCCTCAAAACAGCCACCATACCTACCTATTATGGCCCTTCCATATCCATTCCGAGATATATTGCCATGCAACTTCCACCGCTTCCGTTTTGATGACTTGAGCATTCATTGTCATATTGCTTTGCATGATCATATAACTGACATAGCAGTTGTCGCTCAGCCACCGTTCATCATTTTTCATACATGTTATGCTAGATCATTGCACATCCTGGTATACTGCCAAAGGCATTGTCATATTTTGTCATATGTATCGAGTTGTAATTTTTATTTCTTTTGTGTTATAAGTAAATAGAAGTGTGATGATCATCGTTATTCATTTTTAGAGCAGTGCCCCAGTGAGGAAAGGATGATGGAGACTATGATTCCCCCACAAGTCGGGATGAGACTCCGAACAATGAGAGAGAAAAAGAGAAAAAAAGAAAAAAAGAATAAGAAAGAAAAAAAAAGAAAAAAAAGAGAAAAATTAAACAAAGAGAGAAGGGCATTGTTAGTATCCTTTACCACACTTGTGCTTCAAAGTAGCACCATGTTTTTCATATGGAGAGTCTCCTATGTTGTCACTTTCATATTACTAGTGGGAATTTTTCATTATAGGATTAGATGCACACTCACTTAGTTTTCATATTGAGCTTTCATACACTTATAGCTCTTAGTGCATTCGTTGCATGGCAATCTCTACTCCTCATGTTGATATCAATTGATGGGCATCTCCCATAGCCCGTTGGTTAGCCGCGTCGGTGTGAGACTTTCTTACTTTTTTTGTCTTCTATATATTTACCCCTATCATGATACTCTATTCCACCCGTAGTGCTATATCCATGGCATGCGCTCATGTATTGCGTGAGGGTTGAAAAAGCTGAAGCGCGTTAAAAGGTATGAACCAATTGCTCGGCTTGTCATCGGGGTTGTGCATGATAAATAATTTGTGTTAAGAAGACAGAGCATGACAAGACTATTATTTTGTTGGGATAGCTTTCTTTAGTGTTGATATTTTGAAAGACATGATTGTTTGTTGGGATTCCTAAGTATTGATGTCTTTATGTCAAATTATAGACTATTGCTTTGAATCACTATTCATGCCATGATTAGATATATGATCAAGTTTATGCTAGGTAGTATTCCACATAAAAAAATATGTTTTTGTCATTTACCTGCTCGAGGACGAGCTGGAATTAAGCTTGGGGATGCTGATACGTCTCCATCGTATCTATAATTTTTGATTGTTTCATGCCAATATTATACAACTTTTACATATTTTTGGCACCTTTTTATATGATTTATTGGACTAACCTATTGATCCAGTGCCCAGTGCCGCTTCCTGTTTTTTGCATGTTTTTTGTATCGCAGAAAATCCATATCAAACGAAGTCCAAATGCAATAAAATTTTATGGAGAATTATTTTGGAATATATGTGATTTTTGGGAGCTGGAATCACTGCAAAGGAGGCCCACACACACCACAAGACACCAGGGCGCGACCTCGGAGCCAGGCGCGTGGTGGTGGGTTGTGCTCACCTCGTATTTTGGTTGGGGCTCTACTTCGGGCGCAAGGAAGCTTATATCCAGAAAAAAATCGTGTTATAATCTTAGCACAATCGGAGTTATGGATCTCCGGGAATATAAGAAACGGTTTTAGGCCAGATCTAGGGAACGCGAAACAGAAGAGAACAGAGAGGGAGATCCAGTCTCGGAGTGTCACATCCCTAGTTCTGGTGTTGCCTAGTTCTTGCATCTTGTTGCATCATGTTTAAAATCTATTTAAATTGAAATGGGGATTGATCAAACCCTAGCATCAGAAAGAATTCAACTATGTTCAAATAAAAATATTTTCAATGAACCCAAAATGCCTTCCCAAAAATGTTCATTATCTTTGGATTGGTCTTGAACCTCTGCCAAAATATTGCTCATTTTTCTAGGTCAATTGGGGGTCACTGAATTAAATCATATAGTATTTGCATTTGGGCATTTAAATCCTATAAAAGATATTAAATGCCCAAATAATCACAAAATGAAATGGTTACTGTTGGAAATATTCCAAACAGTGGCTACAGCCAGTTGCATGATTTTTAGAAATGCTCTGGCATTTTTAATAAAGCCAAACACAGTTGCAGGTAATAGAAAACAGAAAGAAAATGCAAATAGGAAAGGACTTACAGGCGCTTACATCCAGCCTGCCATCAGGCGGTCCGTCCACAACAAGAAGTGCAGGCCATCTCCTCCTCTCGCCAGGAGGACGAGAGGCGCGTGCCCGACGCGCGCGACCACACGCCGGGCCACCTCCTGCTTGCCGCCGACCGCCTGGAGCTAGCTAAGGACGCCACGCACTCTCCCGCGCCTCCCTCGACCGCTTGCTCGTCCCCATCCCCTCTCTGACTCTCTCTCCTGTGACCGTCCGAGCGCACCGGAGAGCGCCGCTACTCGCCGCCGTAGCCACGACGCACCCTAGGCCCCACGCCATGTCAAGCCGCGGAGAGAAGCTCGTCCTCGTCTGAACTCTGAAGATTAGAACGGGCGCACTACATCGCCGTCAGCATCATCGTCTTCCTTGTCGGCAATCCGTGGATCGCCGCCGTCGATTCACACCGAAGAGGGCCTCCCCGAGCTGTCTGAGCTGCTAAACGACTTCGCTGTGAGGACTCCTTCGTTTTCCCCCTCCTCCCCTGCTCGTTCTTGTGCCGTAGCTGCCGTCCCCGCAAGCACCGAGCTCCGGCCATCGCCATGGCCGGCGAACCTCGCGCCCCGGAGCTCTTCCGCTCGCTCCAGTAGCTCCCGCGTGCTCTCCAGGTCCCCAGGGTCCCGACGTGCTCCTCTGCTCTCTGGCTAACGCGCTGCAGCCACCGCGCCATGCTGGCCCGAGCTCCGGCCGCCGCCAAAGCCGCCGTGGTCGTCGTTCCCGGCCACCCCACCGCCTCCCGAGGCCTCCCCTAGTCGTGCACCAGCGTGAGCTCTCCACTGGTACCCTCGGCGCATCGAGCTGCTACCGGAGCAGCGATTCCGACATGCCTCCACCGTCGGATGAGGTCGCCGGCGGCGAAACCCTGTTTAGCTGACGTGGCAACAATTAGTTTAGGCTCTAATTAACACCCACAGCCACTGACTAGTGGGCCTTGCCCCTCTAACGATTTTGGTTAGGTTTAACTAAAATCACTAATTATAACTATGACATGTGGGCCCCACGTGTCAGGTTAGACCCTGGTCACCCCGGTTGACCTGCTGACGTCGTGTTGTTGTCATGCTGACGCAGTAAAGGAATTTCTGTATTAAAACAAATTCAGAAAATTCCAGAAAATAGTATAAACTTCTAAAAATCATAGAAATTCAACCGTAGCTCCAAATGAAATAAATTATATATGAAAAATGATCAGAAAAATCCAATCTATCCATCTGTACCATTTTCATGCATGATAGAACAACTTAGGGCTGCTGTTTAGGCCTAATCTTATAATGGCATTTAAACCTTCACATATGGAGTTTGAATTTGAACCTAGGGTTCAAACCAACTTCATTTAACCTACTGCTAGTTGCATTAGCTCAAACCATAGCATATTGCCATGTCATGATCATGCATCATATTGTGCATTGCATTGATGGTGTTTCCTTCTGTGTTGCCGGTGTTGTCCCCTCTCAGTAGACGACGTACCGACGATGAGTTCGATGACATCGATGAAGAACTATATTATCTTCAGAAGTGCCAGGCAAGCAAAACCCCCTTGTTCATTCTGACACAATCCTACTCTCTCGCTCCTGCTCTCTTTTACTGCATTAGGACAACAACGATTCAACTGTTACATGCTGCGGTAGTTGAACCCCTTTCCTCTGCATGACCTGTCATTGCCACAGTAAATAGATGAAACCCACTAGCATGAGTAGGAGTTGTTTGAGCCCTGATGTGCCTACTCATTCATGCTTGTTTGTCATGCCTGCTATTGCTTAGAGTTGTGTCAGTCCGATTCATCGGGGATGAATTGGAGGTGTGTGAACATGTCCTACTGTGTGTGAGCTAAGTGTGTGAACACGATTTGGTAAAGGTAGCGGTGAGAGGCCATGTAGGAGTACATGGTGGGTTGTCTCATTGCAGCCGTCCTCAGAACCGAGTTCGTGTTTGTGATCCATGAACAGTTACTACCACGCATTGGAATGCTTAAGTGCCCTCTCGACTTATTAATCAACCTGATCTCTGTCCGGGAGTTGCAACTAGTTTCAGGCGTTTGTAGGTAGTGTTAGTAGTCTACCAAGTGGCACCCGTGCAGTGGGCTTGGGACAGACTAGGCACCGTGGCACGGTGTACCAAGCGTGAACCACCCGTCAAGGTGGGCTTGGGAACCCTGCTCACATCGCTTTGGGGCCGTGGCGACACCCGGCCGGTTCTCCTTGCGGATGGAACCCGAATAGGCGATAAACCCGGACGAGAGACTTGTGTGGTTAGTCGGTCGTGGCCGACTCCCTCGCCAAAGCTTCCGCTTGAAGGTTGCCGAGATTCACGACGTGTACATGGCGGTAAGTGGCGAGAGCGTGTGAAGAAGTACACCCTGCAGGTTAATATGATCTATTCAATAGCCGTGTCCGCGTAAAGGACTTCGGGTTGCTGTGCGGTTCATAGACAAGTGAAAGTGGATACTCTAAAATGCGCAAGATAAGCGTGAGTGCTATGGATGGCGTTCTCGTAGGGAGACGGGAGCGGATCCATAGTGGTGTATTGATATGGTGAATATGTGGACTCACGTGTGCCACCTCAAAGGAGTTACTTGCAAATGTAGTTCAGGATAGCCACCGAGTCAAAGCTGGCTTGTCAGCCAAACTCCACCACCCCTTTGTTGATAATGATGCATGTGTAGTTAGTTCTGATGTAAGTCTTGCTGAGTACAATTGTACTCACGTTTGCCTATTTTATGTTTTTGCAGAGAGACTTCAGTCTCGCTAGTAGTTCCGCGTGGACTTCGACGTTTAGCTTGTTACCTCAGCTACGGTCTTGTGCCCTCGGCAGGATCTGGTAGATAGTCAGGCTTCTAAGCCTTTTCATTTGTAGATGTCTGTACTCAGACATGTTAAGCTTTCGCTTGTGTTTTGACTTGTATCATCTGAATGTTGGGTCATGAGACCCATGTTTGTAATATCTCGCTCCTCGGAGCCAAATTTATAAATACTTGAGTCGTAGAGTTATGTTGTGAAGCCATGTTGTATTTACACATATCGAGCATATTGTGTGTATGTTTGAAATGCTTGGTATGTGTGGGATCCGACAATCTAGTTGTTTATCCTTGGCAGCCTCTCTTATGGGGAAATGTAGTCTATTGCTTCCTTGAGCCATAGTAGTCCGCTACAGCCCGGTTCACCGGAGTCCTCGCTAGCCCAAAGACTACCGCTTTCGGACACTTGACTGGCGGCATGTGTTTCACTTTGTTCTTGTGTCTGTCCCTTCGTGGAAATGTCACGCGGTGACATCCGAGTCCTGCCTAGCCTGCTACAACCCGGTTACCGGAGTCCTCATAGCCAAAGCTACAGCCCGGATTCACACGCTGTTGACCGACATGCTCGAGTTGATTCATGTATGCTGTCCTCATGGGTTAGCGCCGCTTTGGGTTCACGACTAGCCATGTCGGCCCGGGTTCTCTGTCATATGGATGCTAGCGACACTATCATATACGTGAGCCAAAAGGCGCAAACGGTCTCGGGCCATGGTAAGGCGACACCCGTGGGAATACCGTGCGTGAGGCCGCAAAGTGATATGAGCTGTTACCGGCTAGATCGATGTGACATGGAATCGGGGTCCTGACAGCTTTGGTATCGAGCCTCGATCGTCAGAGGATTACCAAGCCAAACTGGTCGAAGTTGTGTCTAGAAATGCTTTAGTTATATAAGGTAATTGATTGTGGAAGGGAACGTAAGGCTCTTTTTTACTCCTTTACCCTATGGCCTTCTGATCTGAGTCATCCTCTTCTCTTCTACGGGGATTAAGAACTAGGCTTCTCATCTTTCTATCAAGATCGCGTGTTACTAATCCATAGACTTATTTGATTGTTGGTTTCAAGCTTCATTTCAGTTCCTACTACTTCCGTATGATAACTGTTGATCTCGAACCCTTGATATGATGTTGTTGAGTGGTTATGCCACCATTTTGCATGATGTCTCAAATCTTTTTGAGCATTTACAGCCGTTATGCTGTCCGAGTCATCCCATGTTTCTAAACTATCTGATGCATTTTCAAATTCTTCCTTCCTGTTCACGGTGTCCTTTTGGTCAGAATAAGCACACTAATCGTCTGTTGAGGTAATCCTTGCCTTGACATATATGTTGGAACTAGTATTATGACCCTAGGCATCTTAGAGGATCACCTGGTAATATGGCCATGTTTTTGTGTTCCCAGTGTGATGATTCTGGCCGTCATTCTCGAAAGCGTCCCGTGATGCCATTTAGTAGTAGGTATTCTATTCCTGGGTTCTTGAACCCGAGATTCACCCTACTTACCTCATGTTGATAGTGTTGATAGTTCCTTTAGGATATTAGTAACCTTTGCGATAGTCCTCGAGGTTCGTGGTACATCCTTCTTCCAATTACCATGAACCATTCTTGGCAGGAGTTCTTTTGAACCAAAAGGTCACGACCAGAGTGCTCGTGATGAGTTCTCCTTTCTATGTTGTGACTCTGCCAATCCTACCTTTCTGCATGGGTTATCCGGAAGAAATATGTTGAACCTGTTTGACATACCAACCTATGCATCCACAACTCAGAATAATCGTATGTTCCTTGAGTTGACCCTCCTCAGCTGTATTCCGACCCTAGTCTATCAATTGATAGACATGAATAGTTGTGCATTCGTGTTCATCGATGCCTATTATTCTTGTGGTCCGTCAAGCCATTCTGTTCCGGAATGACTAGGAGAAACAAACTCCAGTACCTCATCCATTTCTAGGATTGGGTCAAAGCAGTTGTATTCCGCAGATCAAATGCAATTAAGCTTTTGTTCTGTTCTACCCTGAAGTATTACCCACTTTATGTCAGAAATGTCATGAGAATTGCACCTTTCCTTATGAATTCTTGACGTAGTGATACTTCTCGCCATCATCATTCGCTCCTCGGTTCCGTGTTGTTGCAACCGGAATACTGACAAGTGAACCGTGATGTGCGAAATCAATACTCCTAGCAACTAGCTGCTTGGTAGTAAATGGACAATATTCTCATTCTTAGCGTGTTGGTTATTGAATCATCATTTCTAAGATAGATTGTGCTACCTAGTCCATTTTTCCTGGTGCACCCTTCGATCAAGAGTTAGGATTGCATCAATCCCTCTCTTGTTTGGTCACATCGTCTTGCCCTGAAAAGCAAGATTGTTCTCGAGCTTAGTAACATATCGGTGGTTCGTGATGTTCCGAATATCTTCTCGGAAGTATGACCAGGTTTCACCTGACCGCTATGTTGAGTTCGTGATCATGTTGGTTTTCTTCCAAACCACCCATTTTCCAAGATTCTGTGTTGGATACCCCCGAGCTAGTTGGTTAAGCTAAACAACAACTTGGAGAGTTGGAAGATGAAAGCTTGTCCGACTTAGTTCATCACTAAGGGATATCCTTGAGTGTGTGTGTGTGTGTGTGTGTGTGTGTGTTGAAGAGAGATGATATCTTCATCGATTGTTCCTCGTGATCGGTTGTTGAATCTATTGTCTTGTCCAAACCTTGATTTGAGTGTGGGCTATCGTCAAATCAAGTTAGAACCAACGATATTCGTAATGTTGTCTTACTCATGGTTGATCCCTCGAGCATACACCATTACATCTTTTGGTCTGACCAATACTATCACCGTGTTCACATGATGGCGGAAGTCCAATGATAGGGAAATTCCGATGAGTTGCTGTTGAGCCCATCAACAGCATTTTGTCTCCCCCATGACTCATGTTGAACATCAACCTAGTGTTGGAAACTTTTATAAGCATTATCTTCATGTCCCATTCGTGAAGAATATGTTGGATGAAAAAGTGACTTTCTCTGATTCACGTGCATTTGGTGCAAGTTGCCGCCGTGAGTTTGAGAAAGATTGTTTTTGCTTCCTCTGAAATCATCCCAAGTTGGTCATGCACATGTGTGAAGTACTGTATGGTTGATAGGTTGGCCGCCTTCAATCCATATGTGTTCCCTAGCACACCAAGCCACTGATTGATTTGTTCAAGGAGAATAAGCTCCTTCTTAAGAGCTAACCCGGGCTTATAAAAGGACTTCGATATCCTCGTTGATGGTTCCCACCTAAACTCGGTAGTGTTTTATTGTAAGACTACTATGTGGTCATGCTTGTCTGGGACAACATGTTCACATGTATGTAGCAGAACCAGCTCATGTTTTGGAGCTTGCTATCGTAGTTCATTTCCCGAGAATCTTGCAACGTTATCTCGTCGATTTGTGTTGCAATTCTTCTTCTCAGACATGTTGAGTCTCAAGTATCCTGTTACTAACCAGATCTGAATCTCAGGCAGATATGATGGTTGGAACATTCCAACATTTGCATTTTGTCCCTAGCTTGCACCACCATTGTGCCATTTTCCCATGGGCTGCCCTCCTCAGTAATTGCTGTTTAGGATCATCTTCAAAAATGGTCCTACCATGGGTCCCATCCATTCCCGATGATAGGCAAAAATCATCCATTACGTTGTCTTCAACAAGGTAGTCCACAACTTTCGTTCTAGTCCAAGTATGCCATTCTTCCGAACTCCTTCAAATGATCAATTATGATTTTCCTTAGGCTGGTATAGAGAGTTTCAATGATCTCTGTATCAAAAGTAATTCTTTTTGCCACTTAAGGGAATAATTCAACGAGCCACCTACTCTAAGGTGCCCCATTATGGAATCATGGCAATTATTCCTCGCTACTCCGAAACCTTGCACCATCTTACCTAAGAGTTGTGCTTACCAAATTGAACCTTCATCATATGTTTCACTCCATCCCTCTGGATGTATGTTTCGTGTCTTAGCTCGAGAGATGTTCAACATCTCATTCTGTGAGTTGATCGTGAGTTGCTCGATCTTTAAGAAGATCGGTTCGTATAGAGTTTCTTCTGTCGTCATCGTGTTGGATGAAGATCCCGAAAGCAAAGACGACAAGATCAATTTGAAGCAAGGAATCAACATCTTCGATGAGGGCAATTGGGTCGAGAAGATTGTGTTAGCTTTTGTGTCCCCTCTTCCTCTTACCCTACGCTTGAATCTCGGGACGAGATTCTTGTTTAGTGGGGGCGAGTTGTCACATCCCTAGTTCTGGTGTTGCCTAGTGTTTGCATCTTGTTGCATCATGTTTAAATTCTATTTAAATTGAAATGGGGATTGATCAAACCCTAGCATCAGAAAGAATTCAACTATGTTCAAATAAAAATATTTTCAATGAACCCAAAATGCCTTCCCAAAAATGTTCATTATCTTTGGATTGGTCTTGAACCTCTGCCAAAATATTGCTCATTTTTCTAGGTCAATTGGGGGTCACTGAATTAAATCATATAGTATTTGCATTTGGGCATTTAAATCCTATAAAAGATATTAAATGCCCAAATAATCACAAAATGAAATGGTTACTGTTGGAAATATTCCAAACAGTGGCCACACCAGATGCATGATTTTTAGAAATGCTCGCATTTTTAATAAAGCCAAACACAGTTGCAGGTAATAGAAAACAGAAAGAAAATGCAAATAGGAAAGGACTTACAGGCGCTTACTGTCCACTGGCCGGCTCTGCATCAGGCGGTCCAGCCCACAGCAGAAAAGCCATCCATCTCCTCGTCTCGCCAGGAGGACGAGAGGCGCATGCTTGACGCACGCGACCACACGCCGGGCCACCTCCTGCTTGCCGCCGACCGCTTGGACCTAGCTAAGGACGCCACACACTCTCCCGCGCCTCCCTCGACCGCTTGCTCGTCCCCATCCCCTCTCTGACTCTCTCTCCTGTGACCGTCCGAGTGCACCGGAGAGCGCTGCTGCTCGCCGCCGTAGCCACCACGCACCCTAGGCCCCGCGCCATGTCAAGCCACGAAGAGAAGCACATCCTCGTCTGAACTCTGAAGATCAGAACGGGCGCACTGCATCGCCGTCAGCATCATCGTCTTCCTCGTCTGCAATCCGTGGATCGCCGCCGTCGATTCGCGCCGAAGAGGGCCTCCCCGAGCCGTCTGAGCTGCTAAACGACTTCGCTGTGAGGACTCCTTCATTTTCCCCTCCTCCCCTGCTCGTTCTCGTGCCGTAGCTGCCGTCCCTGCAAGCACCAAGCTCCGGCCATCGCCATGGCCGGCGAATCACGCGCCCCGGAGCTCTTTCGCTCGCTCCAGTAGCTCCCGCGTGCTCTCCAGGTCCCCAGGGTCCCAACGCGCTCCTCTGCTCTCTGGCTAACGCGCTGCAGCCACCGCGCCGTGCTGGCCCGAGCTCCGGCCGCCGCCAAAGCCGCCGTGGTCGTCGTTCCCGGCCACCCCACCGCCTCCCGAGGCCTCCCCTAGTCACGCACGAGCGTGAGCTCTCCACTGGTACCCTCGGCGCATCGAACCGCTACTAGAGCAGCGATTCCGACATGCCTCCGCCGTCGGATGAGGTCGCCGGCGGCGAAACCCTGTTTAGCTGACGTGGCAACAATTAGTTTAGGCTCTAATTAACACCCACAGCTATTGACTAGTGGGCCTAGCCCCTCTAACGATTTTGGTTAGGTTTAACTAAAATCACTAATTATAACTATGACATGTGGGTCCCACGTGTCAGGTTAGACCCTGGTCACTCCGGTTGACCTGCTGACGTCGTGTTGTCATGCTGACACAGTAAAGGAATTTCTGTATTAAAACAAATTCAGAAAATTCCAGAAAATATTATAAACTTCTAAAAATCATAGAAATTCAACCGTAGCTCCAAATGAAATAAATTATATATGAAAAATGATCAGAAAAATCCAATCTATCCATATGTACCATTTTCATGCATGATAGAACAACTTAGGGCTGCTGTTTAGGCCTAATCTTATAATGGCATTTAAACCTTCACATATGGAGTTTGAATTTGAACCTAGGGTTCAAACCAACTTCATTTAACCTGCAGCTAGTTGCATTAGCTCAAATCACAGCATATTGCCATGTCATGATCATGCATCATATTGTGCATTGCATTGATGGTGTTTCCTTCTGTGTTGCCGGTGTTGTCCCTCTCGAGAGAGCGACGTCTCGAGCGATGAGTTTGATGTCATCGATGAAGAACTATATTATCTTCAGAAGTGCCAGGCAAGCAAAACCCCCTTGTTCATTTCGATACAATCCTACTCTCTCGCTCCTGCTCTCTTTTTACTGCATTAGGACAACAACGATTCAACTGTTACATGCTGCGGTAGTTGAACCCTTTCCTCTGCATGACCTGTCATTGCCACAAGAATAGATGAAACCCACTAGCATGAGTAGGAGTTGTTTGAGCCCGATGTGCCTACTCATTCATGCTTGTTTGTCATGCCTGCTATTGCTTAGAGTTGTGTCAGTCCGATTCATCGTGGATGAATTGGAGGTGTGTGAACATGTCCTCACGTGTGTGAGCTAAGTGTGTGAACACGATTTGGTAAAGGTAGCGGTGAGAGGCCATGTAGGAGTACATGGTGGGTTGTCTCATTGCAGCCGTCCTCGTGAACTGAGTTCGTGTTTGTGATCCATGAACAGTTACTACCATGCATTGGAATGCTTAAGTGCCCTCTCGACTTATTAATCAACCTGATCTCTGTCCAGGAGTTGCAACTAGTTTCTGGCGTTTGTAGGTAGTGTTAGTAGTCTACCAAGTGGCACCCGGTACAGGTGGGCTTGGGACAGACTAGGCACAGTGGCACGGTGTACCAAGCGTAGAACCACCCGTCAAGGTGGGCTTGGGAACCCTGCTCACATCGTTTGGGGCCGTGAGCGACACCCCGGCCGGATCTCCTTGCGGATGGAACCCGAATAGGCAATAAACCTAGACGAGAAACTTGTGTGGTTAGTCAGGTCGTGGCCGACTCCCTCGCCAGGCTTCCGCTTGAAGGTTGCCAAGATACACGACGTGTACATGGTGTTAAGTGGCTGTAGTGACCCGACCCGAATGGATCAAGTCTCTGTTCTTAAGTGTCATCCCTGGATCGGTATGCTGACACACACAGTACTCGAGGATTTATAATAGAGGTAAATCACATGTAAAAAGTAGCGTAAATACTATTACCTCAATCCAAATAGCGGAAGTAACAAGGTTGTGGATTCCCATCAACACCAACGGCAAAGTTGAGTGTAGAAATCATAACCCTAACGTATCACTTACTCGTCGGAAGATCCCTGCAACATGAAACGTTGCAGCCCGAAAATGGGTCAGCACATGGAATATGCTGGCAATGTAACACATAGAGAGTAATGAAAGAAGAAGCCTATACTACATGCATATATGGCTGGTGGAAAGCTCTATGGTTACAGTTTTTGCGAAAAGCCAATTTTTCCCTACTGCAAAGGAATAAATTTATTGAACTATCATGGTGGTTGTGAAACATTGAGAATGGTTGACAGCATCCTCAATCCCAATTAAAAGTACTCATTAACAACCCAACAATATTAATTATAGTAACATGATGAGATCAACAGGATAATCCAAGAACTAGATACTCAAGATGTCCATAACCGCGGACACGGCTAATCATGATTAGTTTATACACTCTGCAGAGGTTTGCGCACTTTTCCCCACAAGACTCGATCGCCTCCGTTGGATTTCTCGCACTACATGATGTTTGAGAAACGGATGACCGAGACATAGTCTTTCGGAAGCGCTAGCACCTTACATAGGGTAGACCGCACACCTACTTTCCCTACATCGCTAGTCTACCCGTAAGAGTTCGCACAACTTAATCAACTATGCCAGAGCCCATAATGGCTTGTGGCTGCACAAGAAGTTTCTAGTTTGAATAATCTCATGATCCCTTTGAGCCCGGGTGGCGGTCCAAGAAATACAGCAAGTCTGATGGAAACCAGTGCCTCAATCCACCCATATGTGTGTTTAAGTTGCCACCTTAAATAAACCATTAATTTAACAATCTCACATCTGTCATGGAATACACTCAACCAATCCACGTCTACTGGCATAGCATGGCATAATAAGCAAACGTAGAAGTAACTCCCAAGGGTTTGAAAATAAACAGGTAATAGGGACTACCTCAACTACTTCCCAAAACCCACAATTTAATTAGATCCTAATCATGCAATGTTTGAGGATAGATCTAATGCATAAAACTGGGTAGTAGAAAAGGTATGATCAAAGTGTTACTTGCCTGCAATGTTGACGAAGATGGTTCGCACTCAAAACTCTTGATAGATCTACTTGTCACACTCCGGTCAACCTATCGTAAACAAGCAATAGTAACCACACATAAGCAATCACTCAAAAAAATCAGAAAGAACGAAGAAGACGATTCGGAAAACATCAAACCAAGCAAATAACTCTTGCAACATAAAACAATTTCTAACAGTACCAAAATTATGTGAATTTGGCCTTATCAGAAAGTTTAGGTCAAGAGCTTCGATTTGCAAAAAGAATCAACTAAATCGGAGTTACGAAACTCAAGTTATGATCAAACGAAGTTCAAATTCAAATCTGGTCTAATTCAAAATTTTAAAATTTCAAAAACATGTTTGAGTTGGATTACTGGATAGAGGGATCATATCGAAGAAGTGGGCGTTGGTTTCGTTGAATTCCGACTAACGAGCAAAAAGTTATGGTCGTTTGAAAAACAGGGACTAATCTGTAAAAGAAATATTCACGGATGGGTCCCTGGCCGAAATTAAAAGAAAAAGAATAATCCTATCGAACGAATCGTTCGCTACAGAGACAAACCCGACGAAAACCGTTCGCTCCAGAAGCCTAACTAGTGAACGCTCACTACATAACTAAACATAAAAAAAATCAGATCTAGGTTTTCTGTAGAAAACCGATCTAGGGTTCGGTTTTTATACCGGTCCTTGGCGGTTCGGCGGTCTTCGGCGGAAAATCGGCAGCTCTCCGGCGAGGCTGCGGACTCCGGCGAGTCCGGCGAGCTCCGGCGTTCGCGGCGGCTTCGCGACGAGGGGCTAGGGCGGCGAGGTGGCGGGGTGGCGCGGTCGGAGGCGGGCGACGGCAGTGGTGCAGAGCAGCGCGGCGGCGGTTGACAACGGCGGCGGCGACAGAGTCGAGGGAGAGAGAGAGAGAGGGATCGGGCCCGGGCTTTATAGGAGGAGGGAGGCGCTGGTGGGGAAGGGGCGGCCGAGGCGGGCGGCGCCGGACTCCGGCGAGTCCGGTCACAGACGGGAGGAGGAGGCGGCGGCAGCCGACGGGCCGGCCGGGCCTTCGCCCGCCTTCGTCCGGGAGGAGTTTTTAAAGCATACAACAAAAATAAAATAAACCAATAATATGAAAATTTACTATAGGCATATTATATATCAAAATTTTCAGAAAAACATTTCCTACAAGATGAACATTTTTCTAGCATTAAATAAAATACACACAAATTCCAATAAAACAAAGAGTGCTTCTGCTCTAGAAAAATCCAATGAAAATCTTTTTAAAAATACCAAAATGAATTCAAATTTATTTCTCTCCATTTTTCTGATGTAGGGAATCATGTTACCCTATTTTCCATATATTTTATTTTTGGAGAAAAATAATTTGAATAAAACTCAATAACTCCAATTGAAAATAAATTCAAAAGAACTTTGAATTTAATTCTTTGAAAACTCCCAACTCATATTTCATATAATTTGAAGAAGTCATTTTATCTTCTCTCATGAAAATCATTGAGTTGCATGAAGTTTATGAATCGAAATATTTCCAAATGAAATTCAAATATTTTCAAATACCCTTTCATTTAATTAAATGAAAGAAGTCATATCATCTTCGCTCAAGGGTTTTGTATTTGAAAAGAATTTGAATTCATGAAGATCAGAAAAGAAAATGAAAGTTTGGGAAAGTCCTTTTATTCCCTCTCATTTAACTTTCAGAAAGTTTCGAATTTCACTCAATCAATCAAACAATCAATCAAAACTATCTATGTGTTTATAACATTCCAAAATTTAGAATTTTGGGATGTTACAAAACTAGCACCCTTAAGATGAATCTCGTCCTCGAGATTCGGAGAGGCTAGAAAGAAAATAGGTTAGGGTTTGGGGTCTTCTCAAAATCCATCGATCATCTCCGGGGTCTCGGGTGCTACCACCCTTAGAAGCATGGTTACGGTTCCATCAAAACTCATATACTCCATCCTTATTGTTGACAGTGTCGGTCTTCTCAGATCTTAAGGATAATTCCTTCTCTGGGCTCTTCCGGTAGTGGCATAACCTTTTCCTCAATTCTTTTGTCCTTTCATCTTGGTAAGGTTATCCCGAAACTGGGTCCTCTTAGCTGACGGGTCTGGCGCCAATTCTAAACAACTATCGATATCTCATGGTGGTCAACAATTTATGGTTTCTCCTACAGAAAACAGGTCTGGGTTGAACCTCACCGTATAACCTACGGTTGGCAACAGCTGCCGTGTACAAGGGAAAAAAACCTATACCATTCTAAGGTTTAAACAAGGTTTTGATCGTCGTCTCTCTACTACAGGTAAGTCACTCAGATTTACCATCCCATATAGCAACGCGAATAATAAGAGTAAGTCGGTATGGTGATCAATCCACCCCGCACCCAAATCATTACCTTGTATATGGTTTAGCGAATCTCGCATTCTCACACTCGGTCATCCTCACAAGCATTGCAGAATTTCTCTTGTCGATGAACCAAGTTCGGATATATCCATAGATTCTGCAAGCCAAACAAACATCTATCGTTCCTTAACACTCTCAGGTTTTGTGTAAACTCCTATAAGATCGTCTGTTGATAAAAGCATATCCTCTTCCAGGGTTTTCCTTCAGCAAGAAATGTGCTTGCTTCTTGGTAGGTCCTGGGGCCTGTGGGTTATGGCCCATCTCATCACTTGCAAACCTTGAACACATCCTCGGGGCAACTGCTCATTATTCCAACTCCCAACTTCCTAGTATTCTTAAATCCATCCAATTCTACTGTCTTCCTTCCTTCTATTGGCACCGGACTAGGACATGATTACTCAGACCATCATGGAATTTCCATTGATCCATATTTCCACAATCATACCTCCTTTATATCCAATAGTAAATTCATCTCTTCATCCTCATGGGATATCCCACATACCGAGATAAAAACTTATACTTATGAAGTCCATACTCCACTTCATGGAACATCATTATCCTTTCCAGGGGCAAGCGTCCTTTCAAGAGAATATTGGCCATCTCTGCATGGCACTTCTTCAACTGGGAAACGTGAAACACCACATGAACTCCTGACAGTCCTTCGGGTGACTCCAACTTGTTGTCCACTTCTCCCATACGCTCCAAAACTCGGTATGGTCCTACAAGTCTCGGGCTAACTTTCCTTAACTCCAAATCGCTTAAATCCTCGCAGAGGGACACACGAAGACATGCTCGTCTCCAATTTCATAGACTACCTCCTTGCGCTTTTGAGTCATAACTCTTCCGCTCGACTGAGCTACCTTCACCTATCTCAATCAACTTAACATTCTCTTGACTCCTTGATCACATTTGGTCCAAACAACTGACGGTCTCCAACTTCATCCCACTTCAACGGTGTCTGGCTTCTTCTCCCATACAAAGCTTAAAAGGGGCCATCTTCAAACTGGCTTGGTAACTGTTGTTGTATGAGGACTCAGCGTAAGGTAGATTATCATCCCTACTATATCCATAATCTAGCGCACACGCTCTCAACATGTCCTCCAGAATCTGATTGACTCTCTCGATTTATCCATCTGTCTGCGGATGAAAGGCTGTACTGAACTCTAGCCTAGTACCCCAAGTCTGGTGCAGCTGATTCCAAAACTTTGAGGTAAACTGTGTTCCTCTATCTGATACGATGGTCCTCGGAACTCCATGCAGACATACGATCCTGGTCAAATATATCTTGGCCAACTTCGTACTTGTATAGGTGGTTTTTACTGGGATAAAGTGAGCCATTTTGGTCAAGCGAGTCAACTACTACCCAGATAGAATCATATCCCCATCGGGTTCTGAGAAATCCGGTAATGAAATCCATGCCAAGCTTATCCCACTTCCATTCGGGTATCGGCATAGGCTGTAGTAATCTTGCTGGCTTCTGATGCTCTTCTTTTACACTCTCTGGCACACATCACCTACGACTACATACTCCGCGATATCCTTCTTCATACCAGTTCACCAGAAATGCTCCTTCAATATCCAAATACATCTTGGTGTTTCCAGGGCGAATCGAGTATGGTGAGTCATGAGCCTCCTGAAGTATTAACTTCCCGATCTTTGCATTATTGGGCACATATACACAATCCTTGAACCATAAGGTGTCGTGCTTATCCTTATGAAAACCTTTGGCCTTTCCTTTGCTCATCCTCTCTTTTACCTCAGCAATAACTTTTTCATCCTTCTGAGCTTCACGGATCTTTCTCAACAATGTAGACTGAACTTCCATTGCTGCAACAAAACCTTTGGGAACAATCTCCAATCGAAGCTCCCTGAGATCTTCGGCCAACTCATTTGGTAATTCTCCGCTTATGAGGGTATTCGTCCTTGTTATCTTTATGGTTGTGTCCTATTTCTCCACAAAGCTTGCATGCACTTTCTCCACATCATTTCCATAAGGCTTCATTCTCTGGGACACAAACCGAGACTTTGGCAAGGTCAACTTAAATTCCTTCCAAGTGGTTACTCCTTGCCATCCATTGATGGTTTGGTACAACCTCCACCAAGTAGCAGCACCTCTTTCAAAGCATTGAAGAGCATGCTGGGCCATATCTTTTCTGGCTATAGGGTTATTCTCCATGTGATCCTCCATGTTCTAAATCAATCGGTCTGTCTCCAATTGACTCATCGGTCCAGATAATACGAGCTCATCTCCATTCATCCTCTATTGGGTCCATGGGTTTTGGGGTGGGATAAGTGAGATAGAGAGGGATGCACACAATACAAACAATTTTTTTGAAAAGGTAGATTTTATTGTGGCTGTCGGAAAAACAACAAACAAATGACAGCTCACAATCGTCGCATCTAACGTAAGCGTAAAACATGGGTTTTGGTCTACTAATGGTCAATAAATCTTCAACGCCACAAAACTCTTCAAGTCTTGTTCATGTCTCCGATGGCTTCTTCTGATCATGCTTGTCCTTCTCAAGTTCCTATGCCAGATCTCTGTTGACGCGAAGTCTCTAGTGACATCCTTTAATATTTCTGGAGTTGCGTTCCAAACTTCTGGGTTTCGACATCCTTCGTATAAACCATGTCCTTCTACCCTTCAGTTCCTGACGAATGTCCGATATCTCGAGGTTTTGCTCCTCCAGCTTGGCTACTTTTAGCTTCTGGGTCCTGAGTTGTTCACGGACAGCTTCCTTTCAAATACGGCTTCCTGAAGGTCCATCTAAAATTCCTGATGTAGTACTCCAAATCCTGGTGATACACCGGCCAAGGTTAAAACTTCATCTTGCTGATAGGTGCTCCATCAGACTTCTACTATCCAATCCTTCCATGCATATGCATGCTTAACCCAGCACGGTGACAATAGCATAAGCGGGCGATGACATCATGAATAGCTGTGCTTCTGCTCTTGCCCTTTTCATGAGCTATCATTCCATAGTTGATATCTCCTGCATTGGGGTTTCCGTGACAAAACTTTGAGTTCTGATGCTCCATGTTCCGGTCTTTCTTCGATACACCTTCATCTCGGGTATTGACAGCTTCCATAGTCTGCCAAGTTCCATAAGGGGTGCCTTCCTAGGTCATACAAATCCGGAAATTCTATAGAGTCTTCAACCGTTGTAGTTTCCAACATTATAATGCTCGGAAAAATCCTCTTCATTCCGTAGGGGTCGTGGTTGTCCGATATCTTGTACTCCTTGGAGCGGTCTCATCAGTCGAATCTTTGAGTGGTCAAAAGTGAAAAGGGGTATGGTCTCTCTAAAAGGGAATATTTGAATAAGCTCAGAAGAGAAGAGAGGTAAAAGATCTTTTTGAAAAAGAAATTGTAGAGAAAAATCTTTCCTATGGGCTTGTCAGTTTCTAGGGTCACGTCCTACAGTCAACATGTGCTCGATACCATCTTGTAGCGACCCGACCGAATGGATCAAGTCTTCGTGCTTAAGTGTCATCCTCGGTCGGTATCTTTGACACACACGAAGATTTCGAGGATTTATAACAGAGGTAAATCACATGTAAAAAGTAGCGTAAAATACTATTACCTCAATCCAAATAGCGGAAGTAACAAGGTTGTGGATTCCCATCAACACCAACGGCAAAGTTGAGTGTAGAAATCATAATCCTAACGTATCACTTACTCGTCGTAAGATCCTGCAACATGAAACGTTGCAGCCCGAAAACGGGTCAGCACATGGAATATGCTGGCAATGTAACACATAGAGAGTAATGAAAGAAGAAGCCTATACTACATGCATATATGGCTGGTGGAAAGCTCTATGGTTACAATTTTTGCGAAAAGCCAATTTTTCCCTACTGCAAAGGAATAAATTTATTTAACTATCATGGTGGTTGTGAAACATTGAGAATGGTTGACAGCATCCTCAATCCCAATTAAAAGTACTCATTAACAACCCAACAATATTAATTAGAGTAACATGATGAGATCAACAGGATAATCCAAGAACTAGACACTCAAGATGTCCATAACTGGGGACACGGCTAATCATGATTAGTTTATACACTCTGCAGAGGTTTGCGCACTTTTCCCCACAAGACTCGATCGCCTCCGTTGGATTTCTCGCACTACATGATGTTTGAGAAACGGATGACCGAGACATAGTCTTTCGGAAGCGCTAGCACCTTACATAGGGTAGACCGGTACACCTACTTTCCCCTACATCTGCTAGTCTACCCGTAAGAGTTCGCACAACTTAATCAACTATGCCAGAGCCCATAATGGCTTGTGGCTACACACGTAAGTTTCTAGTTTGAATAATCTCATGATCCCTTTGAGCCTGGGTGGCGGTCCGAAGAAATACAGGCAAGTCCTAATGGAAACCAGGTGCCTCAATCCACCCATATGTGTGTTTAAGTTGCCACCTTAAATAAACCATTAATTTAACAATCTCACATCTGTCATGGAATACACTCAACCAATCCACGTCTACTGGCATAATAAGCAAACGTAGAAGTAACTCCCAAGGGTTTGAAAATAAAAAGGTAATAGGGACTACCTCAACTACTTCCCAAAACCCACAATTTAATTAGATCCTAATCATGCAATGTTTGAGGATAGATCTAATGCATAAAACTGGGTAGTAGAAAAGGTATGCTCAAAGTGTTACTTGCCTGCAATGTTGACGAAGATGGTTCGCACACAAAACTCTTGATAGATCTACTCGTCACACTCTGGTCAATCTATCGTAAGCAAGCAATAGCAACCACACATAAGCAATCACTCAAAAAAAATCAGAAAGAACGAAGAAGACGATTCGGAAAACATCAAACCAAGCAAATAACTCTTGCAACATAAAACAATTTCTAGCAGTACCAAAGTGTAGCGTAAGTATTTCCCTCAGTTTTGAGAACCAAGGTATCAATCCAGTAGGAGGCTCCTCAAAAGTCCCACGCACCTACCCAAACAAGCGAGAACTCGAACCAACGCAATAAAGGGTTGTCAATCCTTCACGGCCACTTCATGAAAGTGAGATCTAATAAAGATAGTATGATAAGTTAAATATATTTTTGGTATTTTATAATATAGATGCAAAAAGTAAAGATGCAAATAAAAGTAGATTGGAAGCAAATATGATAAGAGATAGACCCGGGGGCCATAGGTTTCACTAGTGGCTTCTCTTAAGATAGCATAAGTATTACGGTGGGTGAACAAATTACTGTCGAGCAATTGATAGAAAAGCGCATAGTTATGAGATTATCTAGGCATGATCATGCATATAGGCATCACGTCCATAATAAGTAGACCGACTCCTGTCTGCATCTACTACTATTACTCCACACATCGAGCACTATCCAACATGCATCTAGAGTATTAAGTTCATAAGAACAGAGTAACGCATTAAGCAAGATGACATGATGTAGAGGGATAAACTCATGCAATATGATATAAACCCCATATTGTTATCCTCGATGGCAACAATACAATATGTGCCTTGCAACCCTTTCTGTCACTGGTTAAGGACACCGCAAGATTGAACCCAAAGCTAAGCACTTCTCCCATGGCAAGAAAGATCAATCTAGTAAGCCAAACCAAACTGATAATTCGAAGAGACTTGCAAAGATAACTTAATCATACATAAAAGAATTCAGAGAAGATTCAAATATTATTCATAGATAAACTTGATCATAAACCCACAATTCATCGGATCTCGACAAACACACCGCAAAAAGATATTACATCGAATAGATCTCCACAAGAGAGGGGGAGAACATTGTATTGAGATCCAAAAAGAGAGAATAAGCCATCTAGCTAATAACTATGGGCCCGTAGGTCTGCGGTAAACTACTCACAACTCATCGGAGGGGCAAGGATGTTGATGTAGAGGCCCTCCATGCTTGATTCCCCCTCCGGCAGAGTGGCGGCGAAGGCTCCAAGATGGGATCTCGCGGATACAGAAGGTTACGGTGGTGGAAATTGTGTTTCGTGGTGCCCCTGGATGTTTTCGGGGTAGGTAGGTATATATAGGAAGAAGAAGTACGTCGGTGGCCGCCCAAGAGGCCCACGAGACAGGGGGCACGCCCTATAGGGGGGGCACCCTCCTATCTCGTGGAGGCTCCGGTTGCTTCTTGACTTGCACTCCAAGTTCTCTGGATCACGTTCGGTGTGAAAATCACGTTCCCGAAGGTTTCATTCCGTTTGGACTACGTTTGATATTCCTTTTCTTTGAAATACTGAAATAGGCAAAAAAACAGCAATATGGGCTGGGCCTCCGGTTAATAGGTTAGTCCCAAAAATGATATAAAAGTGGAAAATAAAGCCCAATGAAGCCTAAAACAGTAGATAAAGTAGCATGGAGCAATAAAAAATTATAGATACGTTGGAGACGTATCAGAGGGGCTCCTGCCCCTCCGCCGCCATGGAGGCCATGGACCAGAGGGGGAACTCTCCTCCCATCTAGGGGGAGGCCAAGGAAGAAGAAGAAGGAGGGGGGCTCTCGCCCTCTCTCCCGATGGCGCCGGAGTGCCGCCGGGGCAAGGATTGTGACAGCGATCTACATCAACAATCTTGCTACTGTCTGTCGTGGGAGTAAGTCTGACAGTAAGAATATGGGGTACGTAGGAGGAGGCAAGGCCCTAGCTACAACAAGGTTGTACATGCGAGTTTACGAGTTCAGGCCCCTCTCGAAGGAGGTAACAGCCCTACGTCTTGGCGCCCGGAGGCTTGTCGACTGGAATATGCATGTGAGTTACAGGGGGTGCGAACCCTTGTGCCAGAGGAGGGGGGGGTGGCTTATATAGAGTGCGCCAGACCCCTCCAGCCCTTAGTTAAACAGGGTTCAATGTAAGTTAAGACAAGGGCGTTACTAGTAACGCCCGCTATAATGACTATTAATGACCTTTAAGACTACGGAGTGAACGCCGGACCGTTGCCATCATGGCGTGGATTTAGATCTTCTGTACTCCGAGTGATTCTTCGTATGGTCGAGTGAGACTATCTTGGTCGATTGGAATTGGGGTATCCGATTGGGATAGTTGGTCGAGTGGGTTGCACTCCAAGGTGATTTCAGTCGGTATCTTCTGTTACGCTGTCAGGACCCCGATTCCAATTCACATCGATCTAGCTGGTAACACCTCATATCGCTTTGCGGCCTCACGCACGGTATTCCCACGGGTGTCGCCTTACCATGGCCCGGGACCGTTTGCGCCTTTTGGCTCACGTATATGATAGTGTCGCTAGCATCCATATGATGAGAGAACCCTGGCCGACATGGCTAGTCGTGAACCCAAAGTGGCGCTAACCCATGGGGACAGGCATACATGAATCACATCGAGCATGTCGGTCATCAACGTATGAATTGGGCTGTAGCATCTGGCTATGGACTCCGTATCCCGGGCTGTAGCAGGCTAGGCAGGACTCGAATATCACCGCGACATTTCCCGAAGGACGACATAGGAACGGCAAGTGAAACACATGCCGCCACCAAGTGTCCAAGCAGTAGTCTTGGGCTAGCAGGACTCCGTGAACCGGGCTGAAGCGGACTACTATCGCCAGAAGCACTAGACTACATTTCCCCATATGAGAGGCTGCCAAGGATAAACAACTAGATTGTCGGATCCCACACATACCAAGCATTTCAAACATACACACAATATGCTCAATATGTGTAAATACAACATGGCATCACAACATAACTCTCGACTCAAATATTTATTCATTAGGCCCGAGGAGCGAGATATTACAAACATGGGTCTCATGACCCAACACTCGAGCATACAAGTCAAGGCACAAGCGAAGCTTAACATGTCCGAGTACGCACATCTACAAATGAAAAAGGCTGAGAAGCCCGACTATCTACCACATCTCGCCGAGGGCACAAGATCGTAGCTGAGGTAACAAGCTAAACGTCAAGTCCAACTGAACTACTAGCGAGACCGACGCCTCTCGCAAAACATAAAATAGCAAACGTGAGTACAAACGTACTCAACAAGACTTACATCAGAACTATCTACATATGCATCATTATCAACAAAGGGGGTGGTGGAGTTTGACTGCAGCAAGCCAGCTTTGACTCGGTGGCTATCCTGAACTATGACTGCAAGTAACTCTTTTGAGGTGGCGCACACGAGTCCACATATTCACCATATCAATACACCACTATGGACCCGCTCCCGTCTCCCTACGAGAACGCCATCCATAGCACTCACGCTTATCTTGCGCATTTTAGAGTATCCACTTTCACTTATCTATGAACTGTTATAGGCAACCCAGAAGTCCTTTTCCGCGGACACGGCTATTCGAATAGATCATATTACCCTGCAGGGGTGTACTTCTTCACACACGCTCTCGCCACTTACCGCCATGTACACCTCGTGTATCTCGGCAACCTTCAAGCGGAAACCTGGCGAGGGAGTCGGCCACGACCTGACTAACCACACAAGTCTCTAGTCCAGGTTTATCGCCTATTCGGGTTCCATCCGCGAGGAGATCCGGCCGGGGTGTCGCTCACGGCCCCAAACGATGAGAGCAGGGTTCCCAAGGCACCAAACGGGCGTCTCGGTACACCGTGCCTCGTGTCTCTACCGCAACATAGCCCACCCCTATGGTCAGCGCTACGCACGGCCCCCAACACATATCCTACAAACACCAGAAACTAGTTGCAACTCCTAGACAGAGATCGAGGCGATTAATAAGCCGAGAGGGGTCGAGTTACCGGAACCCAATGTGTGGTAGTAGCTGTTCATGGATCACAAACACAGAACTCAGTTCCTGAGGACGGCTGCAATGAGACAACCCACCATGTACTCCTACATGGCCTCTCACCGCTACCTTTACCAAATCGTGTTCACACACTTAGCTCTCAACAGTAGGACATGTTTACACACCTCCGATTCATTCCCGATGAATCAGACCTGACTCAACTCTAAGCAGTAGCAGGCATGACAAACAAGCATGAATGAGTAGGCACAACATGGCTCAAGCAACTCCTACTCATGCTAGTGGGTTTCATCTAATTACTGTGGAATGACAGGTCATGCAGAGGATAAAGGGGTTCAGCTACCGCAGCAAGTAATGATGAATCGTTGTTGTCCTAATGCAGTAAAAGAGAGCAGGAGCGAGAGAGTGGGATTGTATCGGAATGAACAAGGGGGTTTTGCTTGCCTGGCACTTCTGAAGATAATATAGTTCTTCATCGGTGTCATCGAACTCATCGTCGGGATACGCCTACCGAGAGAGAACAAGCACCGACAAACAAGGAAGAAACACAATCAATGCAATGCAGCAATATGATGCATGATCATGACATGGCAATATGCTGTGATTTGGGCTAATGCAACAGCAAGTCATTTTGATTGAAGTGGATTTCAAAACTATATCAAATCCCAACTCCAAAACTATTATCAAAGTTTCCCTATTCATGTTTCATCCTAAACAGTGAAGTTAACTTGATCAAATATGCATGAAAATGGTACAGATGGATATATTGGATTTTTCTGATAATTCTTCATATATAATTTATTTCATTTGGAGCTACGGTTGAATTACTATGATTTTTAGAAGTTTAGGCATTTCGGAATTTCCTGAATTATAATAAATCCAAAATGGGTTATTATACAAGATGACATCACCCCGATGTCAAGAGGTCAACTGGCGCCTCGGTCAAACCTGACCAGTGGGGTCCACCGGTCGCTGACTCGAGGCTAAAAGAGTTAGTTTTAGCACTAACTAAAATTAGCAGGACACGGGCCCACATGTCGGTGTCACTAACTAACCCTCGATTAGCTAATCTAACGGTGCCACGTCACGGGTTAGTTAAGTTTAGTTTAAAACCTTAACCAAAATTACAAGGACCGGGGCCCACTTGTTAGTGAGTCGGGGAGGTCAAATGGGTCAAACCGGGTCAAACTCGCGGAGTTGACCCGAGGCTCGCCGCCGGCAGGCTGTGGACGGGGAGGTGCAGTTTCCTCCTCCGCGACCAAATGGCCGGCGGAGGCGGCTCGTGGGCTGGAGCTCGCGCGTCGGGTGGTGCCGTTGGAGGTGCTGGGTGGCCGGAAACAACGGCGGCGAGCACGTCCGCCGGGCGGGGAGTACGGGCACGCTTCGGACACAGCGTTTTGGGCACGGGAGGAGGAGGAGCGGGTTGCATGAGTCTCGCGGACTCACCAACACGGGTAGGCTCGAATGCATCGTGGGTGCGCTCTAGCTACGGCGGCGCCATGGCCGGCGGCGGGATGTTCTCGGCCGTGATGGGGAATGAAGCTAGAGAACGACCGCGAGCTTGAGAGAAGAGGGGAGGGGAAGAGGGGCTCACGGCGAGTGCAGAGGTGGCCTCGGCGTGCTCGGGGATGACTCGGTGACGGCGAATCTGCGGCGGCGGGCGGCGGAGCCTGAGGAGGAAGACGATGGTGATGGCGGTGTTCCAGGGCGTCCGGCGCCGTGCGTCTCTACGAGGAGGCATACCCCACAGTGGCGGGGCACGTGGGCACGACGGCGAGGCAGGAGGGAGGCTGTGGCCGCGTCGGCGTGCGGCGGCGCTTTCCGGTGTGTTCGGGCGTCGCGGAAGAGAGCGAGAGAGAGGAGGGGAGAGGCGCAGGAGAGTGGGGGAGAGGTCCGGGGGAGGGTCGGGCGATGCACGTGGCGCTCGGGCCGACTCCAGCAGCGGCAAACAAGCAGGAGGTGGCCGGACGCGTGCTCGCGCGCGCCGGCCACACGCTCGTCCTCCTGGCAAGGGGAAGACGACAGGGGGAGAGCGGTGGTGGGCTGGGCGGCCAGGCTGCAGGCTTTGGCCGGTCGGTGGGCTGCTAGTGAGTGGGTTGGAGAGGTAAGTCCAGGTAAGGTTTCTCTCCTCTCTGCTTTTTCTAATTATTTTAGTTTTCTATTATTCTGTAAATTTTTAGGGCTTTATTAAAAATACCTATGCACTTTCAAAAATCATGAGACTGCTTGTGGCCACTATTTGGATTATTTCCAATAACCAAAATTTCAGTTCATGAATATTTGGACATTTAATATAATATATAAAATTTAAATTCCCAAATGCAAATAAGGTATGATTTAAATCCAGAGCCCAATATGTCATGGAAAAATGTGCATCACCTCAGTTATCAAGTTTCAAAGATTTTCCAAGAATGATGAACATTTTGGAAGTCATTTGGATTTACTGGAAATATTTTGGTTGAACCTAGTGAATTCCTTTAATGCTAGGGTTTAGGCAATCCCCATTTCAAGTTTCTTAGAAGTTTAAACATGATGACATGATGAGCAAGCAAAGTCAAACAAGGCCGATCTGGGGCTATGACATGTACTTTGAATATCCTTGACTCTAGGGCAGTGTCCTTAGGTAGAGCATCTAGGTCAGGCCTATGACCCTACCCTAGGTACATGTCATCGTCATTAGCCCCCGTATGGATTGAGGTCTGACTG
This sequence comes from Aegilops longissima, assembly GCA_021605205.1. NCBI lineage: Eukaryota > Viridiplantae > Streptophyta > Magnoliopsida > Poales > Poaceae > Aegilops > Aegilops longissima. The sequence continues at coordinate 148,403,448 of CM038677.1, read as the reverse complement.
AAGAAGGGTTGAAGTTGGTCCCGACTCGATTCCATGCTTCGGAGGCATTTTACTAGAGTATGGAAATCATGCTGAAGTTTCAACTTCGTCTTAGTCGCCTTGATCAATTCAGAGGTCGTCGAGTGAATTATGCTGGTTATCTTCGAGTGAATCAGAGTGTGAAATCTTCTGTGCGATTGATTGCTCTGCGGTTCCCGGATCTCACGGGATTCAAAAATTTGGAGAAGCGCACAGGACGGGGCATGCCGCAGTAAACAGAGCGAAAAGAGAGGGACGCCTTGATCTCCATGCCGCCTTTTTCGCCGCGTATCGGGCAAGCGCCTGTTGCAGGATGTGATAAGACCACTCGTGCCCACAGGTCAGCCACTCGGAAGCAGCCCCATAAAGAGCGCTCAGGCCTATGCAATGCACAGTGCTCCTCATTCGGCCCTCTTCTCCTCTGCTTCTCCGCGCGCGCATCCCTCTGCTCTCGACGCTTCCGCCTGCCCCGCTTGCATTCCACCATCATGGGGAAGGAGAAGACCGCAGCTATGGAGCGCGCGAAGAAGGCGGCTGCGAAGGGCAAGAAGACGGCTCGGCGGTCGTCGTTGCAATCCGGTCTGCCCCCTGCTTGGATCCAGGGGGACTGGATCCGCTCCACCGTCGAGAAGGAGGATCTGGAGAGGCTCACCGCAGATGCCATGATCGTTGATGGATCTTGGAGGCTGCCGGAGGGGGAATCTGAGCCTCAACCTCGTGAGGGTGAGCGTGTCCTCCTTGCCACCCACGTCGATCGAGGTTTTTCCCTTCCCCTGCATCCGTTCTTTAGGGGTTTCTTGAACTTTTTTGGTGCTCAAATTCACCATCCCCCCCCCCCCCCAAACACAATCACATATCTTGCTGCACACATCTCATTGTGCGAAAACATCTTGGGTTGCCAACCGCACTGGGGTCTCTTCAAACACATCTTCACTTGTCATTCTCAAACAGTAAAGAAAGCAAATCCGAGTGACGAAAAGAGGCATGTGATCCAAATGTGCAGGGGTTTGGTGATTCAAACTAGGGGTAGAAGCACTTTTCCTTCCATGACCCTTCCTGAGTCAGTCAGAGGATGGCAGTCGACCTGGTTCTATTGCAAAGACATCCCGACTCTTGGTCAGTCAACCGGTCTCCCCCCTTTCACAATGGAGCGACTCCGCCAACCTTCTTCACTAATTGTGACCCCAGAGGAGAAAGGCGAGGTATCTCTTTAAGTTGACTAGGTCGTTAACTTAGTCCGGGAGGGTGTGACTGGCATGGACCTGTTGGAGGTGTTCCTCAGTCAACGCATCCGGCCTCTCCAAGCCCACGACCATCCGATGTGGATGTACTCGGGCACTGATGACACCGCTCGGGTCCACCCAGAGGAGGTTGCCGAGGAGACGTGGCTCAATGGCTGCGAAGCATCACTGGGAACAAGGATAACCCCAGGGGGGTCCAGGAGGATTTTTCCATTCGATGCTGACCATGAGCCAGAAGAGGTCGGGCTCAAAATACCGAGTGTTTTCTTCCTTCGATTTGCAATTGCTCTTGAATCTGACTGATTTTGACTTTCACCTTGCAGATTTATACCAAGATGTACTCGATGCTAAATGGGGAACAACTCCAGGAGGGAGAGGAGAGCGAAGGTGGAAGCGCAGCCTGGCAATCTGGAGACGATAGTGAGGGTGGCAGCGAGGATTCTGGTAGAAACGAAGAAGTCGACTCGCCGCCTCACTCTGAGCGGCGTTCCAAACAGTCGCAGGATCCTACGGGTGGGCGTGGCAGAGCAGTTCCGCCAAGCATGCAAGTTCTAAAGCATACTCGGACCTTGACTCCAGATCCGTCGAAGAAGGCCACGAAGCAGCCCAAGGTTGTCCCCTCGAAGCCCCGGAAGGCCCTGCCCAAAATCAAGGTGGATGTTCCTGTTGCTCGTAAGTGTTATGTTTCTTCTCTTTGTCTTCTATGTTATTGTCGAATCGTTCGCTTGCTTGACCGAGTGAATTTTGGAGATTTCAGTGCTGCTACTTCTAGGACGTCCATGGACATTGACAAGGAGCAGGACGATGCAGAAACAGCAGACGTGGGCACTTCTCGGGCAGGTACAACTCCACAGTCATGCTTACTTCGCCAACTGTTCTGATGGTCGACTGAACTCTTACGGTCGAGTGTTTTGCAGCGCCAACAAATGTTATTCAACTTCCAGATGATGACGATGATGAAGAAGTGCCACAAAGGAACACAGGGAGAAGGGGCAGGACTCTGAGCAAGGAGGTGCCTGCCAGCAAAGTGTCCAACTCGACATCAGCATCAGAGCCAGTCGTTCAGCAACTTGGTGATCCAGCTTGGACTTCTGTTTCTCTTACCAGCCTTTGGCGTCGACTGCTCAAGCCCCTGTTCTGACTGTGCAACTTCAAGCTTCAGCTCCTCCGGCTACCTCATCTGTTCCACCGACCCCTATTTTTGTTACTCATCACGTCCTGGAGGACCATGTAGGTGCTGCCAAGGAAGCCATGATCCAAGCAGGCTTAATGATGGACCGAATAAAGGTGGTGTACGAAACCAACAAGGCTGCCTATGATGACAGCTCTGCCCTTCAAACCAACATCCGTATAAGTGGGATTGTAAGTTGATTTCTGACTGGCTTTCAGCTTGAACTTTGCTCTGTTAGGATATGCTACTTGAAGACTGCTGCTTTATTATTCGTAAGATGTCCGTGGATGAGCGTTTTGGAACCTTATGTGCATCTATCATGAGTTTGCACCTTGAATTTGTTTACCCACTGGGTGTTTCTGTTTTGCTTTGTAGCTCTTTCACTTGAGTCAACCAGGTCATGTCGAGTGAACTCTTGAACCAGTGGGGGCACGCTGAGTGCACCCACTGGGTGTAGTCCCTGAGACCGCCGCTGAATGTTTGATTCGGCGGGGGTCTTTGTGAAATGATTGTCTGTAGTACCTCCACTCGGTCTAGACAGGTCGTGCCGAGTGGGAACTGAACCAGTGGGGGCACACTAAGTGCACCATTCGGATTTTGGGTTTCGGCAAAACCCTTGAGGTTCAAACACTGGGGTGCGCACGAAGATCTCTCTCCCCCTAGCTCACGCTCTCTCCACGATCTCAAAGCCTAGCTCGCCGAACCCGAGGAACAAGGGACACAAGAGTTTATACTAGTTCGGGCCACCGATGTGGTGTAATACCCTACTCCAGTGTGGTGTGGTGGATTGCCTTTTAGGTTGAGGATGAACAAGTACAAGGGAAGAACAACCTCCTGAGGAGAGGCGTTCTCGAGCTCGCTGAGCTTGTGTGGTTGGGGATGGTCTGAATGATCCTCCCTTCCTATGGTGGTGGCTAGTCCTATTTATAGAGGCCCGGGTCCTCTTCCCAAATATTAGGCGGGAAGGGATCCCACAACGGCCAATTCAAAGGGGACAACTAGTACAAGCTATCCTGACAAAAGGTGGTCTTCGCCTGCCAAAGGCTCTGGTGGTGACGCCGTCGTGGACTCCGCGGTGACCTCCGTCCTGCCGTTCTGCTGGTCTTGGTCTTGTTGCACCGATATACAAACCTTTGTGTGATGCCTCAGGACTCGTCGCCTGCGCTTGCCCCTTTAGCACCAAAGAGGCAACAAGTACTCTGCGCGCGCTGGCGCCCACCTGGCGCCTGCCTGGCCTTGGTCGTCATGGCTCACGTCATGCGAACCTCGTGAGGTGCCCCTTGCATAGATCTCTCCGCTCCTCGGGAGCCAACCTAGGGAGGCCACCCTGAGGAGGTCTTGTGTCGTCCGCCTCGCGAGGCTTGGCCCCTCGCGAGGGTCTTGAGTGGTTGCTGATGAAGATGGGCCGCATCAGGCACCGGATGAGCCACGCCTGGGCATGAGTGCAGCAATTCGGTACCCCTTTCCCAGGACGCCGACAGTAGCCCCCGGGCCCAAGGCGCGCTCGGACTTGTCTTCGAGGTGAAGCCAAGGGTCAAGTGCGGAGTGCCGCGGGCCCCAACCGCCTGCGGCCTTGATTGACATGTGGTGATTGACGGGACGTGGGCGTCTCTGCTTCGCCACGCTGCCTCGGCAACTTCCTGACTTAACGAGTCCCTGCTGCATGCAGAAGAAAAGCCATCATTACCTTCGATCGTGGAGTCTGCGGTTGGCCTCCTCCTGGCCATAAATGAGGGGGGGGGGAGCCCCCGTCGCTCATCTCTTCCTCCATTCTGTCTGCTTCTTCTTCTTCCCGTGCTGTGGCACACATGGCACCGATATAGAGGTTCTCTGCTGCTGAAAAGGGGAAAGCTCCCCGTGAAGAGCCAGGGCCACCCCCGCCGAAGAAGAGGCTGGCTCGATCCCGTGACGTCGTCTTGAGGCCAGAGGTGACGAGGCCTTTGGTACGAGTGACCTCCCCCCGGGTATCCGCTGCCCTTATACGCCCAGGCAGAGGGCTCCGGAGGAGGAGGCAGCAATCGACGCCGATCGCGCCGTGGCCGCGGTGGCCATGCTGCGGTGGTGCGCGCCGCCGCCCCAGGTACCCACGTCGAGGGCTCCTCGCGTGAACTTGTGGTGTGGGCGGTGATGCCACCGCGCTCTTGGATTCGCTTCCCGCAGTTCTTCACCGAAGAGATGCCGTCGAGGGGGCCACCTGAGCTGTGGCTGCAGCACGCCGGGTGCGACGCCCCAGCGACGGGAGCGGAGGTCGAGGTCGTGTCCCCGGGCAAGATCTTCATGACCCACGGATGGGGCGAGGTTGCCCGCGTTTGCCGCGCGGAGGGCACCCTCGCCATCCACTTATAATACGATGACGCTTCCATGATGTCCTTCAAGGTCTTCGACGAGGAAGGCCGCCGCCTGGAGTGTTGCCCCGGAGGGGGCCGTCGTGACGACGCAGCGGCAAGAGCCGGGCCTTATTATGAAGATCCACGGCTGCGTGTCTTGCTTCGGCTCAGTCCCTCCTTGTCGGATGTGGGGTTCCGGCAAAACCCTCCTTCGTGTCTTGCTACGATCTCGCGGATGAACTCGACGAACTCGCAACACAGAAATACACGAGATTTATACTGGTTCGGGCCACCATTGTGGTGTAATACCCTACTCCAGTGTGGTGGTGGTGGATTGCCTCTTGGGCTGATGATGAACAGTACAAGGGGAAGAACAGCCTCCTGAGGTTGAGGTGTTCTTGTGCTTGTCTAACTTGTGTGGAGAGGACTCGATGCACTAACTGATGCCCTCTACTGTGGTGGCTAGCTCTACTTAGATAGGCCCTGGTACTCTCCCCAAATATTGAGCGGGAAGGGAGCCAACAACGGTGGGAAAATCTGAAAGGGGACAACTAGTACAAGCTATCCTGACAAAAGTGGTCTTCGCCTGCAAAAGGCTCTGGCGGTGACGCCGTCTTGGGCTCCACGGTGACCTCCGTCCTGCTGGCCGGCGGGTCTTGGTCTCGTTGCACCGATATGGAAACCATTGCCTGATGCCTCTGTACTCCGTGCGTGAGCTTGATTCCTTAGCACCAAAGAGGAAACAAGGATGCTGCGCGCGCTGGCGCCCGCCTGGTGTCGATCGTCATGGCTCTCGTCACAAGAGCCTCTTGAGGCTTGCCCCGCCTTGATATCTCCGCTCCTCGCGAGGAAGCCTGGTGAGGCCGCTCCCGAGGAGGTCTTGCGTTGTCCGCCTCACGAGGCTTGGCCCCTCGTGAGGGTCTTGAATGCCTTGTCGATGAAGATGGGCCGTACAGGCCTGCTTGCATAGCCATGCCATGGGCCACAGGCAAGCAAGTCTGGGGACCCCCGTTCCCAGAACGCCGACAGTAGCCCCCGGGCCCAAGGTGCGCTCGGGCTTGGATTCACGGCGAAGCCAAGGGTCAAGTACAGAGCGCCGCGGGCACCAAAAGCCTGCGACCTTGGTCGATGCGTGGCGGTTGATTGGACGTGGGCGTCTCCACTTCCCCATGCTGCCTCGGCAACCGCCCGTCCTGACAAAAGGCTGGCGCAGACAGCGCTTGCCTTCATTGTTTCTTCCTCGCCTTGCTCCAGATCCCCTTTCTCGCTCCTCGCTGCCGAAACCTCCAGATCTGCTCTAATCTTGCTCCGCATCTGTGACCCACGGCGCCGCGCAAGACCAAGCCCTCCTCGGTGCCGGCTTGGTACGAGCCAGCTCTGGAAGCACCCACTGTCACAGAAAAGAGCCTTGCCTCCGTGTGCCTGCTGACGGCGGGGGATAGCAATGAAGGGGGCAAGACGGAGCACCGACTTGCCTCCGACGTGCCAGAGCCTGAGGGAAGCACCTTATTCCCCTTCTTCTCGAGCAGAATCATCGTCGGGTTGGTTCCCCCCTTTTTCGATTTCTTTTATGAGGTCCTTGACCACTACGGGTTGCAGGCGTTGCACCTCCACCCCAACTCTATCCTCCTCCTGTCCATCTTCGCCTACTACTGTGAGGCGTACCTAGGTGTGATGCTGTAAGTGCATCTAGTGCCACCCCTAGTTGGTTTTGGAGTATTGACGACAAACGTGGTTGAGGGACTAATGCGTTTGTGAGAATTGCAGGATAACGCAGGTAGTGTCCCTTATTGATTCGGTTTACCTACCGTAGACGACCCCTAAAAATGTATGAAGACATTGAAGACAATGGTGGTATGTGAAGATATTCACATCGAAGACTATGACATGAGAAGACATTAAGTGAAGACTATGGAGCGCGAAGACTGTGTTGTTTCGCTTGTTTCCTTTCTTCTTTGTTGAGTCGAGGAACCACCGCATCGTTAAGTGGGGTCCAAGTGATCATAGTCGAATGACCGGAGTGATGCTCAACCTGAATCCTATGTCTTCGAGCGAAGACAATGAGAGCAAAACTTATCCAGAGCTGGATGAGTCAGCTTTGCTTGTAGCCCAAGTAAAGTTGCCGTGAGTGTTTGAAATCTGACCGTTGGAACACATGTCAGTTCCTTAGTGACCCAGGGTCATTTCGGACATAACAGGTCGGGTTGCCTAGTGGCTATAAATAGCCCACCCCTACACCATAAATTGGTGGCTGCTCAGAGTTAGTGCACAGCTTTTGTCGCTTGAGAGCAACCCACCTCAAGCCTTTGAGAGAGAAAAACTTGCGAGGACAAAGCCCAAAACACCCGAGAGACAAAGAGTGTTAGGCATCACTGAAGTTTTCCTGTCTATGTGACCAAGACTTATTACACCGAGGACTATGAATCCTCCAAATTGGTTAGGCGCCGCTGCTCGAGCATCCAAGAGTCATTGTGGATTGCCGGTGAACGTTGTATGCAGAAGGTTCGAAGTCTACCTTGAAGACTTACCAGAGTGATTGGGCGAGGACTGTGTGTCCTTAGCTCAAGGGGAATAAGGTGAAGACGCGGTCTTCGAGTTGAATCTCAGCCTCCCTAACCAGATGTATAGTTGTCACAAAGAATCGAACTGGTCCAACAAATCGTGTGTCTTCAACTAGTGACCGGTTCTATCCCTTCCCTCTTTACCCTAAGTTTGTCTTCGTGAAGTCATTGCTTATATGTCTTATCTGTTTGACTTCACTGCTTGACTTCTATTGTTGATTTGGATTCATACTATCTTCCATCCTGATCCTTACTACATAGCTGCTATTAGTCTTGTCAGTTCACATTATTGCATACTTGACTATGGCTTGCTTGTTGTAGTTATCTTCCGCTGCATATCAACTAGGTCATTTCTGTTGTTTGTCTTTGAAACATCCGTGTTTTGAAGACTTTCATAAAAATCGCCTATTCACCCCCCCTCTAGTCGATAACTAGCACTTTCAATTGGTATTAGAGCAAGGTACTCCCTTGTTCTGTGTGATTCGGTTTAACCTCCTGGAGTTTTAGCTATGTCGACTGCAGGGATAATCAATGTCTCCGCTGCCTGCCCCGTGTTCGATGGAACTGACTATCCCTACTAGAAGAATAATATGCGCATGCATCTTGAAGCCATTGATGTCGACCTCTGGTATGTCGTCAAGAACGGCGTTCCTAAATCTGGTGAAGGTGTCACCCTGCCGATGTCAAGAAGTTCATTCAACTCGACTCCACCGCAAAGAACATCATCTGTGGTCATCTCGACCAAAGGACAAGATGGCCGTGTGAGTGCCCTCGAAACGCCGGCTTAGTCTGGGATCAGCTATCCAAGGTCAACGAAGGCGTCTCAACCCGAGAGATCAAAGAATCAGTGTTCTTCGCAACCTCTTCAACCGCTTCAAGAGAAACGACAATGAAAATGTCCAGCTCACGTTTGATCGCCTCACTAACATCACAAATGAGCTTCATGCTCTCGGCGCCACTCAGGTCACCAAGCATGAAATCGTCAAGACACTACTAAGATCACTTGACAGCTCTTTTGACACCCTTGACCTCATGATACAAGAACGTCCCGAATTCAAGACACTCGATCCGTCTGATATACTTGAGAGGCTCAACACACATGAGTTCTAGCTATCTGAGAAAAGAGATATCTATGGTCCAAACTATGGCCGAACTCGCGCTTTGAAGGCAAAAGTTGTTTCCTCATCTGAAGAAGAATCTGACTACGGTTCTGATGATCCTGAAGACATTGGAAAGGAACTTGCTATGCTTGTGAAGAAGTTCCAGAAGTTCACTAGGAAGAAAGGCTTCAGAAAGTCTTCACGATCCAGCTCAAGAAATGATGAAGCTTCCACTCAAGACTACAAGAAGAGAACCTGTCACAAGTGCAAGAAAACTGGACACTATATCTCTGAGTGTCCACAGTGGGACAATGAGAAGAAGAAGAAGAAGAGCAAGGAATATGATTATGATGACAAGAAAAAGAAGAAATCTTCAAAGTCTTCTTCCAAGTCTTCATCAAAGTCTTCATCGCATAAGAAGAGCTCATTTGGCAAGGCTCGTGCTTTTGTTGGCAAGGAAATGGATTCAGAGGAGGAGTCTGCTTCTGAGGAAGTGGAGGTGGAATCTGAAGAGGAGTCCGACCCGGGCATTGCAAGTCTGGCTTTAGCCACAACCTATGTTGCCAAGTACATCTTCAACACTGAAGACAATGACTTCTACACCAACGCTGAAGCTGATGACAAGGACGACCCTGCTCCCACCTACTGCTTCATGGCACGCGGTGCCAAGGTAAAATCACGTGATGCTTACTTTCAAACATCAAGTGAAGATGACTCTAATTGTGAATCCAAACCCAGCTACAAAACACTTGCTAAAATTGCAACTGAACAACAAAGAGCTATGGAACATACTCAAAAATTGTTAGACAAAAGCGATGACCTGTTGGACGCGGAAATGACACGTTCACGTCCTTAGTTGAAGACATTAAAATCTTCATGCTAAGTACCAAGAACTTGAAAGTCGTCATGAAACGCTCTCAACTACTCATGAAAGGCTCTCCTATGATTATCTTCAAAGGAAGCAAGAGCTTGAGAAATTGAGAGCGGCTCATGAAGATCTTCAAAAGAGAATGGGTCACTTCAAGCCAATGATCAGTTCCGCCAGAAGGATTTGAACCACCATGTCTAAAATGTCTTGAGCGTGATATCACTACCTCTGTTGCTGAATGTTCAACTGCTGCTATTGTTGCATTGTCTTCAACCACCAATGTGGTAACTAACCCTCTCATGGAGGATACCACCGCCATTGCTTGATGAAAATGCTAGGTTGAAGACATTGCTTGAAACAGGATGTATAAAAGTCTGAAGGGCATCGACACTTTGTGATGTCCTCAAAAGCAGATTCTGAACCGAAACCCTAGGAAAGAGGGTGTTGGGTTCGAGAGGAAAATGAATGTTGATGTTTCCTCTCGAAGCCCGAGCAAGATCCCAAAACCACATGGGTTGCTGCAAAGGGACCTTCAAAGGATCCATCCACCTTATCCGGCTTTACCTGTGCTAACCCTATTATCATTGATGAATCCTTTGATGCAAACTATAAGCTATTCAAGAATCGAATGGTGAAGTGTTTGCGGTATATTGGTACTAATCGCAGGAATGGACCGCCTATGAAGAAGATCTGGGTTCCCAAAAGCTGTCTTGAGAATCTTCCAAGGAATGTCATCATGACACCACCGGAAGAAGAAAAACCCTGCACCAAAGGCGCTATATGGTCCAAAGGCTTCATACAAACAGAGGACTCATTTGAGTCACCCTAACGCCAATGTTTTGCAGGAAACAAGACTCAAATTTATGAATATGAGCGTGTCTCAAACCGCTATGTTCATAGAACTAAGAACTTTTCTCGCTTATTCATATGAGTATCACTCATCTCCTGCAAGGCTATTTGCTAGGGCTCCAAAGTCGAAATTCTCAGATGATGCACTTAGACTCATTGTTTCTAAGCCACCCTCAAGATGTGGGTGGTTAAGAAGAATTAACTCTCTTTGCAGAAAGGGTCTCCACCAAAAATCAAAGGCGCTCGATGCTATTGTGGGGACCTAAAACATCTTGTAGGGCACAAGATCAAATGCCCAAATGGTCTCACTATGTATTTTGTTCTGAATCGCTTTGCCATTCATCCCATCAGTCCTAATCTTGATTTAAGCTTCAATAATCCACTTGCCCGTCAAATGTTTATGCTTCACAATGCTCTTGGTGAAGCCTATCCCCTAATCGCATCAGTAGGGTATGACACCTCATGCTTCGAATGGATTATGGATAGTGGATGCACTAATCATATGATCGGTGATCAAGTCTTCTCATGGACTCAACCTTACGTCCATCAGACAAGAGTCACATCACGTTTGTTGACACTGGTAAAAGCAAGGTATTGGGTCTAGGTAGAGTTGCAATATCAAAGGATCAACACATGGACAAAGTGATGCTTGTTGAGTCCCTTGGTTTCAACTTAATGTCTGTCTCAATGCTTTGTGACTTGAACATGATTGTGATATTCGGAAAATATCGTTGCCTTGTACTAATGGAATCTGACAAGTCTCTAGTCTTTCAAGGGTATAGGAAAGATGATCTATACATGGTAGATTTCTCAGCAGGTCCACAGCTTGCCGTGTCTTCTTGCAAAAGCTTCAGAATGCTGGCTCTGGCATCGGAGGCCGGGGCATGCTGGAATGAGGAACTTACACACACTCGCCAAGAAGAAGCATGTCATAGGCATCGAAGGTGTCAAGTTCAAGAAGGATCATTTGTGTGGTGCCTGAAGCTGAAAGATGACTAGGCAAAGCACCCTCAAGACAATCATGACGACATCTCAACCCTTCGAGCTGCTTCACATGGATTTGTTTGGCCCTACTCATTACTCTACCCTCACAACAACTGCTTGTCTCTATGGCTTCGCCATTGTTGATGACTACTCAAGATACACATGGATGCACATAATTCTCTACAAGACTGAAGTGCAAGATGTCTTCGCATTTATCTACCAATCGAGCAATGAACAATTATGGCGCCAAGATCAAGCATATCGAAGTGATAACGCACTGAATTCAAGAACACCGGACTTGATCTTTATCTCGATACCATGGAATCACTCATGAGTTCTCTGCCCATACACACCCAAAGAAATGGCATCGTGGAGCGCAAGAACGTAACCCTCATTGAGATGGCTCGAACAATGCTCGACGAGTACAAGACACCAAGAAAGTTCTGGCCTGAAGCCATTGATACAGCTTGTCACGTCATCAACCGTGTTTATATCCATAAGCTTCTGAACAAAACATCCTATGAGCTCCTTACTGGCAAGAAGCCAAATGTCAGTTATTTCAGAGTATTTGGGGCTAAGTGCTGGATCAAGGATCCTCATCACAAGTCAAAATTTGAACCCAAAGCTCACGAAGGCTTCATGCTCGGTTACGGAAAGGACTCACACTCTTACAGAGTCTTCAATCTCTATCTCTACAAAATTGTCGAAACTGTAGATGTGCGATTTGATGAAACCAATGGTTCACAAAGAGAGTTCCTGCCAAGCACACTAGACGAAGCTCCACCCAGCAAATCTATCAAGCTAATGGGAACTGGTGAAATTATGCCTTCTGAAGCATAGCCTGAAGAGGAAATTATCATTTCTGCACCTAACCAACCTGAAGACAATGCTCAGCCTGAAGACAATCCTCCCAATGATGACAATGATCAGATGAGCAAAATCTTCGCCCGCCCATCCTCGAGTTGCAAATGAAGTACAGATTGAGAAGATAATCGATAGCATCAACACACTCGGTCCGCTTAGTCGCTCAAGAGCAACACAGCTAGCAAATTTCTGGGCACTTTTCCTTTGTATCAATATCGTAACCCAAGAAAGTTGTCAAGCTTTTATGGAACCGAATGGATTCAAGCTATGCAAGAAGAACTCCAACAGCTCAAGCTGAATAATGTTTGGGAACTTGTCAAGCGTCCTGACCCTCGCAAGCATAACATTATTGGCACCAAATGGATATATGGAAACAAGCAAGACGAGCATGGTCAATTCGTTAGAAACAAAGCAAGGCTTGTGGCTCAAGGATATACTCAAGTTGAAGGAATTGACTTCGATGAAACATTTGCTCCTGTAGCTAGGCTTGAAGCTATTCGCATACTACTAGCCTATGCTAACCACCACAACTTCTTGCTCTATCAAATGGATGTGAAGAGTGCATTTCTCAACGGCAAGATTGAAGAAGAAGTATATGTCTCTCAACCACCTGGCTTTGAAGATCCAAAACATCCCGATATGGTGTACAAGCTAAATAAAGCAATCAGATGGCCTCAAACAAGCTCCTCGCTACCGGTATGATACAATCAAAGACTTCTCAAGAGCAAAGGCTTCAAACCTCGATCCCTTGATCCCACACTTTTCACAAAGACATATGATGGTGAACTGTTTGTATGCCAAATATATGTGGATGACATTATCTTCGGCTGCACCAACCGTAAGTATAGTGATGAGTTTGGATACATGATGCAAGAGCAAAATCAGATGTCCATGATGGAGAGCTCAAGTTCTTCCTTGGTCTTCAAATTCACAAGAAAGAAATGGCATCTTTATATCTCAAGAAAAATACCTCCAAGATTGTCCAAGAAGTTTGGAATGCAAGAATGCAAAGGATACACGACGCCAATGCCACCAAACACCACTTGGGTCCCGACGACAATGGTAAAGAGTTCGATCAAAAGGTATACCGCTCCATGATTGGTTCCTTACTTTACCTATGTGCATCTAGGCCAGATATTATGCTTAGTGTTTGCATGTGTGCTCGATTCCAAGCGGCACCAAAGGAATCGCATCACTTAGCTGTGAAGCGAATTCTTCGATATTTAGCTCACAGCCCAACACTCGGATTATGGTATCCAAAGGGCTCAAAATTTGATTTAGTTGGATTTTCGGATGCTGATTATGCTGGTGGCAAGGTGGATCGCAAGTCTACATCAGGCACATGTCATTTTCTAGGACGATCACTGTCTGTTGGTCTTCAAAGAAGCGTAACTGTGTCACTCTCAACTGCTGAATCTGAATACATTGTCTTTGGATCTTGTTGTGCTCAGCTTCTATGGATGAAGCAAACTCTCAAGGACTATGGCATCAATCTGACACAAGTACCTCTTTTCATGCGACAACGAAAGCGCCATCAAGATTGCCAACAATCCAGTCCAGCACTCAAGACAAAGCACATTGAAATTCGCCATCATTTTCTCGTGGATCATGTCATGAAGAAAGATATTGACATCATTCACGCCAACACCAAGAGCAATCGCGATATCTTCACAAAGCCCTTGGATGAGAAAAGGTTTTGCAAGTTACGGTGTGAGCTAAATATCTTGGAATCCTCAAATGTCCTGTGATCAAGCACACATCCTAACACTTATGCATGTTGATGACTTAGATGTGCAACACCCAAAGTAACGTATGTCTTCAATCTAATGAAGACTTACACTCTGAGTGTGAATACATTAACGTGGAATTTGACTTCGGAGTGCCATGATAATTGTGCGCCGTGTCTGGGTCTAATACTTCCTATACGGTGGGTAATGCCACCACCAAATTTCTTTGTTTGAAGTGTTTCACTCATGGCGTTATTTCTAGAAGCTATTCGCATTTGATTTGACTTCAACTTCAACCTATTTTCATGATTTTCTTCAGTATGATGATTTGGTTGCTGTCTTATATTTATATATATATATATATATATATATATATATATATATATATATATATATATATATATATATATATAT